>VZQC01010238.1:5289534-5770884 GCA_009823505.1 Rhizomys pruinosus | reverse complement strand
CAGTACATTCGTCCACATACAGAAATAAATAAAAATTAATAAAAAAAAAAAAAAAAAGAAAAAAAGAAACACATTTAAAGTATTCCAAGTAATAACCCAATTTTAAGAAAAAGTAACTCATACACATATTTTTAAAATCAGATAAAAATTCAAATATAAGAATTAAAAAACGAAGTCCATTATCATTTACAACTCAAAAATTTAAGGAATTACTTTGAACTGGTTAAGGGAGAAATTGATAAGATGATAAATATGTATAAAGAAATCACCAACTTTTCAGCATAACCAGATAAATGGGATAGAAAATATGAACATTCAGACACAAAGGATGAAATGTTCTCATTTATTTTTAACACAGTTCTAGGAGAAATTCCAGAAAATGAGAGAAGCAATACATGGAGAGATAATGGTGACCAACTTGAGGAAAGCATGAACACTCAGATTAAAAACACCTATCAAGCAATGAGTGGATTAATTTCATGAGGACTAATCATATCATAATAATGTTCTGGAACATCAAAAATGATCAGGAAATGCCAAAAACAAAAAGGATGCAGATCCCTTCCAACAAGGATCACCAGGCACTCAGCAGACTTAGTGTGAGAAAGAATATGTTCCCTCCTTAGCCAAACAACATGTAGCTAATTCCTCTCAAAAGTCATTTTAGGGGACAATTGACACCCTGCTCTGACCTCCACAAGTGTTACATGACACAGGAGTACTTACATACATGCAGGCAATACACTTACACATAAAATAATAATTATTCAAAACTAAAAAAAAATAATAATAATAATTATTCAGGTAGAGGCTGTATAGAAAGGACCATTTCAGCAGAATGATGTGGTAGCTACAATGAATTTCAGTGTTTTTAGTACATTGCCTTCTCTGGGAAGAATATGTGACATATCTTAATATGAAATCTATGAAAATATATGCATGCAACAAGTTAAAATAATCTTTAAAATTGTGGTTCTTAATTGGTGGTACCTTTTCCTCTAGAGAAGAAACTTCTCTATTTGGCAATGGTTGCAGCCGTTTTTTGGGATGGTAGGTGTGGTACTGTCTTCTAATAGTCAGGAACCAAGAGGCTATAGGACAGGAATCAAGGATACTAAATACACACGATAGCCCACATATTAAAAAAATACCTAACCTGTGGCTGGAGAGATGGCTCAGTGGTTAAGAGCACCGACTGCTCTTGCAGAGGACCCAGGTTCGATTCCCAGCACCCACATGGTGGCTAAACACCTTCTTTAAGCTGGGCATGGTGGCACGTCCTTTAATTCCAGCACTCGGGAGGCAGAGGCAGGTGGATATCTGTGAGTTCAAGGCCAGCCTGGTCTACAGAGTGAGTTCCAGAACAGCGGGGCTATAGGAAGACCCTGTATCAAAAAACAAAAATTACCTAACCCAAATATTCCCTTATAAAACTGTGATTAATATAAATAGCACAAGAAATATAACACCGAAATAGGTAGAAGAAAGCTAGAAGGGAGAATGTTATCCAATGAAGGCACGAGTCCGCAGAAGTAACAACTACAACATGGAGTAAGAGATGAGAAAAGAAATCACTGTCAATACAAAGGGACTGTGTTGAAAAGGTGGATAACCTTAAATTGAATAAAAAAACAAAATTCAACTACAGGTACATTCAGGATTTAATTACATAGAAAATTTTAATATAGAGAAGTGGGTCCTGGATATGGTAATGTTCACCTTTCACCTCAGTATTACAGGTAGAGGTAGAAGGGGTGAGTTTGGGATACATTTGAATTATATAGTGAGACCTTGTCTGAAAATAAATAAATATAATAAATAAAAAGTAAATAGTTTCAAAAAGTTAAACATAAGATAAGGGAGTCTAGAGAGATGGTTCAGGGGTTAGGAGCACAGAGGACCAGAGTTTTGTTCCCAGCACCCAAGTGACATCTAACAAGCATCCATAACTCCAGTTCCAAGGGATTCAACTCCCATTTCTGACTGTCCTGGGCATTGTGCCACACAGGTGCACTTCCACACATGCAGGCAATACACTCATACACATAAAAAATAAAATTATAAATGAAATTTAAAAACATAAGATAAGATAAAGGAATTAAAATGATACTAATCAAGGAGAAGACAATATAACAGTAAAGGGAAAATAACAAATTTCCAAATAGAAAAAGACAAATCCATAGTTGGAGCTAGTTTTCACAAGAAATGATGTACTTGGCAGATACAACAAGTAAAGGAAAACAAGATAGTTTGTAGATATATCTGACAAGTCTGATCACAATGTCTCCTCTGAGGACAGAGAAGTACAATGTGGTTTTGCCTCCATTACTAATCCCTCCAGATTGTTTCCTCCAGCAATGAAATGTTAAAATACTCTTCACTATGAGCTGGGAGGGGAGACCAAATGTTTCTTATGGCAGACATGTAGAAAATGATCATGGTTGCTGCAGCTGAAAGAGAAATTCTACCTATACTAAAAATTAGAAACCCTGAATTTTAAAAAAAGTACACAAAGAAGAGAGAAGATATTAAGATACAGGTTTAAGCCAGGTGTGGTGGCACACGCCTTTAATCCATAGGCCTGTGGAGGACGTCATAGAGTGCCCAGCTCTACCACCCTGTACTTTATTCCCTTAAGACAGGGTCTCACATTGAACCCAGAGCAAGGCTGGCAGCCAGTAAGTCCCAAAGATCCTCCTGTTTCTCACCCCTCACAGCACTGTGGTTACAGGTGCACTCATAATCACACCTGAATTTTAACATAATCTTGGGATTTGAACTCAGGTCTCGATGCTTTAGCACCAAGCATTTTTACCTGCTGCCTCATCACCCCAAACCTACATTCATCATCAATATCTATCTCTATCTCTATCTCATATCTATATCTATATCTATATATGTCTTTTGAGACAGGGTCTCCTGTAGCCCCAGCTGGGCTATAACTCACTATGTAGACTAGGCTGACCTTGAACTCAGAGAAATCCACCTGCCTCTGCCTCCTCTGTCTCCCAAATGCTGGAATTAAAGGTGTGCTATCATGCCTGGCTTATTTAGATATATTTTATTTCATCATGTGCACTGTATATTTTCCATAATACAAGTCCTAGACAGTTTGGGAAATTTACCATAAAATATTTACTTTTCATTTTCTCACAGGTTGGCAATTGGGTATGACTTTTTAAATTACGATGCGGCTCATTGTTACTATATCTGAATACAGTTGAATTTGGCATAGCTATAAGTTGTTACTTCAGTGAACTCATTAGTTATAACAGAGTTTTGGTTTTTTTTTTTCTTCCTTTCTTAGTGATTTTCTCTCTTAGACATCATTAATTCCCTCTACCTTCTCAGTGTATCTGATGCTCTCATAAAATTTATTCCACCAGGCGTGGTGGCGCACGCTTTTAATCCTAGCACTCGGGGGGCAGAGGCAGGTGGATCTTTGTGAGTTCAAGGCCAGCTTGGTCTACAGAGTGAAATCCAGGACAGGTGGGGCTACAGGGAGACCCTGTCTCAAAAAGACCAAAAAAAATTTTTTTATTCCTTCCTGTGTTCTCATGGGTGAGGTTGGAATTCTTTTTCTTCTGTGTATAGAATTTCTTTAATTTTCTACATTGTTGGCTTAGTTGTCATAGATTACCTTCACTTGTTCTTGTCTTGAAATATTCCTATTTCTTCATCAACCTTAATGCATGGCTTTGTTGATAGTAATCTTGGCTGACAGTTTTCTTTCAGGACTTGAAATATGAATTTCATGATTTTAGAGTTGCTGATGACAGATTTGATTTTAATCTGATATTTTTGCCTCTGTACTTTGGTTGGCATTTCCTCTTACAGGTTTTGATATTGTTTCTTTGCTTTGTATTTTTGACATTTGACTGTGCTGTATTGTGGCACTCTTCTCCAGGCATGACTACTTGGTATTATCCATGCCTCTTGTTATTAGACACCTGTTTCTTTGTCTAGGTTTGGGAAAGTCCCATCTACAACTTCATTGAGTAGCTTTCTTTCTACCCCAGATATTTGATAATATACGTAGAAGTATTTACTATGTTTATTTTTTTCATTATATATGTGTGTATGTATTATTATCTTTGCCTTGTCCTCTATCCCTGAAATGTGTTCTTCTGCTTGGTTGGTCTTGTCTGTTAATGGGGCATTCTGCTTTTTATTTCATTTGATTTATTCATTCTTTCATTTCCACAATTTGTGTTTGGTTCTTTATCAACATCTCCAATTCCTTGTTGAATTTTCCTGGTTTTTAAATGGTTTTTCTTCCTTTTATTCATTGAATTTATTAACTTTCTTATTTATATCTTGCATTAATTTCATAATGTTTTACTTATTTATTTTTATTTTATGTGTATGAATGTTTTGCCTATATGCGTGTAAGTATGCCAGTCCACTTGCATGCAGTGCCCACAAAGGCCAGAAGAAGGTGTCAGATCCCCTGGAATTGGAGTTACTGTCTATTGTTAGCCACTATGTGTGTGCTGGAAACAAAACCACAATCTCCGCAACAGGAGCCAGTGCTCTTAGTCTCTAAGCCATCTCTCCAGACCCAAATTTCATAACTTTCTTATGTAGGTCTTATATTAAATTTCTTTTCTGTTTATTTGAGTCCTCTACTTTTTCATTGACGTTTTTAAAAAATAGAACTCTGAGACCTTCTGTGCTGCATTTCAGCTTCTTATCAAATGGCTAACCAATTGGTTGGGGTTATTGAAAAGGTATCAGGGTATCTAATTGGGAGGGGGGAGGAAAGGTTATAGAAGAAAAGGGGGGATAAAGGGGGAAAAAAAGAGCCCAAGAGAAGTGGAGCTATAGGAGACTGGCAGCATCAAAGCAGAAATGTGGATACTTTAAATGGAGAAGACATGGAGGGAGGGCTAGACAGGTAAAGGAAGAGAAGGGAGATAAATAATGCCTTGCTGGTATAAAAAAATCTGAGAGAATCATATTAGTCTAAAAATCTATTGATAAGTTGTACATACAGTAACTCTACTGTATATAATATACAAAGATGAAGGCTGCATATCAAGAAACAGTAACAGACAGGAGAAACCTTCCTTTGAGTCCTTGGCTAGGGTAGTCCAAGAGACTCCCAAATTTACACAGGCTATTGCCACAGCCCTTGATTGCCTCCCAGAACCTGAAGGTAACACCCTATTGCTGAAGACAGGATGTACTTCAGAGACCAGATCTTGAACAATGAAGATAGAACTGACATGGAAGCCACCACCCCTGAAGGCTAGCACTCATAAGAGCACCATGCAAGCCACTAAGGGAGAACATCAATCAATGGTCCAACATCAGCTTCAAGACCAGATATCCACGTCAGTGACCTGCACAGCATTTGACATCAGTGCAATCGTGGCATTTCTATCTTGGGGGAAATCAGTGGCTAACCAATTGGACCTAAAGTCCACTCAGTGGGAGGAAACTCATGTGTGGTATTATAAACATAGCCAGATGCACACAACTGGAAAGGTCATAGATCTAAAACAATTGCCCAAAGTTGACACATCCCCAGGCCAGGGTAACGTTTTACTAACTACAAAAGAAATATCCTTCTACTTACAGACAAATATCTCTGACACTACTCACAAAAGAAGTTTCTTTATACCAGATATAGTACAGAATATATACCAGAATAGTACAGAGTCCCACAACTGGACACACACAGACATGCTTTGTGAATTGCTCATGTCTAGGCTACACATCTACAATGCAAGCTCTACCCATAAGCCCCAAGCATCATAGAACAAGGACCTAAGAAGCCATTAAGTGCCTCTTAACTCTTGTTAAGGAGGCTCCTCCATGCAACCAGAGATCAGGCACTCAAAAGGACCTGAATGGCCAAACCATGAAGATTAGGAGTCTACAGAGTGTATAGTTCCATGGACAGGCTACCTATATTCAGCTTCACCCATCTAGGGCTCAGGGAACCACATGGAAGATGGAGTGAAAAGATTGTAATAAACAGGGAGGGGATGCAAGACCAAATGGAAATGAGTCCTAAAAGCTCCTGGGTCGCTGTTCATATGATCCTACAGCATTGGTATCAGCATGCACAAGACCCATGCACGATCAGCTGGACAAAAACCCAGCATAGAACTGCAGAAATGGGGAGCAGAGCCCAACCTTGGCTGAGGAAATAATATTGGCAGCAGATGGTGGTTGGGTGACAAAGATCTGGGCTTCTTTAGAAAAGAGATACTGACCAGAGCTTGGGGTATGAGCTGGTGCTGTGTTGTGAGTGGGGAGAATAATTTGGCATAATGGACAGCAGCACAAATGGCAGAAGGTATGAACTCCAGGGGTGGGGTGGGGGCTGTGCAAGTGTGCCAAAGGTGAAGCGGATATAATGGTGTTTAAGACTGACTGAAACATTATGTATGAAACACATAAAAATTCAATAAAAAGAAAGTATAGCACATTTTTTTCTTGTCTTTTATTACAGAAAGAAAACATTCAATATTTTACTATTGATTACAATGTTATCTGTGAACATCTCTGGGCCTGGATATTTCTGTGTGAATTTTAATTAAAACTCAGTTTTGCCTCTAGACTCAGCCTGTGTCAAAGCTAAGCAAGCCCATAGGTGAGGGATTAAGTGTGATCTATGAAAACCTGTACTATACTCCTAAGAACATAGTGACTTCTCTAATTTACATAAGAAGTAAGAGGATCATGTGAAGTAATGGTTTTAAGGGTGTGGGATACCACTGGAAGGAAAATAAAACTAGATCAGGCTGAGTAATTGGTACAGTCCCAGTGAGCAGAGATTTTGAGTTTGATATTTCAGCTTACACAGTTTAAAAAAAAATAGGTGCAAACAGTTTATTCATTGCCTGGCTGAACTATTGGTCAAAAATGGTCTAAGTGTGAATGAGCTGGGGTCACCCAATATTCCTTAGCTTAATGAAGTTTAAGGGATTCAAAGGTTCACAGAGATTTGAATACCGGAATAGATTTGTAGTTTAAAACCTTATCCTCAGCAGTGAGAGTCCACACATAAGGTATGCTCTTCAATAGTACTATGAGAAACAGATTTTTAAGGGGAGCTTCTTAACATTCGAAGAGCCCTGTCATTACTGTTTTATGTATGCCAGAACTTAAAGTGGAATAAACTATGGCTGCTCAGTTAAATAACTTAAATGCAATGGATATAATTGGATCACAGAATAGCAATGACCAAGTAATAGCACTGATAACCAAAGGCAAGTGAACCTATTTACCTTAACAGACAGGATAGGCAAAGTGATCTTCATAATGTTCTACTTCATGTAGACCCTTGGCACTGGATAATGAATCATGGTGCTCACAGAAGAGAAATAGATAAGCCTACTAAGGTCTTCACTCTATATAAACACAAAATTTCCAGAACAAATGAATGAAAGGTACCTTGAATCATAGCAACAGGGAGTGACAGACTCTCAAGCACTTTCCAGATTTGAGCCAGATCATAGTTGCAGGAAGAGAATGGCAGGGAGGTCAGGTGCTCTTGAGCAGAGACCTTTCTACCACACAGAAAAGCTTTAGTATTGATCTTTATCCCATCCTACACCAGAGAGATTTATGGCCATTATCAGGCAACTGGACATGAGGGAAAACTAATAAATCAGAACTTTTGAGGAAAAATGGACGTTGGCTCCAAATTGACATTGATTCCATTTTGACATTGAAGGCCCTGTCATTGAAGTAGAAGTTTAATGGACTTTAAATGATCAATGGAGTGGCCAAAATATTACTTACAGTGGGTCCTCAAACTAATTCTGTGGTTATTGCACCAGTCCCATGCATAATTGGAATAGCTATAACTTGTTAGAATCATCATATTAGTTCTGTGATCTGTGGAAAGAGTACTAGTATGGTTAGAAAGGCAAAATAGAATCATTAGAGCTCCCTCTACCAAGAAAAGTAGTGAATCAAAGCAATATTACACACATGGGGAATTGATGCTTAAAAGATCCTGGGGTAGTGGTTCTCATAACATCTCCCTTTAACTTTTCCTATCAGATTTGTTCAAAACCAAATATATTATGGAGAATGACACTAAGTTATCAAAAACTTAGTCAAGCAGTGACTCTAAGTTTAAACTGCTTTTTCAAATATGGTTTCCTTACTAAGCAGATAAACACATCCACTGGTACCTGTTATGTAGCTGTTAATCTTCCAAATACTTTTGTTCTTCGGACCTGTCCTTAAGGACCATAGAAGAATTTGGTTTCATCTGGTAAGATCATCAGCAGTCCTAGAATGTTCTGTCTCAAGGACATGTTCATTCTCTATCCCTGTGTCATAACTTAGTTCACAGGGATCTTGGTCACCTATCTTTTTCATAAGATATCACACTGATCCATTATATTGATGAAATTATGCTGACTGGACAAAGTGAGCTGGAGGTAGCATCCACTCTGCATTCATTGGCAAAGTGTATGGATGAGAAATAAATCTGATGAAAATTCAAAGGCCTTCTAATTCAGGAAAATCTACAGAGTCCAGTGTTGTACAGTATGCGGAGATCTTCCTTCTAAGGTAAGGATAAGCTATTGCAGCTGGACTCTTCCACCTCCAAGAAAAATGTAGTTTGTCAGTTTGTGTGGATTGTAGAGGTGGCACATGCTTCACTCAAGTGTGTTTCTCCACCCTGTAGTGACTCGGAAAATAGCTAGATTTTTTTATTTATTGAGCACTTATACAACTCATACAATGGTTCACAATCAAAGTCAGTGCCCTCTCATGCCCTAACCTCATATCAGAACTCATACATTATAAGATCCATGCTAAACTCTGCCCAGTCAAACTTTTGAACCCAACATCCATCCTTCTGGACAAATAGATCCACTGGAGTTTAGTGAGCACATCTAGAAATGTTAGGTAAGGCCTACTCTTCCTCACCCAGCAGTACTCAGTCTCTTGTAGTTCTCATTGAGGGCTAGTCCCCCACCCATTTCTCTTGATCCACTTTGAGACCTTGTCCCAAAGTTGGCATGGGTCCTGTGCCTGATGCCAACATTTCCACAAGGTCACATGTGAAAGCTTACGGTCAGTTGTAAGTCGCTACTTCTCTGTGTTCATGCACCAGCCCTGGCTCTTACAATCTTTCTGCCCCCTCTTCCTCAATGATGCCTGAGCTGTGGGTAGGTGAAGTTTAATATAAGGGCCCTATCCAGGGATAGGCACTCTGGAAGCTCCCGTTCTTTGAAGTTTGACTAATTGTGCCTTTCTGTTTTCATCACACTCCATTGTGTAAGGAAGCTTTACTGGTGAGAATTGAGGCATGCACTGGTTTTCTCTCTGCCCCTTAATCCATGTGTAGAGGTTCAACTGTAGATGTGTCTCCTAGGAATAAAGATCTTTCATATGTATATGTTCTGTATCTGACCAGTGTGGGGTTCTGCAGTGCACTCCATCTGTTGCAAAGAGGTTCTGGATAACCACAAGGAAGCAGAGTTTTCAGACTGGTGGTCACTCACAACAATTGGGACATCATGCACAAGACCCACATATCCTCAAGCCAGACAAAATCCTAGCATAGAATTGGGAAAGAGAATAATGAACCCCAATATTATATGAGGAACTAATGGACATCTATGGCTACTGGAAATGGGTGAGTCATTCTCTTTTAAGTGTGTGACTCTTGGTAGGTGAACCAGGCTCCAGTGGATGAATCGACACCAAAGAACATTTGAAGACACAATTGGAGGCACAAACTGAATATATATATGAAATTGGGATGGGAATAATAGGGGAATACAGATATGGGAGGGAATCTAAATACACTCAAAATATACTGTGTAAATTTCACAAAAAAAAATCAAGAAAAATATCATGCCTCTGGGTGGATCTGTAATGACATCTCCCTGGAAGGGTTGAGAGGGGAACAACGTCTTCCACTACTGAGTATGCAACATCTTCTGGCAGTGGGTCCTCTTTCCTTTCTTGCTGGTGTGTGCCTCTTGTTGGTGTGTGCCCTCAGGACTCACTAAGCATGCCTCTTAGTTCAGTCTTTCCAGTATGTAGATAGCCATGGTTGAACTACTCAGCCTGTACATGTAAGCCAATCTAATAAACACTCTGTGTAATACATGTTCATTCTGTTGATTATGTTCCTTTAAAATATACTTGCTTATTTACTGTATATCAAGACTGAGTCAAAATTTTAATTTTTCTTTTAAAGTTATTCTTCATTTATCTTTTTAAAATTTATCTCATAAACTTCGATGCTTAGAATTCTATTCTAATATATCTACAGTGTTTGAGTAAATCTCACAGATATGTTTGATGGTGGTTCTAAATATTACATTTTAATTAAGTAATTTGTCACAGAGTACCAGACTTGTAATTTTACTAACAAATTTGAGCATTATAACCTAACATTTTTGTATCCATCCATTCTATAATGTTTCTTTTTTTTATGATAATGGAGAATTTGATTTATTGTCTGCTTCAGCTTGCCTTTATAAGCAAAATGATGTCAGCTCCCCGAGCCAATCACACACACCCAATTCCCTCCTGCACACTGCTGCTCCACCCAGTATCATGCACCTGGGCCACGTTGTCTGCTCTTTCTTGGGGCGGGGTCAGAGAAATCCCCTGACTCCCATCCACTTGGTGCCCTGACAGGTGCTAGCTGAGAACGAGCTCCCAATTCAAACTGGATCATCCTACAGTTGTTAGCTACCATGTGGGTGCTGGGAACTGAATCCAGGTCCTCTGTAAGAGGACCACTGAGCCATCTCTCCAGCCCTTCTTACTTACTTTATTGGAAGCGTCTGCCTCTAATAAACCTGAGTGTAAAAGCAGAAGTCAATCGATGTGGCTCAACAGGCACTAAGAGATGGAAGGACCCACCATCCTTTCTTCTTGGCCTCTGAGTGATTATTTTCAGCCATCCCTTCTCCAGGCTTAGATTCACCACCTTTCCAGCTTCCCTTGTTTGTTCCTGCATCACTGTCTGTGCACTGGTGTGGGGATGGACCCTCTCATCTTTATTCTTTTTCTGGTTAAAAGGAAGCAGCGGGACTTAAGTCATCTGTCACCCTAGGCATCTTCTCTTTTTTTTTATTTTTTATTTTTGTTTTTAAGGGATTCTACAATATAATGACACAGTTGTTTGCAGATAACATTGATGTTATCAGTATGTCATACAATTAGGTAATTGGTGCATTTTGCAAGTATCTATGTCCAAATTTTGAACAACCCAAGGTTCCCATAGTCCAGTTGGAGAAGCTTGTATACTCAGGCATGTTGATCAGTTAGGAGTCCAGACTATATTCCTGTAGTCTCATGATTCACCCCTATCTCTCTGCAGCCCTTACAATCTACCACGCCTCCTCTTCCGCAGTTTGTTCCCTGGGCTTTGGGAAAGGGGCACAAGTGGGTGAGAAGAAAACAGTCTAATTTCTTTGGAGTTGTCATTTTGGACCCAGTCTGTCAGGTGTTTTCCCTTCATGGTTGACAGCTTTTCCAGTGATACCTTTTTTAGTCATACTAACAAAGCACAAGCAATTGGATGTACAGGCTATAATGTTTCTATTATAATTTTCTCAAATATTCCTCTACATGCATACAGAACTACATGAGCCAATATAGTAATTTCTGTTTTGACAATGAACATATTTTGGCAATTTCAAGAGAAGGAAAGGCTATTGCTTTTCCCATTCATTCTTTAGCTGGGTCATACTATTGGCCTTAGTGCTAAGCTACTTTAACCTTTGACCCCTGAATCACATCTCCCATCTATTTTCAGCACAAGTGCAGAAGATTATTTCATCCCTGGGTCAACGCTTCCCTAGATCCATGATTGTCCTGGCAGGAAACAGAAGGCTCCTCAGTTGGGGAGTGACCTTGAACACTTCATGTGCCTGGGTGCTGTCAGGGTCCTTCTCATTGTTTCCTTTCTGTTTAAAAAGGTCCTATTAGTCATTCTTTTAAGTTCGGTGTGATGACAGAGTCTACCTTCTCTTCTTCATCTAAAAATATCTTGATTTCTGTATTTATTTGCCCAATCCATGAGCATGGGAGGTTATGGAGCTAGAAGATATTATATTAAGTGAAGTAACACAGTCCCAGAAAAACAAACGACAAATGGTATCCCTCATCTGCAGATGCTAGCGCCAAGAACCCAGTTGTAAATATTTCTTGTGGAGAGGGATGCATATTAAAAGAACAACAACAGAAAGACTTGCATCAGAAAACGACTGAATGGGAATTGGAGGGTGGGAGGGGCAGGACAGGGACACGGTCTATATTTGATTAATGTATATTTAATTGACGTGAGTTCACAAGTACCATTTTGCCCAAATCTGCCTACATGGTGTTTTAGGACTAAAAGTAAAAAAATATTTTTTAAAGTTAATTTTTATTGAGTGCATGTCATACAACATTTATCTTAATCAATTTAGACTCATTCTCCCATCCGTGCCCACCCTTTACTTCCCCCTGCCTCCCCCCGCCAGAGCTTGGATTCTATCATACATGTTAAGTCCTGTCTTGCATCTTTTACTCAGTCTTTTTCGATGCAGAAGTTTACTGTTTTGTTCAGTTTTTGAATAGGTTTTTTCTCTCTTTTTTTGTTTCCTTTAATTTTATATTATTCCGAAATATGCATAACACTCCACACATAAATCAAGATTACAAATTTGAAAATAAACTGTAGGTTAATTCCAAAACACATTTAGGGATCACATTTTTAACAGAAAGTTGCATGCAGGGAAAAAGTATAACTGGGGATTTGATGTTATCATCCACAAATGAGGGAAACCAATCCACCTTTTTTTTTCTGGGACTGTTACTTCGCTTAGCATAATGGCTTTGAGTTCCATCCATGATGTCATCTTTCTTTACCGCTGCACTAGAACTCCTTGTGTAATGTACCACATTTTTGTTATCCAGTCATCAGTTGAGGGGCATTTGGTGGTTCAAGCTCTTTGCTATTGTGAAGAGAGTGCAATAAACATGGCTGTGCATGTATTTTGCAGTAGGACGCATCTTGGTGGGTATATACCCAGGAGTGTATGACTGGGTCGTGGGAGCTCATTTTGAGTCTTTAAGGGTTCTCCACACGCTTTCACATAGTTGTTGATGAGTTTATATTCCACCAGCAGTGGATGAGTGTTTCCCCTCTCCCCATAACCTCTCAGCATTTGGTGTCTTTTGTTTTTTCTTGATCTTCGCCAGTCTTATTGGAGTGAGATGATATCTTGATGGTTTAATTGCATTTCCTTAATTATTAATGATGTTGAATACTTTTTAAGATGTTTCTCAGCCATCTTTACTTCCTACTTGTGAAGTCTCTATTCATCTCTTTACTCCATCTTTTGAGTAGGTCATTTGTTTTCTTACTTCTTGGTTTTTTGAGTAGTTTATATATTCTGGATGTAAATGATCTGTCAGATGTATCACTGGTGAAGGTTTCCTCCCACTTTGTGGGTTTTCTCTTCACTTCCTTGATTGTTTCTTTTTTTTTTTTTTTTTATTGATGCTTTGTGTATTTCATACATCATTTTCCAATTCAGTTCAGGCATATATCCCCTTAAACAACATTGGTTTAAAGGTTCTGATAAAAATGCTAATGCACCTTAGTTAATTGGAAATAAAAATTGTTGTCCACATTTGTTTTACTTAAAATCGGTATAACAATAACTTTGGGATTGGCACATATGAATGTTCTCTATAATTTTTCTGTTGTACAGTATCATCTTGTAGCATTCTCTTTTACCTGTAGGATGATTTAACTTAAGAAATTAAGTTTGCTTCCCAAGTTAACCACATACAGTCACCCAAAACAGCTTGGGTGAATTTGATGAAATCCGTGCCTTGATTCCTGCCTATAAGTACATGTACTACAACTGCCTTTTTGAAACTCAAGGGTCAAAAAAACAAAAACCTAAAATAAAAGGAGGGGATACAGATATATATATGAAACCTTTTTGTCAAAAACTTTGCAATTCAAATCTTAAAACTACAGGAAAAGATTTGTATGTTCCCACAGATCAAAACGTCACCACACCAACTTAACAGCTAAGAAAGAAAAGACGCAGCTTTGCATTGTGTAAGATGTACCAGGAAGTGCCAGCAGAAAGGTTGGCCCATCTGAACATTGAAAGGAAGAAAAGCAACAGACTGCTACAGGCATCAAACCCCTCTGTGTATCCTAATTGTAACAACTGTTTATAATGAGTCCTAATGAAACTTACCTTCTATGTGCCGCAAAGTTTTAATAGGAGAGATTTTCTTACCTCTCCTTCATAGAACAAGGAGGAATATGATGATGATGAGATCGTTCTCTAACTGTAAATTGGAACCAACTGTCATAGAGGTAATCTCTTATAAAACCAGTAAAACTGTCTTCTTTAATTGACTAATAGACATAGGAACTGTGAAAAGGATTATTCTCTATTCAGAACCAAAGATAATACTAAAGTCTCCTTAAGCTATGCACTTAAGCAAAATATATTAATACAGGAGAGCTCTGATATCAGTAATGGATTATTCCACCAAGGAGGTGTTGGCCAGGGGATCCAAGACCCCCAAAAAGGTAAAGGCTTCTTGCCTGTAAACTGGGATACCTGCAAGAAGAGAGGCGATAAGACCCTGCTGTCGAAGACCTGATGTAAGCATGGGAAAGATGTATTGAGACTGCACTTGCAAGTGTACAGTTGGTCTCTGGACTACCAGAGAGTGTTACCAAAGGCCACTAAACCAATAAAGCAAATACGGGTCTCCTTGAGTCAAGCAAGACTTCTCTATCAGCACCAGCTACACCTCACCTGCCTGGAAATACTGTGCAGCAGTGGCAGCCATATGTCTGTATATCTCAAATCTAATTGGCTATTAGCTCTCTCCTTGGAGGATTAACCCATGGCTGATGCCACAAGCTTACATCCTCTAGTGGTTAGGAGATATTATAAGCCACAGTAAGACCCTGTCATATTTTACAGAAAAAATGTAATTCATAGATTAACATACCATCCAAATATCTGTGTCTATACCAAAGTAACCTACCATAACAATTAGTACTGTTTATATACCTATATGTCTAATTGCCTGTGCTTCATTAGTAGGATTGAAAGGTTATTCCTGGACAAATTGTCAGTCCATGAAAGGAAACAGCCCAAATTGACCAGAGTCCAAAACAACAGCTCCAGAGAAAATAGACTGTTTTGCTTCTCATCCACCTGTGCCCCTTTTCTAAGCCTAGGGAACAATCTGCAGAAGAGGGAGTGTGGTAGAATGTAAGGGGTGAATGGTGAAACTGCAACAATATAGACTGGACACTTACTTGATCAACTTGATTGAACATACAAGCCCCCAACTGGATGGTGGGAACCTTGGGTTGTGTGGGTTTGGGCACAACTGCTTGCAAATTGGTTTTACACGAAGGATGCTTGTACTCGTAAATTATTACTTATTGTTAAAAAATGAAAAAAAAATAAAAAAGTAATAGAAGAAAAAAATCTTGATTTCTTCCTTCTTTACAAAGAAAAATTTTGTTGGGTATAAGACTGTGGTTCATTTTTTTGTCCCCTTTAACACTTAAAAAATACAGACAGTGCAATTCCTCTGGTCTTTGTGGTTTCTGAGTTGTTATTGTTGTTGTTTTTTCTCCTGCTTTATAGATGTCATTTTCTCTTTCCATTTCAACTTTTAGTTTTTTAGTTTTCACGTGTTTCTTTGAGTTTATCAGGTAGAATTCATTTAGTTCCCATAATCTGTAGTTTTGTGTCTCTTATCAAATTTAGAGGGTTTTAAACTATTATTTCTTTGAGTAGTTTTTTAAGCCAATTTTTTATTGAAGTTTTGTGCAGTTCATAAAACATTTTTCAGTCAAATTTAGACCCACTCCCCCTTCCCTGCCCCTGCCCCACCAGAGCTCATGCATCATGTATTCTGCCATACATGTCTTTCCCTTTTTCTCAGTCTTTTTTTTTTTAATTTTTGATGCAGAAGTTTACTATTTCAGTCAGTTCTTTGACCCAGTCTTTGCTGTTGTTGTTCCTTCCAATTTGTATCACTCCAAAATATGCATATATACATGCCGCACATATATCAAGATTATGACATCTTAGGTTTTAGCAACCTCAGCTTATGATTTTCTTTTTTTTTTTTTCTTTTGAGCAGTTTTCCAATGCATTCCTCTTTATTGGTTCCTTCAGACAGTCTGATAATACAAATGTTAAGTCATCATATCTTTTGGGCCCATTTGCTGTTATTCAGGTTGATTGATTGATTTCTATCTTAACTGAAGATAGTGTGTCCTGTATTCTACTCCTTAGCATTTTTAGAATTTTCCTGAGTCCTACTCTCTAGCATTTAGTCTAGAATTTTACTTAGGGTTATTATATGTTTTTATTATGAATTCCATTTTTCTGCTTCTTTGTATCTTTTTCTTTTTCAAAATTTTTTTTTTGTCTTTTTGAGACAGGGTCTCCCTTCAGTCCCAGCTGGCCTGGAGCTCACTTTGTAGACCAGGCGGGCCTTGAACTCACAGAGATCCACCTGCCTCTGCCTCCCAAGTGCTAGGATTAAAGGCGTACACCACCATGCCCGGCCTTTTTCAAATATTTTAATACTTTGTGGAAACATCCTATTTTTAGTTTTAAGTATTTCATTATTGTTTATGCAATCATTTTCATTGTGGCTGTACTGTCAGATAATCCTCTCATTCATGTTGGTAACAGTATCTATTGACTGTTTTCTCCAGTCTGTGCAAGGTCTTCTTGTTCTTTATACTGTTTTATAGGGTGTTTTTTTTCATGAAACTTGGATATGTTTCCACTCCTATTTCTTCAAATCATTTTCTCTTTTCCATTCTGCCTCTACTTAGACAACTTTACATGATAAGTGTTAATTTTAGGCAACTCTTTTTCTTCTAAAATGAAGGTACTTCAGAATAGCCTGTCATTTGCTAATTACTCATAAATTGTGCTTGGTTTTATCTTTGAACTTTTCATCTTGCTTTCTAAAGTCATTCCCAATATGATGGATTGGTACCTCTGTTTCTGATGTGAAGACTAGAAATTTCAGGGTTCATCTATCACCAGCCTTGCTCACAAGATAGGCAACTTCATGTGAGTGGGTTCTGCTTTAAGACTTATCAGAGAAATTAGTACATGGTGAAATCAGTTAGCTATTAAAAGTTTCATTTTTAACTCATAAAGTTTCTAATAACATCAGGAACAAAAATCTTAAGAAATGACTCAAACAATTAAAAGTAGAAAAGGAAAATATTTGATTCCTACGAGCAATGATGCTGAAGGAAAATAATGTCCATTTTCTAACAGAGAGGGGAAGTTCTGAATATGTTACATTTCTCTGACCTCCTCCTGAGCCCATGTCTTCTCCTGTCCCAAGTTGTAAACCATGAGGCTTGTATATCTGCCCTGCATCGGACCACACTTTTTGTAATAGATTCCCTATATTTATATCTTGTGAGATGAAAATTTTTGTGGGTAGTATATTCACTCTATTTTCATATTTTCTGTATTCTTGTTACACTAATTTTTGAGGTCTTGCTGACCCAGAACAACATGCCCTTCACTGTGTTAGCTAATTCCTAGAAATAGGAAAACCTAAATCATCCTGAACAATAAGAGAACTGCTGGAGGCACTACCATCCCTGATCTCAAATTGTACTATAGAGCTATACTACTAATGAAAAAACAGTCTGGTACTGGAATGAAATCAGACACATTCATCAGTGGGATAGACTTGAGGACCCAGATTTAAGTCCACACATTTACAACCATCTGATTTGGGGCAAATGAACCAAAAATACACACTGGAGAAAAGGCATAATGTTTAACAGATGCTCAAAACTGTATAGCAATATGTAGAAGAATGAAACTTGATCCCTATCTCTCATCATGTACAAAACTCAACTCCAAATGGATCAAGGACATTATCATAAAATCTGATACTCTGATTCAGAAAGAAGAGAAAATAGGAAATACATTGGAACTTATAAGCACAGGAAAGGACTTTCTGAACAGGCATTAAGTCCAACAATTGACAAATGGGACCTTAAGAAATGACGTCACTCTGTATAACAAAGGATTCTATCATTTGTGTGAAGAGGTAACCTACTCTGTGGGAAAAAAATCTTTACTAGCTGTAGTTTTGACAGAATCTAGAATATGTAAAGAATGCAAAACAAGCCTGGCATGGTGGTGCACGCCTTTAATCCTAGCACTCAGGAGGCAGAGGCAGGCAGATCTTTGTGAGTTCAAGGCCAGCCTGGTCTACAGAGCCAGTTCCAAGACAGCTGGGGCTACAGGGAGACCCCATCTCAAAAAGTCCAAAAAAATAATAATAATAATGCAAAACAACTAAACACAAAAAAATTAAAAATTAGGTCAAGGAGATAAATAGGGAGTTTTCTAAAGGTGAGACATTAATGGCTAAAAAATACCTTTTAATATGTTCAACATCTTCAGTCATCAAGGAAATAGAAATTAAATCTACTTTGAGATTTCCTCTTACCCCATCAGAATAACTAAGATTTCCAAAACAAACATAAATGGTGTCAAGGATGTGGAGAATGGAGGACTATGTGCTTGCACTGCAAGTAGAAATGCAAACTGGTGCAGCCACTATATAAATCAGTGCGGAGAGTCTTTATAAAGCTATAAATTGATCTACCATTTCATTCATCTATACCACTCCTGGACATATACCCAACAGACCTTACTACAGAAATATCTTTTCATCCATGTTCATTACTAGCCTTTTCATAATAGCCAGGAATTGAAAACAATCTAGATTTCCATTAACTGATGAATGGATATTGAAGGTATGGAGCATATACACAATCAAATATTATTCATTTGTTAAAAAATGAAATTATAGCTGGGCCTTGTGGCACACACCTTTAACCCCAGCACTCAGGAGGCAGGTAGATCTCTGTGAGTTCAAGGCCAGCCTGGTCTACATAGTGAGTTCCAGGCCAGCTGGGGCTACAGGGAGACCTTGTCTCAAAAACACCAAAAAAATGAAATTATGAAATTTACAGACAAATGGATGCAACTGGAAACAATCATCTTGAGTGGGGCAACCCAGACCTCTCCCCCAAAAAACCAAATGTCACATGCTTGGTCTTGTAAGTGGGTGCTAGCTTTGAAATCTTAGATCTGCATGCTTCAAAATGCAGAGAAGTCTGAACTAATAAACAGCTATGGGCAGGGGCAGTGAGTCCTGGGAGGGAGGGTAGAATTCAGTGATATAAAGGAAGAGTTAAATGAGTTGGTGAATGGGCAGGCAGATCAAAGGAGGGAGGATGGGGAGGGACAACTAAAGGTCTTTAGAAAAAGCCATAGCAAAACTTACCACTACAGAATCTACTTAAGTATATAGAAAAGGAAAATAAAAGGAGTTACCTTTTAACAAGGGACATTGTCCTTACTGGATACTATAAGCTTGCAAAGTAAAAGCCTAGTGCTAGGGAGGGACTCCCTATTTTGAAGCTGTTGACCAGGCATCCCATAGATCCTCAAACAATACTGGCCATTACACATGCTCTTTGGTACCCACCAGAACTTGATAGTAAGACCCTATTGTTGAAGATACTACAAACATGAACTGTAGAACAAAGAGAAATTAACTTGGCACTGACTTTGAAGCCTCATCCCTACTATCTACCTTCCATAGTCCAAGAAGGTTGTATGCATGCTATCTAAAGAGAAAAATTACCATGAGGCTTACTTTGCTGTGTATCCCAGAGCTACAACAGCAACTGGCCTAGAAAATACTGCCGTAATACTATCATGAACAGTATAGGAATAACCAAGTATTTTTTAAGAGGATTTAATATCTACTTCATAGGATGTACCCCATACTTGATACTGATATCAGGCCTAGGAGCCTAAGGTCTGACAGCCCCATAGGTCATGGGAGAAAGCCTAATACAACTTTTCTAAATAAATAAAATATTTAACTGACTTCTAATGACTTATTGTTATATCCATAGGTTAATCTCTCAACTTTTAGCAGAGAAGAGTTCTTTTTTTTTTTTATGTGTATGAGTGTACTGACTGCATGTAGGTTTGTGCACCCATGTCGTGCAATGCCTTGGAGGTCAGAAGAGGGCGTCAGATTCCCCTGGAACTGGAGTTAAAGACGGTTCTCAGCCGCCATGTGGGTGCTGGGGATCAAACCTGGGTCCTCTGCAAGAACAGTTGGCACTCTTAACATAGTAGATGTTAGCACAGAGAATGAAAACCAGCCAACAAGCAGAGAATAAGAGGCTGTAGACTACTTATTCCCGAATAGGACACATATCTAAATTTTGTCTCCCAAAGTTCAGAGATCTTTAGACCCAGAGGAGTGGATAACCACAGGAAATACAGTTTTCCAAAGACAACTGGTCAGTTATTCACATGAACTCATAGCATGCTGACAGTATACATAAATCCCATGTAACCTCAAGCCCCACAGTTTACCAACATACATTTAGGGAGGTGGGTAGGAAACTTTAACTGCTGGAAACCTATGACTTCTGGGAAGGAGAGATCCAGGCTCATTTAAGAGACTGTTCATAGGTTGACCAGATTCCAGTGGATGAAGCTACACCATATAGCATTTTAGGACGCAACCCTGACACTTTAGTCAGAGAAAGAGAAAGAAAGAAAGGGAGAAAGAGAGGGAGAGTGGGAGGAAGAGAGGGAAGAATGGAGGGAGGGGGAGAGAGAGAGAGAGAGAGAGAGAGAGAGAGAGAGAGAGAGACTAGAGTATAGAAATTTTGTGGGGGGGTTATAATGAGGGTTTCAAATACAGGAGAGGATCTAAATATGATCAACCTATATTATATGAAAATCACAGAAAAATAAAACTAAAAAATTAACAACAAAATAACAAAAAGAAATTTGGCAACAAACAAATAAGTAAACAAATAAATAATCACCATTGTTAGTTTATAAAAAGTTATGCACCACCACCTCCCAGATAAAAAGGCACATGAGGCTTAAGTCACTCCAGGAACATGCTTTACTTCCATGTGGAACTGCCTGTGTGAGTTGCCTGCAGACACGTGGTGGAACCAAAGAGCATGGCAAGGGGCAAAGGCAGAGGCAAAGGCAGGGGCAGGAGCAGGAGCAGACGCAAAAGGGGCAAAGGCAGGGAGCAGGGGCAGAGAGAGATGGTGGCTGGGGTCCACCCACTTATAGCCATTGGGGCCGAGACTCAGGTACAGAGAAAGTGGTCAGATTGACAGCCTCTGGAGGAAGTGGGAGTCTGCGTGCCTTGGGATTCTGGGAAGCCCAGACCTAACATTCCAGCCTTTTGCTTATGATAAGGAAACAGGACACTGTTCTCTCTTCTGTATCTGCTTCAGAGCTGATGGGGGACGAAGTTTTGGGGGAAGAGCTGTCAGGCTGGAGGGTGAGAATCTGGTTTCCCATTCTGGCTGCTCTGGGTGCTCTGCCCGGTGGGTTTGGTCCGGATGGATAGTGGCCAGTACTTAGTGGACATTTTCTCTGCAACTGAAAAGACAAGCTGGTTGAGTCTTATATAAGTATACAAGTGCAGGGACTTCACAGTACCAACAGGGGGCTACTGGGTGCAATTGGAGGGTCCCTGTCTAGGGTCTGCAGAGGGAGATAGGATCTGTACCTTAGTTTGAGGAATTGGAAAAAAGTTTTAGTACACAGAGCTCTAGAATGAAGGCCAGCTTTAGTACACAGGGCTCCAGAATGAGAGCCATAACCATGAGAATATAAAGGGTGGTATTTTCTGGCATGGTGCATTAAATCTGTCATCTATCTGTGAGATATCTTCTAACTTTGCACAGTAGGTCTCTCGCC
Source organism: Rhizomys pruinosus (assembly GCA_009823505.1). Classification (NCBI taxonomy): domain Eukaryota; kingdom Metazoa; phylum Chordata; class Mammalia; order Rodentia; family Spalacidae; genus Rhizomys; species Rhizomys pruinosus. The sequence continues at coordinate 5,749,078 of VZQC01010238.1, read as the reverse complement.
TATCTCCCTGATGTTATTTCATTTTCTCTTCTTTAGGTTACAGTTTCTTGTTGGGGTGTTTAAAACTACATAGATAGCTTAGATAAATTAAATTAGTTTTGGTGTTAAGGTCAGTTGAGGTTCTGGTCCTTAGGGGGTCACTCAGGCCTTGCACCTGGCTCTCTTCACCAGTTCCATCTATGCGAGGACAAAGTCAGGCCTTGTTTGACCATAGCTTCTCTTTGAAGCATGAGGAGTCTCTCCTCTATAGGGACTTTCCTCCCTTGACTGGACACTGGCCAGATGAAGGTCCTTTTAAGTGAATCTCCAAGACCTCCCTGGCCCAGGATGACTCAGTGCCACAGGACATGTACAAAGTTGTCGATCCAGGACCCTAGGACCCAAGTTGACCTCAGAGGGTAGGGGCCAAAATGTTGTCCCTTCAAATCCCTCTTGCCAAATCAGATTGGAGCTTTAAGTGTGGTTATTAAACCTCCAAGAGGATTATTTGAATGAATCTGGTACTTTAATTACCATATACTTAAGGACTCAATAAACTCTTAAGTGCTGTGGCAAAAATATTCTGACTAATAATAAAAGCTCATGGTAGGAGCCTAGTAGTGGTGGCTGGAGCACAGGCTAGGAAAGGATACTTACTGGCTTATGTTGCTGGCTCATGTTCAGCCTATTGTATACAATATAGAAATCTGGTCAAGAATGGCATCATCCACAATGGTCACAGGCCAGACCAATGAAGGCAATTATTGAAGTTTCTCAGCTCAGGTGTATAAAGTTGGCATTAAACCTATTCAGTAAGTCCTACAATTTGTTCTTTAAGGTCTATAAATGTCATTTAGGTACTCAAAGTACAATGGATTTAAACCATGAAAGAAAAAAGTTCTAACATAGCCCATGAAACAAACCCAAGATAACAAATGGGGTTAAAACCAGTACCTTCTCAAATGAAGGCTATGTCACTCTTTCCCAGATATTGAATTATAGCTTTGAAGAGGAAAAAAAGGGGGTGGGGGCATTGTCACATACCAACAGCAGGCAGGAAATACTTAGGGCTCACCCAAATTGGTTACATTCGGACTGTCCATGTGGTCACCAGAAGTAAAGCCTAATTTCTCCTAAAAATATTAAAAGTAACATGTGCAAAGTATAACAGATATATAAAACAGTTTTAGTATGTATGGGTAACTCAATATTTATATATGTCTGTTTCACTTGTGGTTGTAACAAGTTATATAGTACCTGCTAGGTGGAACACAATTTCTTGTATATGCCATAATTACATTATAGAATTCTTAAAAGTGAACAGTACTTCATGCATACACTCATAAATAAGGTTCTAATAAATAAATTTGGTGATGACACTTTATAAAGGTTGGACTGAGCAGAGGCATGTGCATTGCAATCATACACAGACAGATCTTAATAGGCTGTTTAACAATATCATACACATACACACATGCATCCACACATTCCTTCAAGAGATTTTCATCCTAGTGTTTGCACTAAACAGTCACATACATTGGGAAAAAAACACCTTTAGAAATATTATTTAAGGGGGCTAGAGAGATGGCCTAGAGGTTAAGAGCACCGACTGCTCTTGCAGAGGATCCGGGTTTGATCCCCAGCACCCACATGGTGGCTGAAAACCATCTTTAACTCCAGTTCCAGGGGAATCCAACACCCTCTTCTGACCTCCATGGCATTGCATGACACAGGTACACAAACCTAAATGCAGACAGTACATTCATAAACATATGAAAATAAATAAAATTAAAAAAAATAAATATTGTTTAAAATATGCATCTCTGATTAATTGCACTGCCAAGGCTGAGATGACATCTTACATCTTTGGTTCTAAAACAATGAACTTTTTGAAATACTTTTAAAAGTGATGGAAAACAGAATTATAAGAACTAAAGGTACTTAGGCTGTTTCATTGAAGGGAAGAGATTGCAGGGGAAGCCATTTGCCACTGTCCAAGTACCAGAGTATGAATGAATCCAGGGATTTTTTAAAATGGTCTCTAGTCAGAAGGACGGTGGCACAGTATAGGAGAAAAAGAAAAAAAACATCTGTTAGTGAACCCATAAGGGTCAAAAATCAGATCTTTAGACGTCTGGAAACAAGAAAAAAAAACTGGAAAAGAAAAAATTCTTTGTTATAATACCTGTGGAAAAAAATAATTTGGACAGATAAGAAACAAAACCTTCAGATAAGCAGTGTAGAAACCTAGGAACCCGGGTTCAAATCAGGCCTTGAAAAAAAATGTAAGAGGCATGCCAAAAGTAAACTTAATCTGGTTTTTTGTTTTTGTGCAGAATATAGAATAAAAGAAGTTTGAAGTGGCCACTTTGATTTGACAAAAAACACACAGGAGAACATGGACACATGACAAAGACACATTGAAGAACGGTTATGACACACAGACAGGTTGGATAGACACATGATTTAACTGTATCCATTAACTCTGGACAATGGGAAAATCCCTTAAAATTAGGAAAAAGTCTTGTAAACAAAATATAAAAAACAAAATAGTGTTTGTTAAAAAGCCAAATTATGCACGCCTTTAATCCTAGCACTTGGGAGGCAGAGGCAGGAGGATCTTTGTGAGTTCAAAGCCAGCCTGGTCTACAAAGTGAGTTCCAGGACAGCTGGGGCTACAGGGAGACCCTGTCTCCAAAAGACCAAAACAAAAAAACAAAACAAAACAAAAAAACAAATGATTTCATATTCTGCTAAACAGTTCCGTTGATAGTTATACAACAAGTCATATTGAAAAATGGCAGCTGCCGGGCTGGAGAGATGGCCTAGCGGTTAAGAGCGCCGACCGCTCTTGCAGAGGACCCGGTGCTCTTAACCACTAGGCCATCTCTCCAGCCCTTAACTCATACTTTAAATATTCCCCAGTCTTTAAAAGTTTCCACACTATTCAAAAGTTTAAAGTATCTTCTGAGATCCAAGGTACTCTAAGAACTGTAACCCCTATAAAACGAAGACAAATTACATATTTTCAACATACAGTGATACATAATACACATTCCCATTACAAGAGGGAGGAACAGATACATATTGTGGAAATACAGGACCAAAGTAAGACTGAAAACCAGCAGAGCCAATGTTGAAGGGAGTTCAGCTCACTGGAGACAAGTACAGTAGACAGATGGAGAAGTGAGAGGTTTACTCATGCCATGTGTTGACCAGTCAGCCTTCAGGTTTGCCATTGGAGCAAGGATGTAGGTTTGTTAGATGCTGCCTATATTGCTCAAACTTCAGCTATGTGTAGACTGACCAGCTTCTGGTGTGGTCAAATCACACTGGCAAGCACAAAAACTGATTTTAGGATTCCCAAGGTCTCTAGTAGCTGTCCACTTGCAGTATCAATTTACTAGAGTTTCAAGTGTTGTTTTCCCCATATGAGTATCTTCTCAGTGTGGATGAACCATGGAATAGGCCAGGTAATAGGGGACAATGGGATGTGTCCCTTGGGAAGGAGCCATCATCTATCTGAGCTCTTAACTTTCTTTCTTTCTTTCTTTCTTTCTTTCTTTCTTTCTTTCTTTCCTTCATGCCTCCTCTTTTTGTGTTTACTACCAGTGTTTTGGCAGGGCTGAAGGCATAAAGGTTTTGCTATGAGGGACCTGTAGCATCTTCATTGCTGCTTAACTTGAGTTTTGTTTTGTTTTGTTTTTTCTTTTTTTGGTTTTTTTTCGAGACAGGATCTCTCTGTAGCCCCAGCTGTCCTGGAACTCACTCTGTAGATCAGGCTGGCCTTGAACTCACAAAGATCCACCTGCCTCTGCCTCCTGAGTGCTGGGATTAAAGGCATGCCCCACCATATCCAGCTATCTTGAGTTTTTATATGCTTGTTGATTTCATTTGTTATGGGGTCTTCTCCTTTTTTATGTCCTCAACAGTGAAAGAAAGCGAATGCTGTTAAGTGCCAAACTTCTAGAAGATTTCAGTTTGATTACATTTTCTTCTGCAGTAAAAAGTCCCCTTTCTTTATAGAGGTCTCTTTGGGTGTGGATGGTAGCAAAGGGTAAACATCTACATAGACTTGAGATATCCATCAAGACTATGTAGATGTTTACCCTTTGCCCTTTGCTAAATTCCAAGGTCTGGTTAGGGCTAAAAGTTCTGCCCGTTGTTTTGACTATACTATTGTTAAGGCCCCTGACTATATTACTTCTGTCTCTGTTACTACCACATACCCTGCTGGCACCTTCGATTTGACAGAAAGCTACTGTCATTAGTGTAGAAGGTCCAGTCTCTGGAAGACAATGGTTGATATATGAGGTTGGGATGACTTGAATATACCTAATCTATTGTCTCAATGCAGTCATGATCTTGGGGTCCTGAGCCAGTGGGAAAGAATATTGGATAGATTTAGTGTTTTGAGAGTTTCTAAGTATATTTGGAGCTTTTTAATATTTATTTATCTTTGTATGTGTATGAATGTACTGTCTGCATGTAGGTTTGTGCAGCCATGTCGTGCAATGCCGCGGAGGTCAGAAGAGGGTGTTGGATTCCCCTGGAACTGGAGTTAAAGACGGTTCTCAGCCACCATGTGGGTGCTGGGGATCGAACCTGGGTCTTCTACAAGAGCAGTTGGCGCTCTTAACCGCTAGGCCATCTCTCCAGCCCCATTTTTGGAGCTTTTTATATAGGAAGCTCTGGTATTAGCTCATGTGTTGATTTGGTGAGTCAGTGGTGTCCTTGATTATAAGAGGTACCTTGAGGTTGAGGGATTGCCTTACAGTCTCTTTGTCAGTCTCCTCAGCAAGGAAGGTCATGGCCAGCAAAGGTCATAGGCAAGGTGCCCGTCCAGCTGCCACTGTGTCTAATTGCTTAGACCGATAGGCCACAGGTCATTGCTAATGCCTCATGTTCTGGGTTAAGACTCCTAGTGCCATTTCCTTTCCTAAATTCTCAGGCTAAAAATGCAGCCTAACACAGTGGTTTTGAGGGGAATCCTCTCATGAGACCGTAAGGCCTTGGCCACCATAAAACATGTCTTTTATGTCACAGTAATTTTCTGGCTCTTCCATAGCCCATGAAAGTAGTGAACGTGCCAGGCCATGAACCTGGGGCAGAGTAAGGCCCAGGGGGGGAACACCATGCCTTCCCTTTGTTCCCTCTCTAGTCTATCTAAGAGTGAAAGTAAGACAAAACCCACCAGTGGAATGCCCTTTAGGGCCAAAGAAATAAGGGGAACAAGAGAGAGAGAAATGCATTGGAAGGGAGCCAGAGACACCAACGCCAAAGGTAGATCTTCCCAGGAAGGCCAGGGCTCTGCCCTTCACCTTTGACCTTTAAGGGAGAGGCTCACATAAGTCATGTAAGCTCGGCTGAACAGTGGTACACTCCGCTTTCCCTAGTACCTGACCCCCATAGAAGCCGCTGCATACGTATCAAATGTGCAGTCTCCTGGGTGGAGGTTGCCCGGCCTGTCCCATTATAATCTCCAAACTTGAACCTAGGCACTGGTCTTCTCAAAGTGAGCTGTAAAAATCCACACTAATTCAATCAATATTGGAAACTACACTATATGGAAATATTTTTATCCCAAATCTACTGATGAAGACAAAAGAGAAATCAAGTAATTTGCATACTCAATTAAAATCCCTGTCTACCACCCACATACCTAGCTCTTTCCCACTAATCCATGGAGGCCCCTAGAAAACCGGTCTTGGGTCCACAGGGCCACATCTCTTTCTGATATTAGACGTTGATCAAAGATAGTACAACAAGGAAAAATGGGTATGACACTGTGCATGTCAAGTATGTCTGTCTGGGCTGATGGAACTGTCTGGTAGAAGGAGGAGGTAAATGAAAAGGAGTTGGTTGATAATCTCTAGGCACCATGGAAGACCTCGGCCAGCAGCATGATATGGACCTAAATCTATACATGAACGCCGTACCCAGTAAGGCTCACAGTAACCCTCCACCGACCCACAAGTAGCCTCACCCCTTCTGTGAAATAAATGAGAGAAAGGCTGATATCAGAGTCAGGGATGGAAAATGCACTTATTTTTGGCTCAAGAGCAGGAAAACTAGATCTAAAGGACTGCAAAGTGAGTGTTTTTAAAACCAACCGTGCATGACCGTGCTGTGTGCTCTTCCCGTAGAAAAGCTCAAAAAGATAAATCTCAGAACACTGGGCCAAAAGTACTGAGAAAAGAAAGCATCTTTCAATTCTGGTAAACTTTAATGTTGTTTGAAAAGAAGAAAAGAAAAGAATTTATAAGAAATGAAAAGAGCTATATTTGAAATCTGAGTGATAGAAGAACTAGCTGGTCTGGTCTTTTATGAACCCATTCGGAGGTAACAGATCATCAGCAAAGCTCTCGCAGAGTTTGACTGCCTCCCTAATCCCCACCCGAGGGAGGAGGCAAGAGAATGTTCCAAGATTCCCTGGAGGTGACTAGAGAGCTTCACAGAAAGAAGCCTGTTGGAATATAAGCAAGATGCTTACTGAAGTATTGATTTCCAAGCGGCTGAAATTCTTAGGTCCTTCTGCTCAGGTTCTTGGCTCCCAGAAGAAAGAAGAGGTGCAGAGCTCCCCAGAGCCTTGCTATAGGGAGTTCCACTCCCAAAAGAAGAAATTACTGTTCATCCTTGCCTGAGTGACTGCCCTTGTTTAGTTCTTGCAAAAGAAATGATAGATAGATCAGACAAGGACATTCCTGACTGTTGAATCTGATGTCATCTAGGAATGTTGAGTCCTTTATGGGAGTTTATGGGGTCGCCAGGGTGGCTTTCCAGGGGAAAGTGTAGCCTGACAGAGGTGAGCCCTGGACCCATGCAGCCCAGTGCTGGGGACCAGGACTCTGCTTCTTCTGCCATGGCTCCACCTACACATTCTTTCAATGAGCACAATTATTTTTTTAAATGCATCTTATTATTGACATTCTAAGGACTGTTTGGTAGAAGTTTTTATCTTAAAAGAAAATGGATTTTGAAGCAGATTTTGTCTGCCAGGACATATTTCAAACAGTAACAAGGAATAAGAAAACAAAACTGCTTTGCCAGGCCTCTGTTATCAGAGAGGTCTAAAGAATTTATTCTTAGGATATAGAAATGATCAAATCAAAGGCATACCAAACTCTATGGCATCTTACTACAGACAGCTAAGATTTTTAAAATTCCATCATTAAGTTACACAACACTGTTTTTGGATGTTTTGAGTAATTACGAGAGTATTTTTTTCTTCAAGTCCCCATGTGTATGTAGTACAAACATCTGTCCAACATCTGCCCACAGGAAAAACTCACACATGAAGAAATTGGTTTTGTTCATAAATAACAAATCTTCCATGACAGTCAGCAGGAAAAGAAAAATCCTAGCTTTTATTTTTTTTCAAGAGTTAATATTTGAAAACTTTATTTTCTCAAATGAGCACCAACACAGATTGGAAATATGACAGAAACAATGCACTTTTTTCTAATACTGAATCATTATGTACAAATACTGGAAAAAGGTAAAGACAAATTATCAAAAAAAAACAAAACAAAAAACAATTGCCTTTGTTATTGAAGAAAAGTGACCTTGAAAAATGCCACCAAAGAAATTGAGACCAAAAACAATCCCAAACCCAACAAATACAGTTTGTAAACACAGGCACAAACAGACCTGTAGTATGCAATTAGATTCCTCACATTACAAAAGGAATATTTAGAATGCAAATTGATGCACAGTGCTCCAGCTAAGTGAGGTAAGCTGTGCCTAAGAACACTAGACAGCATTTGTCCTGTTGCTCTTGTTTCTCTCTTCCACTTCCTCCATCGATACCTTCCCAGCAGGCAGTGTATCCTGACAGTGCCACTAAGATGAAAACAATGGAAGCTGGTTCACAATTTACAGATTCCCCCCAGAGAACATTTCCAATATTTCATAGAATAGACATCAAAATTTTACTCTATCAAAATGACAAATGCAGATATTCTACAAAATATGTTTTTATTAAAGCCCTATGACCCTCAGTATTTTCTTGGAGAAGTAGTAGATGCATTCTATAGATATTAGAGATTTAAACCCATGATATTCTGGGGTGCTTGCACGATCTATGTGGCTGTGACTGAAGCCTGAAATCTACAAGGTACTGAAGTAGGGGAAGAATGAACTGTTACCAGGAGGCTGAACCTGGAATAATGAGGAAGGCTGGAGACCTGCATTAGTCTCCCACCATCCCAAACCTCTCACTTGACTGGTTGGAGTGTCCTCGAGAGGAGCTGGCACACATACGCACAGAGCCAAATATGCAACTTACCCAGAAGTAGGCAAAGCTAAAGGCAACATGCTGCCAGGACATAAGCATGTGATGAGCTCGACACTGTCCCCTTCCCCAAGTGTGAGCTCTGGCTCTGCCAACACCGCCCCCCCTTGCAAATTTCACACCCCACCTCTCTAAGAGCACACTCCAAATAGGAATGATATAGGAAGGAGAATTCCAGGAAGCACAGTCCCAGTTACATAAAGTTGACACACTAGAAATTATCATACTACCCAGAGAAATGCACTCACATATGCCCATGGAGGTAGGTGTAGGTACGTATGCAGCCTGCATCGAATAAGTGAAAACGTTTTTTTTTAACATTTTTTTTATTGATGCTTTGTGCATTTCATACATCATTTTCCAATTCAGTTCAGGCATATTTCCCTTTCCCTTCCCCCCCCCCCCACCCCATCCCAGATCATGCATTCTGCCATAACTGTCCTGTATCTTTCTCTCAGTTTTTTTTTTCATTTTTTAGCTATAAGTGATAATCCATGAGTACAAGCATCCTTCATGTAAAACCAATTTACAGGCTGTTGTGCCCAAACCCCCACAGCCCCACCTTCCAGCGGGGCTTGAGGGGTTGTATGTTCAATCAAGTTGATCAAATGAGTGTCCAGACTACATTGCTGTAGTTTCACCATTCACCCCAATTGCAGCCCTTACATTCTACCACGCCCCCTCTTCTGCAGATTGTTCCCTAGGCTTAGAAAAGGGGCACAGGTGGATGAGAAGCAAAACAGTCCACTCTCTCTGGAGCTGTTGTCTTGGACTCTGGTCAATTCTGCTATTTCCTTTTATGGGCTGACAGTTTGTCCAGGAATAACCTTTCGATCCTACTAATGAAGCACACACAATTAGATATATAGGTATTTGAACAGCACTAATAGTTATGGTAGGTTACTTTGGTATAGACACATATGTTTGGATGATATGTTGATCCATGAATTACATTTTTTCCTGTTAAATATGACAGGGTCTTACTGTGGCTTATAACATCTCCTAACCTGTAGAGGATGTAAGCTTGTGGCATCAGCCATGGGTTATTCCTCCAAGGAGAGAGCCAATAGCCAATTAGATTTGGGATATACAGGCATATGGCTACCTCTGCTACACAGTATTTCCAGGCAGGTGAGGTGTAGCTGGTGCTGACGGTGGAGTCTTGCTTGACTCAAGGAGACCCGTATTTGCTTTATTGGTTTAGTGGCCTTTGGTAACACTCTCTGGTGTTCCAGAGGCCATCTATACACTTGCATGTGTGGTCTCAATACATCTTTCCCATGTTAACGTCAGGTCTTCAGCAGCAGGGCCTTATCGCCTCTCTTCTTGCAGGTATCCCAGTTTAGAGGCAAGGAGCCTTTACCTTTTGTGGGGCCTTGGATCCCCTGGCCAACATCTCCCTGGTAGAATAATCCATTACTGATATCAGAGCTCCTGTATTGATATATTTTGCTTAAGTGCATAGTTTAAGGATTTTAGTATTATATTTGGTTCTGAACAGAGAATAATCCTTTTCACAGTTCTTATGTCTATTAGTCAATTAAAGAAGACAGTTTTACCGGTTTTATAAGAGATTACCTCTATAATAGTTGCCTCCAATTTACAGTTGGAGAGCGACCTCATCATCATCATATTTCTCCTTGTTCTGGGGGGGGAGGCAAGAAAGTGTCTCATATCAAAACCTTTGCGGCACCTGGAAGGTAACTTTCATTAGGACTCATTACAAATAGTTGTTACATGTAGGATCCACAGAGGGGTTCATTAAACAACATTGGTTTACAGACTCTGATAAAAATGGTAATGCATCTGAGTTAAATGGAGATATAAATCGCTGTTGTCCACATTTGTTTTACATAAAATTTGTAGAGCAATAACTTTGGGATTGGCACATACAAATGTTCTCTATAATTTCTCTGTTGTACAGTATCACCTTGTAGCATTCTCTTTAAGATGATTTAACATAAAAATTAAGTTTGCTTCCCAAGTTAATCATATATAGTCACCCAAAACAACATGGGTGAATTTGATGAAATCTGAGCCTTGATTCCACCCTATAGTTATGTATAATACAACTGTCTTCTGGAGACTCATGGGTTAAAAAAAAAAGGGGGGGGGGTTCAGATAGACATGAAACCTTTTCGTCAAAAACCTTGCAATTCAAATCTTAAAACTAACTATGGGAAAAGATGTGTGGGTTCCAACAGGACAAAATGTCACCAGCTTAACGGCTGAGAAAGAAAAGATACAGCTTTGCATTGAGTAGGATGTACCAGAAAGTGGCAACTGAAAGGTTGACCTGTCTGAACATCGAAAGAAAACTTTCAAGTAATTTAAAGGTCCCCTAATACCTGTGTTAGATCCGTGTAAGACATAGTAACATTCCAACCAGTGAGGTAGGTAGAGGTAAGAATATGGAAAGAGTTATGTGAACAACGTAGTAGTATTTTTTTTTTTTTTCGTCTTTTTGAAACGGGGTCTCCCTGTAGCTCTGGTTGTTCTGGAACTCGCTATGTAGAGCAGACTGGCCTTGAACTCACAGAGATCCGCTCGCCTCCACCTCCCAAGTGCTAGGATTAAAGGCGTGTGCCACCATGCCTGGCCCATAGTAGTATACTTTTAAAGCATACATCACACAAATTTTGCAGTACGTAGCTCCTAGTGTATTTGTTTGCCCATTCAGCTTGTATGTTTCTTACCACGTGCACTCTCCTAAGCACACAGTAAGAGAAACTAAAACTTCCCTACTTTCAGGGAGCAGCCAGAGGAGAATGTTTTTAAGGAAATAAATACAGCACAGCACAGGTGCTGTCAAATGCATGAACAATGAGGATGACTGAAATAAGGCCTCAACTAAAGGATATTTAAGGAAACAACAAGTAAACAAAAGGATATATAAGTAAAGAATTGAAGGAGAAGAGGAGGCTGGCCACACACTATCCTGGGCAGAATGTTCTAAGCAGAGAAACTAGCAGACACAAAAGCCCTTGGGCAGCAGTGAGCCAGTGTCAGAGAAATAAAAAGGCATCCCTGTGGAGTGTGAGGAACAACAGGAAGGATCCTGCCTCAGAGGCTGTGTCTTCAACATCCCAAGAGAGTGGGAAGCCTTCAAAACAGCAGCAAGAATGTAAATATTAACAACGCCAACAGCCCTACTGGCCACACTGTTGGGATTAGACTGGAAAACATCATGGTAAAGTGGTACCAGTTAAATGTCTATAAAAATTACTCAAACAGAAAAGAGTTGAAAATGATGAGGTAGATGAATTCTGAATGTGTTTTTAAAATGGAGCCTTGGGGCTGGAGAGATGACCTAGTGGTTAAGAGCACCAACTGCTCTTGCAGAGGACCCTAGTTCCATCCCCGGCACCCACATGGTGGCTGAGAACCCTCTTTAGCTCCAGTTCCAGGGGAATCCGATGCCCTCTTCTGACCTCCGAGGCATTGCACGACATGGGCGCACAAAGCTACATGCAGGCAGTACATTCATATGCATAGAAATAAATAAATAAATAAATAAATAAATAAATAAATAAATAAATATTTAAAAATAAATAAATAAATAAATAAATAAATAAATAGATAAAAATGGAGCCTTTACAGCAGGCTTCTCTGACATACTAGTTTGCAAGAGAATTCAAGAATGATGCTCAGCACAGCTTCCTGCTGCAGTTCAAGTAAAGGGAATCGGACAGTGAGCATTTTAATTTCAATGGCCTATTGTCTTTCTGCAGAATCTGTCTTCTCACATCTAGAAGAAAGAGCTATTGAAAAGGTCAGGGTTGGGCCTGGCCAGCAGAGCAAGTCTCTATATCACAAAAGCACAATAAAAAAAAAAAAAAATGCCTCAAACACTCACACCCCAGGGCAAGAACAGGCATGGCTCTTTAACACTAACTTCTAGTGGAAATTACTGGAGAACCAACTGGCTTACAGGTAACCTCCAGAAGTTCAGAGAATATTTCTAAGGCACCCATTCTCTGCCTAGAAATAAGGGAATACACTAGCCTTTATTTAGTCATCCTTATTTTTATTGATTTTTTTTTCATATAATACACTTTAAAAATATTTATACCCTTCTACTCTCTGTACGCTCCAAGAACCCCTCACCTAATTGCATGCATTCTGCCATATATGTTAATGTCTATCAAGCCATATTTGTGTCCCCAAATGTCCTGGTGTGAGTCCATCCACTGGAGCCTGGCCACCCCATTTAGCATCACTTTCTAAAAAGGATCAACCTATCTAAATCAATATAGTTTCAGTGTAATCTCAATCTAAACCCCTACGACATTCTTCACAGAGATAGAAAAATCTGTCGTCTTTCTTATCTTACCCACCGCCCAGGGCAGGTCTGTCTACTGCCTATTTTACCATAAACATAAACACACAGGCAACATGGAGTGGAATTTACCTGATAAGCTTATTAGGTAAGAACTTATCATAGTTGTTTAATTTTTTTTTCAAACATCCAAACACGTAAGTGAAATTCATTTCTTTTACATTTTGTTTCACAGAGGTTTGTGTGGGGAGGGTGATTGCCGACCGAGCCTTCTGCAATCATGACCTTTTTATTCTGCATTTACATTTGGGGCATGTGAATACTTTTCTGAGGTAAACTCTCTGATATTCACAGCGGCGAGTGACTGAATTCTAAGGCTTTGGTACTTTGGTCAGCAAAGTGAAATTTTGTGGAGACAGCCTGAGGTTGTGCGCATTCTTCCTTGAAGCAGGTGGATGAAATAAGGACGCTCCATAGTGTCAGTTATTTCCCCACAACATCCACCTCTGTGCTTTAGCTTTTTCCCACTTCAGCTCCCTCCTCATTACTCCTATTGAGCCCTTCATAGCACCTGTTTTCTTACAGATGTATAGATGGATGAACAATGAAAATCGATTTTAAAAACCACATATCTCTGTTATTTAAATTTTCTATTATCAGTTGCTTAAAATCAATTCATAGGTTATTGTTTTCATGAATATGGAAGAATAAGCCAGTCTCCTTTCTCTTTTCATTGGTTTACAGATCCAAGAGACTATGAGAATAAATAAATCATTAGATATTCTACATGCAATTCTCTAGTGACAACCTTTCAGAAAAGAATTAGGAAGCTTGAATAGTAAATGCCAACAATCCATGACTAAGATAAGGTCAGTTTCAAGGATAAATATATTTTTAATCCAGTAGTTATACTTGTGTAAAAACAATTTCAACAGTATGCCTTTGTTATTTGTGTGTCTAATTTATGAAAAAAGCCATCACTCTCCAGTAATTTCACTTAGAAAGAGAGAGGAAAAACATCCTACATCTTTCTTTTTCAGCCTCATCCTCATCTCTCTCTCCCTAATTATTGAATTCAATGTCAGTGGCTTTTAATTCAGCTAAAATAGAAATTTGTTACAAATAATGCAAGCAAAGATAGCCAGTTTATGTGAAGACTTCTCTTGTAGAAACAACATCTATTTTTGCTTTAGTATCACTTTCTCATGTTCAATCTGTCATCTTAAGCAATAGAGTATGTTTTATGTAAATAGAATTATTTTGCAGCAATGTTTCTGGTTCCTATATCAGAATCCAACCTAGCTGCACATTTTATTGCTGTTGGAATTTTACATACATTTAAAAATAATGCATTAGCTAGTTTTTTTCATATACTAACTTTAATGAATTTATCATTTTACTGTTTTTTGGGGTTTTTTTTTGTTTTTTTTTTTTTTTGTCTTTTTAAGACGGGGTCTCCGTGTAGCCCCAGCTGTCCTGGAACTCACTCTGTAGACCAGGCTGGCCTTGAACTCACAAAGATCCGCCTGTCTCTGCCTCCCAAATGCTAGGATTAAAAGCATGAGCCAAAATATAATAGCTTTAAATTCATGCAGAACAACTGTTGTTGTTAGAATCGTAGTAGCACTTTGTGCTCTGTGTGATGATGTTTGTGAGCTATGCAGCAGTAGCTGCTTAAGGATGGATGCTAGTTGTGCATGATATCTAAGTGTTTTAAATTACTTCAAAAAAGAAAAAATAAAATTATAAAATTTGATTAATAATTTATGCATCGAAGTTGATTATACTGTTCTTGAGATATGTTTGAATGTTTTTATAACATAAAATCACTTCATTTTCTTCTACAGTCAATGCCTTTATGAACAAACAGTAAAATTAAATTTGAACTACAGAAATTCACTTCTTTATATAATTATAATTCTGAGGCCTCTACAATGAGAAACCCTGAAAATACACTATATATCTAGGTGGTGTCCCCAAATGGAGAACCAGAGATAACATGGAGGGATAAGGGACCTTACTTAGGCACCATGCATATGATGACGTTTAATCAGCACAGCAACCCCCTCTCATTTCCAAACTCAGGAAAAAACTGAGACCAGGAAAGAGGTTAAATAACTTCCCCACTTCATACAGATGACACATATGGAGTTCATCAGCCCCAGATCTCAGAGTCACTGCTAGCAGTGTTGAAAAACTTTCAGTCTCCAGCACTAGTATTAATTTTTTTTAACTTTTTAAAAAATTTTTATTTATTTTTTTATGTGTATGAATGTACCGTCTGCATGTAGGTTTGTGCACCCATGTCATGCAATGCCGCAGAGGTCAGAAGAAGGGGTCAGATTCCCCTGGAACTGGAGTTAAAGACAGTTCTCAACCACCATGTGGGTGCTGTTCTCCCTTAGTAGCTTGAGTAATGCTCTCTCCAAAGCTATGAGAGCTCGCCTTCAGTGGAAGTGGCTTCCAGGTGAGTTCCAGCTCCATTGTTCCAAGTCCTGTGTCTGAAGTAAGTCCTGTCTTCAGCAGTAGGGTCTTGCCTTCTAGTTCTCAGAGTCAATCAAGGATGGTGATAATAGCCTGTGTAATTTTGGGAGTCTCTTGGACTACCCTGGCCAACAATTCAAAGGGAGGACTCTCCTGTCTGGCACTGTTTTTTATTATATAGCCTTCAGCTATAAACATGGATATGGTATGTATAATTTTTCAGTAGTTTTGAGCTAATATATTTCCCTCTGTTTTTTTTTTTTTACACCAGCTAGGCATTATTTATCTCTCTTCTCTCACTTCTCTCTGTAAGACTCTTATGAAACAATTCAGACCTCTACTTTGGCATTAGACATAGAGTTACTTGAAGCAGTTTCTTAGCAATCTTTATGCAAAGGCCTTTAGAATTTTAAAGTTCTCTCTCTAGACAAAGGTTCCAAATTTCTCAGTTAAGTGAATCATTTGAAGGTAGCACATGTACTAAATGCTAATAAGTACTTAATTAAAGAATGCTTTCATCAAAGTAGTTGCAATATCAGTGTATTTGATACTAGAAGAATGAATTTTGAAAAAATACATATATAGTATAAATATATTCCTAAAATGATCAATAGTGAGAGTTTGAAACCTTTTCATTGAGTCTGTAACTTCACTGAACATCTACCATGTCACATAGTGTTCTACCTGATCTACAAGGCATAGAAACAGGCTAGTATTTTTCTCTATGGTGAGTTTATAATCAGACCTAAGATAACATTTAAACAGGTGCACCTCAGGTGGTTAATTTGCCTAACCGAAGTTGAAATGAGCTGATGAATGTTGAAAATGAATTAATTGTCACTTAGGCAGTAATGAGTCACTTATATCAAGCCGTTCATGACATATTAAGCTCTATTCTGGGATGCATTTCATGTGCGAGTCATTCCTTAGAGAAAACAAGCTGCAGTGAGATTTATAAAAGCTGATAATTCTGGATGATGAACAGTTTTTTTTATAAACTACCAAACAAAATTTATCACAATACTGGAAACATGACTGTCATAATTGAATATAATTGACAGTCATATTCAGTGTTTTAACACCCATAATATGGTACACCATACTGAGAAATTCCTGGTTCTCTGCAATGAACCAGTATTGCCTCATAAAATATGAAATATTTCCAACCTTTTCTAATAATGTTGGCTGGAAAATAAAATGTTACCATTTGTTATTACATTGTTAAAGAAAGTTTTTCAATTACTGTTACAAAGAAGGAATACGAGCAAAAGAAGGGAGCAGAGAAAACACAAAGATGAACTTAGATATCAGAGGTGCTCATGTTTATGCACCGGGAGTAACTGGAATAGGTTTACATCTCTGTAAATTCAAAGTTTAACTCATTATTAAAAATAATCCTATAAGCATTCAAAAGAGAAGCCTAAAGATACATGTTAATATAAAAATAAAATATTCTAATACTTAGAGGAGAATGGAAGGTGTCAAATTAGGAGTCAAGTCTCTATCAGTTGTGATAAAAGTTTGAGAAACGTCTTCAAGCTCCTGTACTATATTGAGGCTGTACTGGTCCTGAGCAGCATTTAAGACTCCATCTTTTACCTCTCTCAAATGCAATGAAAACTCCTTTACAAAGTCTTTCTACATGTAGGAGTGTCCTTGGCTTTATTTTACCTATTTGTTGGAGGGGTGGGCTCACGGGTTCTGTGGCATGTGTGTAGAGATCATAGGATAACTTGCAGGAGTCTGTTCTCTCCTTCTGCCAAGCTAGGATCATGTTCAGGTGGTCGGGTTTGACAGCAAGCACCTTTACCTTCAAACACTCATCTCTTGGGCAGTTCACAACAATGCTGTAAGGAAGGCAAGGACTTACCCCTTTCTAAGATACCTGGAGTAAAATTTGTCTAAGGTTTCTTTCTAAATATAGAATGTAATAAAGGAAAAATCTATATTTCTTTATATAGTCACTAAGCCAGTAATCTCATTGGGGCCTAAGAACTACCTTTACGTTTCATAAAAGGACTCCAATTCAAGCCAGGAGTGGTGGTGCACACTTTTAACTACAGCACTCAGGAGGCAAAAGGAGTTCAATTCCAGCTTAGTCTACATAGTGAGTTCCAGGCCATAGGGAGACACTATCTCAAGAAATAACTCAAGTTCAAATATAAGCAGAAGGAACACTGCCCCTACTTTTTGGTCTTAAAGCAGCAACATGATCAATTTCAAACCACAAAATCATACAATAAGTTATCAAGAAATGTTCAGACAACTCCCTGTGTACTGGGCTCCAACACAGACACTTGAAATACTTCTAAAGAACAAAATGCCGACGGATCCTCATGCCCTTTACCATTCTGACTTGTGTATCCACGCACCTTCCCACAATGAAAGACCATTTCCCACTCTTCAAACTACCATCCCCCTTTCCTCATCCAAGGTAATCTACCTAAAGTTTGACTGCTCAGAAAAATAAGAACTTGTGAAATGTGCACTCTTGATTTCCTGCCATCCAATCTGCCTCTGCACTTCTCTCTTCCCTTCCTGTTAGGACAAACGGCATCTTCAAATGGACTGAGACCTTATACTATCAGCTTTGCCTCTTTATAAGGCAAATAAATTAATAAATCTCTTAATATTTTTACTAAGTCTTTCTTGAGAATATGTGTTTTATATAAACTAAACCTCCTCCATTTAACACACACACACACACACACACACACACACACACACACTACACTTTGTATACTTTGTCACCTTCAACCACAACCCTACGCTTCTATTCAAAGCAAAGCTGCTTATCTTTCTTAATTTTCTCCCCAGTTACTTCTATTACCAATCTGCTCATTTCTACACATTTATTGACCTCTGCCTATCAAAATCACTTTTGACAAGGCCATGAGGCCATCAGTGACCTCGAAGTCTATTGAACAGCTTTGTCATCCTATTCAGAAGTATTTGACATATTTCCCACTTTGAAGTCCATTTTGGCTTGTGCCACATCACACTCTTCTGACTTACTTCCATCTCTCTCTCTCAGCCACCCTTCTAATCTCACTTCCTCTCCTTTCCTTTGTCTTTAAATACCGGATATCCTTTGCCACACTGAATCCCACATCCTTTCTATTCTCCTCTCGCTCTACCTTGTCTCGCTCACTCACCCATCACCAGTTTCAAATGCCACTATTACTGTAACCTCAGAAATTAGAGTAGTATTTCCCGTCGCCAACTTGGATGGTGTATAGGCCTTTAAACTTACTCTGAAGCAAAGCCTCCATCTCCCTCCAAACCTATTTCCATCCAGAGTTCCCTTACTTCAGTAAAAAGCAGTGCTGTCTCCCAGATCATCATGCCAGTCCACCAAGTGTTGGTGATGTCCTCTCAGTCCTCTGTTCTTCTAACATGGCTGTGCCCCCTCCCCCCGGGGTGTGTGTGTGTGTGTGTGTGTGTGTGTGTGTGTGTGTGTGTGTTTTCTACATGTGACTATCCAGTGAATGTGTCCAATCCTGGGTTTTTCCTTGTTGAAAGATTTTGTTTTTCCTTCAGTCACATTGCATATTAGGAACCTGTTTTTGGTGGTTCTATCTTCTTGATTTAACTTTGGTAGTTCATATTCTCTAGATTTTTCTAAGTTCTCAAGAGTTTTCACTATATATTATATATAAATCTAGATACTGTTTTTTCTGACTCTGCCTAATTTCTTTCCTTAATTAACATGATAGTCTTCATTTTCATAACAAATGACATGATTGAATTCTTCTTCCAGATGAATAATTCCATTGGATTCCTATACCACATGACTTTTATCCATTTATCTGTTGATGGGCATCTAGGCTGGTATTATGCTTCCTTTGGATCTATATCTGAGAGCCAGAGTTGCTGCATGCTGTGTAGAAATCTCCATACCTCTTTCCACAGTGGCTGCCGCAGTGGTCCGTCCTAGCAGCAGTATATAAGAGTACTTCTTGCCTTATATCCTAACTGTGTATTGTTGTTTCCTTGATGGTAGCCATTCTGACCAGGGTAAGGTGGCATCTCAATGTAGTTTTCATTTTTATTTACCTGTTGAACATTTTAAAAACATTTATTATCCGTTTACTGGTTGGATGTTCAGAGGGAGGCCAAGTTTTTAGTTCTTCACGTAGTCTAGATATCAATCTACTGTTGGATATTCACCTAATTAAGATTTTGTATAATTCCATTGGCTATTTCCTCACCTCGTGTTTCCTGCACCACAAAGAAGCTTCTGGTTGTCATGTTATCCTGCCAATTCTTGCTATTGTTTACTGAGATACTGGAATCTTTTACAAGAAGTTTTTGTCTATGCTCATAGCTTTGAGTGTTTTATTTCTGTTTTTCCTCTGTAATTTCAGTTTCCAATCTTACATTGATGTCTTTGATCCATTTTGAATTACTGTTTTTCCAGGGTGAGGCATAGCTCTATTTTCCTACATGCAAATATCCAGTTTTTCCAGCAAAATTTGTTACAGAGGGTGTTTTATCTATAATTTGTTTGGGGCACTTGGGACAGCTTAGATTGCTGAAGCACTGTGCATTCATTTTCGGGTCCTCTGTTCTGTTCCCTGGTCTCTATGTCTGCTTTGTGGCAGTTCTATGCTGTTCCTCTCTTCTGTTCTCTGGGCTCTGTCTGTTAACCGCCAGTTCTATGGTGTTTAATACTCATGGTTCTGCACTAAAGTTTGAGACCAGGTATCATGAATTTTAAGTTTTTTTGTTCTAGTTCTATGAAGAATGTCACTGGAATTTTGGTAGAAATGCCATTGACTCTGTACATTGCTTGACAGTGTAGCCATTTTCACATACTAATTCTGACAATCCATAAATCCAAGCTCTCTTTTCATCTTTATCTTCTTCAATTCTTTTAGCATTTTAAACTTTTTGTTGTTGAGAACTTCTAGCTCCTTGGTTAAGTTTATTTGTAGATTTTTTAAAAAAATTGAATTGGATTTTTTTTTCTTGATTTCTTTCTTAGAAAGCTTATTATTGGTTTACAGAAAAGCTAAGGATGTTTGGATGTTGATTTTAAAATCTTCTGTCCAGTCCCCCCTTACAGACTTCCTCCAGCAAGGCTCTACCTCTTAAGGATTTCATAATCTCTCCAAACAACACCACCAGTTGGGGCCAAGTGTTCCTATGAGGGACCTTTGTCATTAAAATCATCACAGATCTTTTTTAGAAGCTCAATTGCCTAACTGAATTTTATCTTACATGTATTTGCTTGTTTGAATAGTTTTTGAAGTTATTAAACATTCTTGAAATGAGGATTTTTGCATTCTGTCTCTAGCATATTAACTATTTTATTAATTTTGATTTCATTTGTCAAAGCTGAAAAGAATTTTGAGACATCATATTGGTTTGCTTTTTTTTTTTGGTTTCTATGTTGTAATTTGTACATCTATCATTGTGGCTCATGTAGCCTACTGTGGCCTTCAATTTCCCATGTAGCTAAGATGGTTTTAAACTCTGAACTTCCTGCCTTTACCGCCAATGTACTCTAAATACAAGTGTGTGCTACCACACTCAAATTAACTTTCCCACCTTTTCAATTTGCTTTATTTTAAATGGGGCTCATTTGTATTTTCAGTTGTGCTTATGATCTCTGCTACTATTTAAAGAGAAGATGCAGGGCTGGAGCGATGGCCTAGCGGTTAAGAGCGCCGACCGCTCTTGCAGAGGACCCGGGTTCGATCCCCAGCACCCACATGGCGGCCGAAAACCGTCTGAAACTCCAATTCCAGGAGAACTCCAGTTCCAGGGGAGTCCGACGCCCTCTTCTGACCTCCGCGGCATTGCACGTCACGGGTGCACAGACTTGCATGCAAACAATACATTCATACACATACGGAAATAAATAAAATTAAAAAAAAAAAAAAAAAAAGAATAAAGAGAAGATGCAGTAACAGCAACAATGATTTCACCAAATTCCCAGTAAAATACAGTAAAAATGATGCCGAATTTAAATTACATCCCCAATAAGATTCAGAAATTAAAGAGATAGAATGTTGTGATATCTGGCATTTAATCTTAACTAAAAATAATTACAAATTATAAAAAAAATAATTATAATTAACTAAGTGGGAATCAGAAAAGGGAACAGAGGAAGTAATGAGAGTGGAAGCCGGGCGTGGTGGCGCACGCCTTTAATCCTAGCACTTTGGAGGCGGAGGCAGGCGAATCTTTGTGAATTCAAGGCCAGCCTGGTCTACAGAGTGAGTTCCAGGACAGCTGGAGCAACAGGGAGACCCTGTCTCAAAAAGACAAAAAAAAAAAAAAAAATGAGAGTAGAAATATATGTTTACTGTAATATACATGATAGAAAGAATAGAATATGTAGAAAAAGACAGAACAATCATAAAATGTAAATGAGTGATATAAATAAAGCAATGAAAAATAACAATATGCAATGAATATTTAATAATTATTTTAAAGCAAAGTTAAAGAAATATAAAAATTGTATCATAGCAGTCAACATTTCCTCCTTGTTGATACGAGTGTTAACTCCCTCTAAGTCAGATGTAGAGTTAATTCCATTTTTAGGAGAATAGTTGCTTGTCTCCCTGGAGTTCAAACAAGTCTGACAAGAATAAACTCTATGGCAAAGCTTGCTCATACAGCAGAGGGTGATGAACACAGAAGGCTAAAGTGTAGTGAACAGCAGACTGCAGAGTGTGTGTCCCTAAACAGGACGCTGTATCAAACCTCACCCACTCAGGGCTCAGGGATCCCTGCCTACTCAATCAAACAAAACCCAGCAGAGAACTCGGGGAATGGGCAGCAGTCCCAAATTTTCACTGAGGAACTACTGACAATTCTCACTGCTTGGTGAGAAAGAGCTGATCTTTTTAAAGGGAGTGACACTAGATAGGATAAGCAGGCTCCAGTGGCTGACCTCACACTGAGGATCATCTGGATATATAAACTTGACTCAATAGGCCTTAACATACATGACAGAATTCATGAAATCTTGTAGGGAGGCTATGGAGGACTACAGATCTAAATATGATTAAGATGTATTGTGTTAAACGCACAAAAATTCAATAAAAATATACATTGGGGAAAAAAAGAGTAAGCTCTAAGCAGTCTTCCTTTTATCATCTCTCCATGATTGAATTCCCAAGCAGGAATCAGCAGCAAACTATTCATTTCTGCTGAGATGTTTCCCATCATAAGGCAGCTCCTTAGGCCAATGTCAGTCATCCTACCTGCTACTGTCTTCTGTGTGCTGGGAGATCTTGCTCTCTGCACATGAATTTCAATTCCTGAGTTTCTCTCAGGGATTGCATTTGCTCTTGTGTTTACCTTTGCAACTAGATATTCTAACTCACCAGGGCCCACACTACTTTTCCGCAAGCATCCTTCAGTCTTTGCTTGAGTATACTCATTTACACTGTGCCCATGTCAGACCCTAGCCATTGTTCAAAGCATTTTTAGGGTTGTTCCTGACTTAATCAGTAGACTGTGGGAGATATGGTGCTTGGGGATACAATAATGATATATTTCCTACTCTTCTTGTAGAGCATTTTGATTATAGAGTTTCTTTCAGAATCAGCTCCTTCCTTTGCACCAGCCTAAGAGGCAGAGATAGCACAGCCGACATCAGGTTCCGTCCTTTGTGTCTGCTTCATGGAGCAGCATGGGGACCTGCCGCCTAAAATTTTGTTTGTGTCCTGATTATTTATAGAGATTTTTATTTTTTTCTTTTGTTTCCATCTCAAGTGTATAAGGGGAGATTCTATGTCTATTCCTACAATTTCATTCAGTGCTTTAGGTTGGAGTCTATTGTCATCTTTCTAAATAGAATGTTCACTATCTCTAGACTTTACCTATCTCACTACTTACTGTTTCCCATGGACCTTCCTTGATTTCCCAAGCTTCTCACCTATTTCTTCAGTCACTGATCAGATATTTTCTTTTATATGCACAGGGCACAAAAGTGTGTTGTTTGTTAATATGCTGGCCATCTTCATGAGTCTTCCATGGCTGGTGTCTTTTATGGAAGGTAAATCAAAACATACAGAGAAAAGAGCATGTGAAGGCATAAACAAGAAGGAAGACGGTGATGTGAGGATACAAGTGGAGATAGGAGATGACTAGCCATAATGCAAGGAGTACCTGGGACTACTTAAACACTGGAAAAAGGCAAGAAAGGCTTCAGCCAAAGCTTTGACTTCCAGACTTCAAAATGGTGAAGAGAAGATATTCTGTTGTTTTAAGCTACTCACTTTGCAATATTTGCTATGGCTACCCTAAGATATTAGTCCATTCAAGAAAACATTACCTATATCAGAATCATAAATTCAAGGTCTTGGTGAGCAGGTGGAAAGCAGAACAGAAGCACCTCTGATGGATTCACAGTGATCTTTACTTGAATCTCCCCACCTTTGCACTAGACTTGTTTCATCGATGGTCCAGGATCACAGAAAAACAATTCAGGCATACACCCCTTTAGGTGCTAGACCCAACTCATCAAACAATCAGGATCTTCAAGACAAGGTGACAGCCCAGGAGCTCCTTGGATGGCACACAAGCAATGAGTAAGGCCAAACTGACTCAGCAGAGACAATTTTCAGATTTGGCCTAATGCTTGTGCCGTCTCTGAAAGGGTGTCCTCCTAATGGATTTAATTAACAGAGCAGATTATAGAGTCCTAATTTGTCATTAAACAACATTCTTATTTTGTGAAATTCAGGAAGCATATGTCTGAAAATTATTAAAAGACAAACTCAACGAACAATGTGTTTTCACTTATTTTACTTAAAATATTGAAACAGTAAGTTACATTTGGTCAGTTGCTGAAAGCACAGTATCTACTCTGTCAGCTTTTGTGTGCTCAGTGACTGCCACATCATTATCCTTGCCAGTCACACAACTACATGACAACCTCTTATATGCTTGAATTTTTCAGTGATTTTTTCCAATGGTGTAATTGGGAGACTCAAAACTGGCCAGCTGGAGAAATTTGTCAATGCTGTTTATATTGTTCTGAATTATTATAACGATTATCTTGTTTTAAAACACAAGCCTGAATCAGATATAATCAAAGGCACTTATTATACATGAATAATACTACTATAAAGTATCCCAAAGGTTGGTTTGATAACATAAGAAATATCATTTTTTCTACCAGCATGCAACAAGATAGAAAGACAGACAGGATGGGTTTATATTGGGAAAAATCCCGAGGCAGGGAGATCTCTAGTCTAAGAAACGAGGGAGTTAGCTGTTTGCTTATAACTTAGGGTGATGATGATAGGGCAGGAAAAAAAAGGGGGAAGGGGAAAGGAGAATGAAAATTTTCTTCCTTTGGCCAGTGATTGACCATTACTAGGAGTAATAGTGGTAAATTAAAGAATGTCATGTAATTATGACACAGAAATAACATACAGTTTGCTTCCAAAGGATACAATTTTAATATAGGTGCAATGTAATAAGCTGGTGCAACTTAGCATTTCTGGGTGCTTAATGACCATACTTAATGTCCATACCAATTTGGCCGAGGGACCTAAGGGATAACTTTGTTCCTTGCCCTCAGAGGTCAACCAAGTCTTAGGGGACTAGGCATGGGGCCATCTCTTGAAATGGCCTACAAATGTGGATCACCAGTCTTCCTGTTCAGAGAGATCTTGGAGAACCACTAATGGGACTTCAGTCTATAAAGAGGAAAGTCTGCTCATGCTTCAGAAAAGGAAGCCTGGTCTAGCAAGACATGATTTTGTCCTCGAGTGAATGGAACTGGTAAATGAAAAGCTGAAGGGAGTGAGGCACTCCCACCCTCCTCCCCCCAAAAACCCCCCGAGAGACCCCTGAGGACCACATCCTCAACTGACCTTGAGAAAACAAAAACCTTGTTTAATCTCAACTAACTGTGTGGCCTTAAGCATCTAAAAGGAAAGTACAACCAGAAATAATCAGTAAGACCAGAGAAACTGCACTGCAGACATAGAACTTGAGATCTTAGTAAAAAGAAAAAAAAGAAAAAAAGAGAGAGTACTGTGTTTGGCCTGTGTGCTGGATCGCTTTTAGTGTCAACTTGACACATCTGAGTTGAGGGAGCCTCAATTGGGGAATTGGCTACATTGGATTGGCCTGTGGCCACATCTGTGGACTATTGTCTTGATGGTCAAGCAGTGTGGGAGGGCCCAGCCCACAATGAGTGGTGCCACCCTGGGCAGGTTGTTGTGTACTGTATAAGAAGGCAGGCTGGGCATGAGCAAGGGGAGCAAGCCAGTGAACAGCATTCTTCCATGGCCTGTGCTTCAGCTCCTGCCTCCAGGTTCCTGCCCTGAGTTCCTGCCTTGGGCTCCCTAAGTGATGAACTATGATCCAGGGGATGTAAGCTGAATAAACCCTTTCCTCCCCAAGTTGGTGTCGGTCAGAGTGTTTTTTCACAGCAATGGAAGACAAACTAGGACAGAAATTAGTACCAGAAGAGTGGGGTATTGCTGTGACAGACCTGACCTTGGTGTTTTGGGGAAGGATTGTGGAGGCGTTTGGGACTTTGGGCTGGGAAGATCATTGAATGCCTAAAGATTATTGCTATGGAACTTGGAGCAGTTTTGCTGAAGGATTTGTAGAAGATGGAGGCCTGGCTTGTGATGTTTCTAGTTTCAAAGGAAAGCAGAGATCATCAGGACTGTTTAATCTGTGGGTTCTGGTCATTTGGG
This sequence comes from Rhizomys pruinosus, assembly GCA_009823505.1. Lineage (NCBI taxonomy): Eukaryota > Metazoa > Chordata > Mammalia > Rodentia > Spalacidae > Rhizomys > Rhizomys pruinosus. The sequence continues at coordinate 5,723,364 of VZQC01010238.1, read as the reverse complement.
GCTGAAGAATCAGCTGTAAGTAACAAGAGACCAGAACCTGAAGGGAAATCTTTTTTGTTTTTTTTTTTGTTGTTGTTTTTGTTTTTCTAATTAAATTAGTTTTTATTGATGCTTTGTGCATTTCATACATTTTTTCCAATTCAGTTCAGGCTTATTTCCCTTTCCCTCCCCCCCAACCCCCACCCCATCCCAGATCATGCATTCTGCCCATAACTGTCCTGCATCTCTCTCTCAGATTTTTTTTTTTTTCATTTTTAGCTATAAGTTTGATATAATCCTCATGCAGTTACAAGCATCCTTCATGCAAAACCTATCTTTTCCAGGCTGTTGTGCCCAAACACCATATAGCCCCACCATCCAGTGGGGTGACAGGTTGTTTGTTCAATCAAGGTTGATCAAATGAGGTGTCCAGACTACATGCTGTAGTTTCACCATTCACCCCAAATAGCAGCCCTTACATTCTACCAACACCCCCTTCTTTCCGCAGGTTGTTCCCTAGCGCTTAGAAAAGGGGCACAGGTGGATGAGAGGGTAAAACAGTCCACTCTCTCTGGAGCTGTATGACTTGGGACTCTGGTACAATCCTGGCTGATTTCCTTCATGGGACTTGACAGCTTGTCCAGTAATAACCTTTTTTGTACTGGGCCAATTGATGCTGGTTAGCTGGGGCTGAAAATAACAGCGTAAGTAACAAGAGACCAGCATCTTACGTAGGTGAAATCTTTGGGAAGAATTTCTTCAGGTTCAGTACACAGAACCTTGTGAGTCCAGAAGGGGCCTGACCCTCGATCAAAGAGGAGTAGGACTTGGTAGATATGTAAGAGTCTCCTATTGTGGTTCTGGTTTGAAAATTTGAGGGTGGGGTCACGAAACGCAGCCAAGGCTTGGCATTGTGAGGAGGTCAGGAGAAAATCATTGGTGGATAGTACACCTTGGTTGCAGTGAAGACCCCAGGATTGCAGGGGTCATGGAGAGAAGCTGAGGCTTTGCACCAGGAGAGGTCAGAAGAGACCATTGGTGAAGGTGCTGCCTCAGTTTCAGTGGTGACCCCAGCTTTTTGGAGATGCCAGGACCATGGGACAATCACCAAGAGCAGTGGCAGGTGTGGAATGGAGTCAGCCTGGGCCTGCGCGAGACGAGCTGTGTGTGCCATGGATGGCAGAGTCTGAGAGGGGGAGCTGCCGAAACCCTTTGGAGCCCGGAAGATCATGAGTGAGTCCCAGGTGTCCAGCCTTGAGCTACCTGCTGACTTAGGTTTTGTTTGAGTGTGCCTGATTATTCCCTTTGAAATAAGACAGTACTTGTTTTGGATTCTACAGCAGCCCACAGTTAAGAGACTTTTAACAGACTGTGAACTTTTAAGTGTTTGGACATTTTAAGGACTGTGGGGCTTTTAAGGTTGTACTGTCTTAGGTTGTGATTCATGTTAACATCATACTTTGTGGATAAGAACTGGAAAAGTGGTGGTTTAATAGTGATGTGTATTGTGTGTCAAGTTGACAAGGGGTCAATTGTGCTGGATAGTTTTAGTGTCAACTTGACACACCTGGGTTGAGGGAGCCTCAATTGGGGAATTGGCTCCATTGGATTGGCCTGTGGACACATCTGTGGACTATTGTCTTGATGGTCAAGCAGTGTGGGAGGGCCCAGCCCACAATGAGTGGTGCCACCCTGGGCAGGTTTTTGTGTACCATATAAGAGGGCAGGCTGGGCATGAGCCAGGGAAGCAAGCCAGTGAACAGCATTCCTCCATGGCCTGTGCTTCAGCTCCTGCCTCCAGGTTCCTGCCTTGAGTTCCTGCCTTGGGCTCCCTAAGTGATGAACTATGATCCAGGGGATGTAAGCTGAATAAACTCTTTCTTCCCCAAATTGGTGTCGGTCAGAGCGTTTTGTCACAGCAATGGAAGACAAACTAGGACAGCCTGTCTTCAATTCTTACTGGCAAGTGCATCTACCCTCAGGCTGCCACCACTTTTGGCATTCCTCAAAGACATGAGACACAGATTTTTAACCTTCTAATATGGACTGAAGACTCATGTCTCTCCAAGAATCCTCCAAACCTTCAATGCTAGATGGGGACTACTGAGTTACCCAACTCATGAACTAAACATCTAAGGGGATTTCAGCCTCATCAGAATATAGACTGCCATTGTTAGACTACCTGGGCTGTATCATGGAGGTCAGTACAAGGGAATCAAGATGGGACTCATGCTTACTGGACTTCATTTGGGGGACCATGGAAGGGAAAGACCCCAATGTAGAGCAAAAGTGCAGGATTGATGGTTTTGGATTGCCAAGGAGGAACTTTTGAGCACCTCCTTAAGGAAAACAGGACATCTATTAGGGAAAAAAAAGTCCTCCAAGTGATATGTGTATGTATATATGTATATATTTATGTGTATATAATATATATATATATATATATATATGTATATAGACTGTAGCAATACAAGTTGGAGAGAACAACAAAAGAATTGAAAGAAAAAAAATCTCTGGAAAGACTCAAAAAAAGATGCAGGACATGTAGGGCAGAGTGCAGGGACTTGGGTGGGGTAGGGGGCATGGAAGGGGAAGCAACTCTGGATTTGATTGAGAAATGATGTATGACTTATGGAAAAAGTTCAATAACAATAAAAAAAGAAAAAATATTTAAAAAAGAATGTCATGTAATTGATAAATAACACACATGCACAACGTGGCTGGCCATTATTGGAGTCCATTGATAAGCCATTGAGATCAATACTCTAAAGAAACAACTTATTCTAGGTAAGGAAACCATCACTTTTGTTAGGGAACTGTCATTGTTTCACCAAAATGGCGGAGCTTTACAAAATGGAATGGATCTGTCTTTTGCTTCTGTTCCACAGTGAAGAAGGGTGTGTTCTTATCATTCTAGTTACTTTTTTGCTCTTCTGGAGCTGGAGCTGGGTGGGGGCAGTCTTTGATATCAGAAATTTTGAAAGAGAATCAAGCTGTCAACATGTATCTTGGTGGTGTCCAGGATAAAAGGGTTTAGCCTCTGGGATACAAAATGATGTGTTAGGTAGTTAAGAAGACACAGTAGAAAACCATGTCCTTTAAGTTAGGTTCCAGGAAAGCAGATTGTCTCACTAAGGAATGTCAACAAGCAGCTTAGTGGCAAAAGGTAGAGGAATTTTAAGGCTAAGAGTGAAAGCCCAGAGTGCTTTACGAAAAGTCTGTGATGGAGGGGGACTTTCTCAGTGGCCTCCAAGCTTGCTAATGTCTATGTGGATACCTGCACATGTGCAAAGATAATTAGAAAAAAAAAGAAATATTTTCATACTATCATTTGAAATGTTTCATGAAATTTCATGTTTTTTTACATTATTAAAAGAACTTTACATTAGCTGTGTAGAGTTAAAAGATTCAAAGATATCCTTTGGTTGGAACTTATACAAATAAAATATCTAATTGTAATTCCTGAGTAAATTTCAAAAGTCAAATGCTCTAGATAGCCTCTGAGAGGAAAACTACTGCACAGTAGTAGCACCGAAGTGCGTCAGTACTTCTTTCCCTTGTGAGTCAAAATATGTGGATATTCTCAAAAGAATATGAAAAATAAAAGATCATTTAATCTTAATAAAATCATAGCATAAGGTTTAAACAGCAGTTATCTGATTTATATACAATCTTATCTTGTTTGAAATTCCATTTTCAAGTCCACAAGCCTGTGAGGGACTAGAAGTTAGACAGTTCCTGGCAGGCAGACTGGCAGGAAGGGAGGTTCTGGATAGATTAATGTGTTTTATACTTAAGAGCTTAAAATGGCCTACTCACTGCTCCCTCTCCAAGACAAAGACTTAATGGGATTTTTCCTAGCAGGGAACTTCTAAGGACGTTCAAATCTGTATGGGGGGAGAGAACATCCTATAGGGGAGAATGGATTAGCTTCCCTTTCTTCGTCTGGATTATCCAATCCCCTGTCCTGGTTTAAAATACTCAGTTCCATGAGAGAAAAGGACTCTCTCTAGTCCCAAACCTCTTAAAAAACCCCAAACTTTGCAAGGGGACTCAGGTTCCAGCTCTGGGTCCCTGCTCCACCTGGGGAGTCTGTCTATCCATATGCTTTGCTCTGTGTGTGTGTGTGTGTGTGTGTGTGTGTGTGTGTCTGTCTGTCTGTCTGTCTGTCTGTCTGTCTGTGTTTTCAATAAAACCTGGATGAGTGCTGAATTTTTTATTTTCCTGTGTTTTTATTCTTTAAATTGACAGAGAAGAAGAATCTGTTCCTGGAATCTGAAACAACCTCGCCCTGACACTATCACTTGATTGTCTGGATTGGAGGACTACATGTAAAAGTAGAAGTAACATCCAGGGTTTTTTATCAGTTTGTTCATTTATGGATCTCTGAAGAGGCAGACAGATGCCTCTCATCCAACATCCTGCTGCAAAATTATCAGCATGATGAATCTAAAGTATGGATCTTTGACTGCTGGGAGGCCATTAATTTATTAAAACATGTCTGAAAATCCACATGCATCCTAGTATTGCCTATAGTTTGAATAAATAATTTGTCAAAGAAACATTTTTTCAAATGTAAAGTAAAATCAATTTTCAAAAGAGAATGAAATTCATGGCAGTTTTAAAACTAATTTTGTCAGTTATCAGATTCAAAAAGCAATGACTTTCATGTAACCACACCAGAATATCATAAATCTACAGAGTAAGTAAATACTTTATGGAATGTTTATTATCTTTGAGGACTTTTCAGACATCTAATCCTTATCTCATTCAATTTTCAAATAAAAAAGTATTAATATATCATAGAATATTTAAAAAGCCCAGAAAGTTTATTCTTCTGAAGTCGAACTTTACAAAAGGCAAGGTTTGTGGGAAGATCCAGTTCAAATTAGGGTCTACTTTTCAGATAGCATCCCTCAGGGCACAACATGGAAGTCCTAAGGTTCCTCTGACCCCACCCCATAAGAGAGTAATTATTGGCCCAGGCCTATGATGCTAGCTAGGCAGGGCAGCAGCATAGAGGGGCATGAGACTGGGGTCTGTGATTGGCTCTGAGAGATGATGTCGTTTTGATTACAAAAGACTTGCAGCATGCCATAAATTGAATCGCCATGACCATCTGATGAGGATTCCAGATCCGTTATTTTCTATGCATGTGTAAGTTAAGCCGATCAGGCTTGTGTGTGAGTGCTAGTGGAGAATTGGTTGGAACAGGGTCCTGCTGTTGGACCACCAGCCTGGGAAGAAAGTACCAAGTAGCCTGCGGGGTTTTGACTGGACAGTCTGTGAGATCTGTCTCAGGGTGTAGTCAGTCCCTGGCAGATGAAATTTATTCAGCCATAATGGGGTGGTGGCTGGCACCCCAAGGGCAAGGGTCTGTGTCTGCAAATACCTTGGCAAGACCAGGCTGTGGGGTGTGTCCGTGCGTCAGCTCCCAGGAGAAGCCGTTGGTGGCTCTTTCCTCCGTTTGCTCCCTTTTAATCCAGTAGACACGATTTGCCTCCTCGAGTGTGTGAGAGTGCGAATCACAAAGGTTAAAATTCTAAAAGAAGGAAAACACACACAATCCTGTTGACTTCAGTCGAGTGGGATCAATGCAAATCTCTTCAGCATTATTCAAGCCTGTACCATCAATACAACCCATGCAAACCCAAATATCCAACAACCTTGCAAAGCAGTTGTTAAAATCTTTTAATTTAATCAAGGTAATGGTATATTTTCACAATGAAAATCCTTAAACTCTATGAAAAAGATCACTCAGCCCCTATGTCCCACCATCTGGGACAGCTGGTCTACCACCTTGTGGTACAGAAATGTTCAGAAAGATGGTTTTCATTTTGGCTCCCATCGGTCAGAAGATTGGTCTCCTCAGAAGCCTGTTATAAGGAGTCATAGGCAGGGCTGGAGAAATGACTCAGAAGTTCTGAGCTCTTCCAGCTCTTGCGGAGGACTCGGCTTCCGCTTCCAGCACCATCACGGTAACTCCAGTTCCAGGGTAGCTGATGCTCACTTCCGGCCTCCCGAAGCACTCCAGATTTGTGGTATGTACACAACCAGGCCGGCAAAACGCTCATACCATGAAGGAAAATCAAATCAGTCTTTTGCAAAGGGAGTCATAGGCACTCTTGAAAATTAGGGAGAGTTGCTTTTGTTTTGTTTTGTTTTGTTCTGTTTTGTTCTGTTCTGTTCTATTCTGTTTTGTTTTTGTAGTCCCCGTTCTTCTATCTCTGTATTCTGGTGCAGAAAGCACAGATGAACATTTTTTTTAACCATCCCGCCATTCAAACTTCAAAGCCAATACAGTGAGATCAAAACTTTATTCCTCTTGAAAGCTTCTAGTTTCCAAGTAAACTTACTCAATGAAACCTACTTTCATACACTGTTTCCAACTTATATTTTACTTTACTTTTTTTTTACTTTTTTCAACTTTATATTTTACTACTCTACACATTTTAAATCAAAAAAGATTTCTTCCCCAGTTATAAAATACTTAAAGTTCAGTGTCCAACGTAAAACACTAACCATGGTACTCTACTCTGTCACATAGTATATTTACCATCTGCTAAGCTCTTTTTTAATATTTTGTTTATTTTTTTTTAATTTTATGAGTATGAGTATGAGTGTTTTGCCTGCATGCAAGTATACCTGTCATGTGAAATGCCTGCAGAGGTCAGAAGAGGATGTAGGACTCCATAGAACTGGAGTTACAGATGATTATTAGCCACCATGTGAATGCTAAGATTCAAACCTGGGTCCTCTTCAAGAGCAGCCACCACTCTTAACTACTGAGCCATTTCTCCAGCCCCATCTGCTAACTTCTTGAGAGAGCATGAAAGTTAACAATGGCCTGGTGATTTGAGCCAATATTTTCCAACATCATCCATTTAAAACTTTTCCTAATGGTCTCACTTTGTAAACACAGCACTTTCTTATAGATAAGCTTGTTGTCACAAGGACAATATCAATACATCATGTGCTCATTCACCCAGGTGAGGGAGAGACAGATCATAGATAATAATGAGAAGTAGCTTTAGCACAAATAAAAATTCCAGAGAATCGTCTACTCATCTGTGCTGGAAAGCTTCTATTTGACACACCTGGGTGAAAGAGACCTCAATTGAGGAATTACCTCCATTAGATTAGCCTGTGTGATGTCTTGACTGTTGAGGCATGTGGGAAGGTAAAACCTACTGTGGGTAGTACCACCCCTGGGCAGCTGGTCCTGTGTTATATAAGAATTCAGGCTAAGCAAGGGCCAGAGCAGCAAGCCAGTAAGCAGCATAGTGCCATGTCTAGGACATAGTCAATAAGCTACATTTCTCAGGGACCTTGTTAAAGAAACAAAAGTCATGGAAAACAGATTATTGTACAAACTGAAATGTTTAAGTATTGAAAGAATAGAAAAAAATAACTATTACAAAAATCTCTTTAGTAGGAAAAAAGTCATCAATATATCTTTAAAGCATGCTTTAATAAATAAGACTGCTGGGCGTGGTGATGCACGCCTTTAATCCTAGCACTCGGGAGGCAGAGGCAGGCAGATCTTTGTGAGTTCAAGGTCAGCCTGGTCTACAGAGTGAGTTCCAGGACAGCTGGGGCTACAGGGAGACCCTGTCTCGAAAAGACAAAAAAATAAAATAAAATAAAATAATAAATAAGACTATCACAATTTCTATTTAAAGTACAAATTTACATTAGGAACTTTTTTTGTTTTTTAGGATTTGGTTGGCTGTTTATATTTTAATTTTATCTACTTTTTAAATCTTATTTTATGTGGATGAGTGTATTGCCTGCTTATATTTAGGTGGATCCCTGTCATGCAATACCCACAGACGTCAGAAGAGGGTGTTGGATCCAAGGAACTGGAGTTATGGATGGTTGTTAGCCATCGTGAGGGTGCTAGGAATCAAACCTGGTCCTCTGCAAGAGCAGCCAGTGCTCTTATATGTTGAGCCACGTCTCCAGTACCTTATTTATTATCTTTATTTTATGTGCATGAGTGTATTATATTCATGTTGTTGCACTCATGTTGAACAATACACACGGAGATCAGAAAAGGGTATCATACTCCCTTGGAGTTACAGACAGTTGTTAGTCACCTTGTGTGGCAATGGAACCCAGGTCCTCTGCAAGAGCAGCCAATGCTTTTATTTACTAAGCCATCTCTCCAGCCCTATGTTTTTGTTTGTTTGGGGGGTTGTTGTTGTTGTTGTTGGGGGGGGGGACAGAACTCCTATGTAGATGAGGCTGACTTCAAATACACTGATTTCTGCCTCTCTGCCTCTCTCAAATGCTGGCACTAAAGGTGTGTGCCACCATACCAAGCCAATTAGTTTTTATGATGCAATTCAATTTTTTTCCCTTTGGCCTTTTTGTGACAGGGTCTCCCTCTAGCCCCAGCTGTCCTGGAACTCACTATGTAGACCAAGCTGGCCTTGAACTCACAGAGATCCACCTGCCTCTGACTCCCAAGTGCTGGGATTACAAGCATGTGCCACCATGCCCCGCCAGTGCAATTCAATTTTTAATGAGATCTCTAAATTCATTCATGCTCTTTACATGGAGGGAGGAACCTGGTGCCATAGCAGAAAGTGGAGTTAAGCTGAGTGACAGCTGTGTTCTAGCTAGCAGAGGAATAGCTTCCTTTCAAACCCATAAAGCATGCAGGAGACACCACAGGAAAAAACAAGGAAGAGAAGAAGCTCAAATCAGAAAAATTCTGCTTTAAATTTCTTCTGACAAAGCTTGAAAATGCCTCAGTAGTGTGAAGCTGACCTCTAAACACAGTATCTGACAAACAAAATTAACACTTTGAAGAAGAAAATTAAATTCAAACCTTTGCTAACATTAGCCTCCTTGAATCTAGAATCCAACCAGTTCTTTCTAAAGAAACAAAGATGTAGAAATGCATAATCCTTAAGCAAGATGAAACTGAGTAAATAGATCTGGAAATTATAGGAGTGGTTCAATTAACAAAGACTTTGAAAATCAGTAATATGAATACATTCAGGGTTAAGGATTTTAAGTAAAACATGACTAGAATGAGCAAAAAGAATTTTACCAAAAACATGAACTATATAAAAGATCCAAGCTGGGCATGGTAGCACATTCCTTTAATCCCAGTACTCAGGAGGCAGAGGCAGGCGTATCTCTGTGAGTTCAAGCCAGCCTGGTCTACAGAGTGAGCTCCAGGCCAGCTGGAGACCCTGTCTCTAAAAATACCCCCCAAAAAAATCCAAGTGAAAATTCTGCAGGTAAAAATGACTAACTGAAGAATTCATTATGTGAATTTAACAAAGATTAGATGCTATGGAAGAAAAGATTAGCAACAACATTTAAGATCTTCAGGAACCAGGAAAACAAAAGGAATAGAAAGAGCCCCAAAAGGGGGGGAGTATGGAACTGATGTTACTAAGGGGGAAATGCAGAACATGGGGGACATTCAACTGGGAAGGGAGGAAGGAAGGACATACAGGAACTATGGGGGTAAAGGAGAAGAAGGAACTCAAGCTCGAGAGAGGGGAATACTAGCAGACAGGTATTCCAACGGGAAAATGAATGGCAGCACTGAAAATGGGGAGGGAGGAGGGAGGAGACAGGGAAAGAGAAAAGAGAGATGATGAAAGCTTAGGTGGCCTACAAAGCTACAGGGAAATGTTTTAACTCAAAAGTGCCCTGAAAAATACAAAAACAATATTTGAAGATGAATTCATGAGTATACCTGAAGGCTATATAGCAAGGAACACAGAGCCAGACAGGAGAAATCCCCCTTTGAGTTGGTCAGAGTAGGCTGAGAGACTCCTAAAGAACACAGGCTATTGCCACAGCCCTTGATTTCCTCCTGAAACTTGAAGGTAAGACCCCACTGCTACTGATAGGACAAACTTCAGACACAGGACTTGGAGCAATGGAGCTGAAACTGACCTGGAGAGCTCCTTCCTGAAGACCAGCTCTCATGGATGTAGAGGATACTATGCAAACTGCTAAGGGAGAAAAATCCAGCCCAGCTCTAAAGCCTAATAACCACAATGACTGGGGCAGTAGTGGCACAGTAATCTGGGGGAGATGAGAAGCTGTCCAGCTGGATTTAAAGTCCTCTCAACTGGAGGGAACTCAGGGGTGGCACTGTAAATATAGCCGAATACATACGGCTGCAGATATAGATCCTAGAGAAAACCCTGTATCTGTCATATCTTTAGACAAATGAAATTTCCTATTGTATGCTAAATATGGATCCTTATATTACAGACAAGTACACTGTGCACCACTCATCAAAGAAGCCTCTTTTTGCAACAGAGGGAGGCTACTGCAGAGTTCCGCAACTGGTCGCACAAAGAAACTATATTTCTGAACGATGTCCAGCCCTAAGTGTCACATCTACAGTGGAACCTCTACACCCAAGGGGAGGGATGTGGAGGTGTAGATGGGGGAGGGGGATCTAAATTTAATTAAGAACTATTATATAAAATAAAAAAACTCAATAAAAATATTTTTGAAAGACCAGGCAATTAACACAATGCAAAGAAATAAGAAGTTAAAAAAATTAAGAGAGCCACAGCAATTGTATTCTTAAAAAGAGAGTTTGGTCAGGACACACAAATCTTTGAAGCACTAATTACATAGAAATTTTAATTTATTATAACTGTAAGTCTAAGATATTTACATATCAGGGTCTGGAGAGATAGTTCAGTGGTTAAGTGCACTGGCTGTTCTTGAGGAGGACCCGGGTTTGGGTCCCAACATGGCAGCTAACATCATCCATATCTCCAGTTCCATTGTATCAACACCCTCTTCAGGCCTTCGTGAGCATTAACACACATGCAGACAAAATGGTCATATACATAAAGTATAAATAAATATTTTAGAAGCCATTCACACTTCAAAAAACTGTATAGATAAGCAACCAGAAATTACAACAAAGCACATGATAATTATGCTGCTGACAACGTGTTAAGCAAGAAAAACTTCTTAGTAAAGCAGCCAAGAGGAAAAGGGATGTAAAGACATTCCAAAGGAAAAGTATAAAATCACCTTTGACGTGACAACAGAAACAAAACTGGAAAACAGAAAAAAAAATGATATCTTGAAAATTATTAGGGCCTAATGTAAGTTGGGATTCCATATCAAGAGAAAAGTATCATTAGAAAAAAATTGAACTAGGAATTTTAGACACAGAGGTTGAGAGAACAGAACAGCAGCAACCTCCACCAGGAGCAAATATTAAAAGACCTTCTTCAGAGCATGACAGCAAATGTAAAACAGTTTTTCACACAGACATGAAGAACATCAAAATAGCATTACATGAGCAACTGTGACTGGTTTTCTTCGTTCCAAAGCTCTTTTAAAAGAGAACGTTTAGTGAAGTATCGGGGAGTATAACGTGGGAATGAAATTAAACAAAGCACAGGAGAGGGTACCAGATGGTCACTGCTCTCCAGCTGTGATTTAGACATGGGGGCGTATTTGATGGTATAAGACAATAAGCTACAAATGCTTAAATATATGCATATTTTTGACAAAATAAACATCTCTTACCTCAAAGGAATAAAAGTTGGAGCCAAATATGAGTAACCGTGGCCTGGAAACACAGATATAGGTTTCCCCAGATACCGTGTGCACCTCACTTGGTCAGAACAAACCACCAGCCAGGGCCTTCACCCTCATCCCCAACACATAACTCCTGCTGTTACACGGCCAGAAAGTGGATGTGGTGCTAACTAAGAGAAAGTAAAAGGGCAATGTTGGGAGTGGAAAGGTTTAACTCGAGAGAAGTGGGGGAATTGAGGAGATGAGGATTCAGGCTTGATTCCCAGCATCCACATGGCAGGAAAAGACCATTCATAACTCCAGATCCAGGGGGATCTGAAGCCCTCTTCTGACTTCCTCATACATTACACAAGTGTACTTATGTAGGCAATAAACTCAAACACACAAAAAAGAATAATAAATTTTTGAAATAAGCTTGAGATTTATTCTGTAGGCTTTTGGGAATCATTGATAGGTATTAAGTGATAGCAAGTTTGCTTTTGAAAAGCACAAGTAGCAGGGGCTGGAGAGATAGCCTAGCGGTTAAGAGCTCCGACCGCTCTTACAGAGGACCCGGGTTCGATCCCCAGCACCCACATGGCGGCCGAGAACCATCTGAAACTGCATCCAGGAGAACTTCAGTTCCAGGGGAATTCGAGACCCTCTTCTGACCTCCGTGGCATTGCATGACACGGGTGCACAGACTTGCATGCAGACAGTACATTCATACACATACAGAAATAAATAAAATTAATAAAAAAATTTTAAATAAAAAAGAAAAGCACAAGTAGCTCTATGGATGTTTTCTTTGAAAATATTAAGGTTGGTATCTAAGACAGAAAACAGGGAGGCTGTCACAAAATTTCAGGCAAGTAATAAGAAAGGAAGAAATAGAGGGACTTAGAACTCCAGCACTAGTCATGGGGTAAGGCCAAGGTGAGTGTCAGGAGTTAGAACCCCACGTGTGTTCTGACAGAGCACTCTAGGATGCTCTGAGGTCAGAGAGAGTGCAGACACTTAGTACCCCACTTCTGGCCTTTCTCTGAGATGAAATCATAGACCTGGGAAGCTTTCTTTGCATACACTAATCTCATCATGTAAGCTAATGTATTTCCCGAAGCTCCAGTTACACAAAGGCAGAGATTATATGAAGCTTGGACAAGACCAATCCCAGGAAATGAGAAATTCCTTGCTGCAAGTATTGTAAAAAATAAAGAGAAGGAGAATGTTTTCTCTTTTTCATTGATTTCACTTTTTATCATATGTATGAGCTGTGTTGCCTACATATAACTTGAGCACAACAGGTGTACCTGGTGCCTACAGAGGCCAGAAGAGTGGGTCAAATCCCCTGGAACTGGAGTTAAAAATGGCTGTGATACAAATGTGCATGCTGGGATCCAAGTCTGGTTCTTTTGCAAGAGCAACATGTGCTCTTTAACTGCTGAGTCATTTTTCCAGCTTCGAGAAGGCCTCTTTTAGGACCCTAATGGAAAAGGGCAAAGATAGCTGGCAGTACAGAATATATTTACATTGTTTAATAAAAGAACAACTTCATACAGTGAGATTGAAAATCCGTCTTGTTGATGTGAAACCCAATTACATGGATATCATTATTATTATTATTATTATTTGGTGTTTTTGAGACAGGGTCTCCCTGTGGCCCCACTCACTATGTAGACCAGGCTGGCCTTGAACTCACAAAGATCTACCTGCCTCTGCCTCCCAAGAGCTGGGATTAAAGGCATGTGCCACCACACCCTGCAATATCATTATTTTAATGAAGAAAACATAGCACAGGAGCATCATGAAACAGACTGAATGGGCTAGAATGTCAGTCAGAAAATAATCTCATGACTTTTCTTTTCTATGTAGCCAACCTTAAGGAAATAGACTATAAATTTGAATAGCACTTCCTTTGTAAGCATCCTAGGACATTGTCTGTGTTTAATTCATGTTTAATTCATGAACTCACTCATATAATTAACATATTTAGGCTTGGTTACTCTTGATCATTCCTTTTACTGTATTTGGGAAAAGCTTTTACAATTTGGACATGCTCTGGACAAATTATTTTTACCTAACCTTGTACCTGCAAACTTAATCTTATGTTTAGAGATCATTTAAGATTATCTCAGCTAGATTATAATGTAAAAAAGTGTATCTGAGATCTCCCAAGACCAGCTGAAGCACAGGTACCAGGGAGCGGGCTAAAGAGCACCCCCACACACACACACCAACTGGGATTATGAAGTCATCTGAAGGAGGCAAGCAAAGCAAGCCTTCAACACAGTGAAGAGGCATTTAGGACTCACATCGGAATACAGGCAAGGAAAAGCCCATATGCCAGGATCACAAAGAAGAGACAACACAAGAAAGGGGCAGGAAAATTCCACACCAAGCTCTACCAGCCCTATGGAAGATTCCTACAGTGGGATCCCGCTGGGGATGGCCCAGGACACAGATATCAGAAACACAATTGGGAACATACTTAAAGAACTACAAGATTATAAAGAGCAAATCAAAGAACTAAGAAAAGAGAATGAAGAACTCGAGAAGGACCTAGAGAGAGAGAGTGACAAACTCTGGAAGGAAGTAGAAACACTGAAAAGATTCCCATGCTGGAAAAGATAAGGAAACCAACCAGTGAAGCAAAGAGCTACAGGAAGAGATTGAGAAGCTCCAAAAAGAAGTAGAAATACTAAAGAAATCAGAAGAGGAAATGAAAAAGGAAATCAAACACTCATCCAATCAAGAGGAAAGGGATGGAAAAAGCCTCAGAAGCAGAATGGAGGAAGCAGAACAAAGAATATCAGACCTGGAAGATAACACAGAACAACTAAAAACCTCAAGGAAAGAATATGAAAAATTTAAAACTCTACAAAGTGGAACAACCAGGAACTGTGGGACACTATGAAAAGATCAAACCTCCGCATTATAGGAATAGAGGAAGGAGAAGAATCCCAAGAGAATGGTATTGATCAGATCTTCAACAGACTAATAGATGAAAACTTCCCCAAACTAAAAAAAGACAACCAATACAAATACAAGAAGCACATAGAACTCCAAACAGACAATATCAGAAAAGAAATTCTCCATGCCACATCATAGTTAAAATGCTAGACACACAAAACAAAGACAAAATCCTTAAAGCCACAAGAGAAAAACAACAAGTGACCTATAAGGAGAAACCTATCAGAATTACAACTGACTTCTCAATGCAAACTATGAAAGCAAGAAGAACCTGGAGCAAAGCATTCCCAGTGTTAAAAGGACAATAGATGCCAACCCAGGTTACTATACCCAGCAAAAATGTCGATTATAATTGAAGGAGAGAGAAAAACCTTCCATGACATAAACAAGTTGAAAGAATACATGTCAAGAAAACCAACCCTTCAGAGAATACTTGAAGCCATTCAAAGGACAGAAGAAAGGAGCAACCATCCCCAGGCACCTAGAAAGAGAAATCAATAAAAGCATAAGTAGAAACCTAAACCCAAACCACAAATGGATAATAAGGCAAAAGGAAGCAACACAAACCTATCAGTCATAATGTTAAATATTAATGGACTAAATTCCCCAATCAAAAGACTTAGACTGGGAGATTGGATTAGGAAACAGAATCCATTGATATGCTGTCTACAAGAAACACATCTTACCTTCAAGGACAGGCACCACCTTAAAGTGAAAGGTTGGGAAAAAAAAAATATTCCAAGCAAATGGTACCAAAAAGAAAGCAGGTGTTGCTATTTAATATCAGACAAAATATACTTCAAAGTAAAAGAAATCAGAAGAGCCAAAGAATGCCATTACATTTTTATCAAAGGAACAATTCACCAAGAAGATTTCACAATTATGAATATATATGCCCCAAACTCTGGTGCACCAAACTTTATAAAGACAATTCACCAGGACCACAAGTCACACACTAACTCCAGTACAATCAGAGTAAGGAACTTCAATACCCCACTGAGTCCTTTGGATAGGTCAACAGGACAAAGAATAAACAGAGAGATATCTGAACTAAAAGATATGATACACCAAATGGACCTCATAGACCTCTAATGAATATTCCATCCTAATACTAGAGAATACACTTCCTACTCAGCACCCCACAGAACATACTGGGACACAGAAGCAACCTGCACAAATAAAAAAATATTGAAATAATTTCCTGTATTCTATCAGACCACAGTGCAATAAAGCTCAACATCAACACCAGGATAAGCCCTACTGCCAACAAGAACACATGGAGACTAAACAACACACTCTTGAATAATGAATGGGTCAAGAAAGAGATAAAGAAGGATATAAAAGCATTCCTGGAACTGAATGACAATGACAATACAACACAACAAAACCTATGGGATACCTTAAAAGCAGTCCTAAGAGGGAAGTTTATAGCCCTGGGTGCCTACATTAGAAAAACAGAAAGAGCACAAGTGAATGATCTAACACTACAGCTAAAAGCACTTGAGAGGCAACAACAGATGAACCCTAAACGCAACAGACAGGAAGAAATAACAAAAATCAGAGCAGAAATCAATGAAATAGAAACAAAGAAAACAATACAAAAAATCAATGAAGCCAAAAGTTGGTTCTTTGAAAGAATAAACAAGATAGACAGACCTCTAGCCCAGTTAACAAAAAGAAAGAAGGAACAACTCCAAATCAATACAATCTGTGATGAAAAGGGAAATATCACAACGGACAAGGAAAAGATCAAGAAAATTATATGGGAATATTACAAGAACCTATATTCTACCAAGTTTGAAAATCTAGAAGAAATGGATGAATATCTGAAATCCTGGGAATCACCAAAGCTTGGCCAAGAGGAGACCAGCAGCTTAAACAGACCCATAACATATGAAGAAATAGAGGATGTAGTAAGAAGCCTCCCAACTAAAAAAAGCCCAGGCCCAGACGGTTTCACAGCAGAATTCTATAAAACATTTCAAAAAGACCTACAACCATTATTTCTGAAACTGTTTAGAAGTATACAATCAGAGGGAATTCTCCCAAATTCCTTCTATGAAGCCAACATCACTCTATTACCAAAACCAGGCAAAGATACAACTAAAAAGGAGAATTATAGACCCATCTCCCTCATGAACACAGATGCCAAAATTCTAAACAGAATACTGGCAAATCGCATACAGACCCACATCAAGAAGATCATCCATCATGACCAAGTTGGATTCATACCAGAGATGCAGGGATGGTTCAACATACGAAAATCAATAAACATCATCAAACACATAAACGGAATCAAAGACAAAAACCACACCATCATCTCAATTGATGCTGAAAAAGCCTTTGACAAAATCCAGCATCCCTTCATGCTTAAAGTCCTAGAAGGAATTGGATTGGAGGGATCATTCCTCAATGTAATCAAAGCCATATACAGGAAACCCACAGCCAATATCATCCTAAATGGGGAAATGACAGAAACATTCCCTTTAAAGGTAGGAACTCGGCAAGGCTGCCCCCTATCACCACTCCTCTTCAATATAGTGCTTGAAACACTTGCTAGAGCAATAAGGCAAGAAAAGGATATTAAAGGAGTACTAATTGGAAAAGAGGAAGTCAAACTATCCCTATTTGCTGATGATATGATTGTTTACTTAAGGGATGCAAAAAACTCCACCAGAAAACTCCTAGAAACGATTAACAGCTTCAGCAAAGTGGCAGGATACAAAATTAACCTTAGAAAATCAATGGCCTTTCTTTACACCAAGAACAAGCAACTGGAGAAAGAATTCAAAGAGACCTTCCCACTCACAATAGCCTCAAAAACAATAAGATACCTAGGAACAAACCTAACCAAAGACACCAAAGACCTCTACAACAAAAATTTTAAACCCTTAAAGAAAGAAATTGAAGAAGACCTCAGAAGATGGAAAAACCTCCCATGCTCATGGATTGGGAAAATTAACATTGTAAAAATGTCCATTTTACCAAAACTCTTGTATAGATTTAATGCAATCCCAATCAAAATCCCCAAGAGTTTCTTCACAGGCTTGGAAACAAAAGTTCTTAAATTCATTTGGAAAAACAAAAGACCCCGAATAGCCAAATCAATCCTGAGTGAAAAGAGCTACACAGGAGGGATCTCTATACCAGATTTTAAACTATACTACAGGGCTATAGTCATAAAAACAGCCTGGTACTGGCACAAAAACAGACCTGTTGACCAATGGAACAAAACCGAAGATCCAAATCTGAGCACATACAATTTCAGCCATCTCATATTTGACAAGGGGGCCAAGAAACCACAATGGAGAAAAGACAGCATCTTCAGCAAGTGGTGTTGGCAAAACTGGATCACCACTTGTAGAAGAATGAAATTAAACCCCTACCTCTCACCCTGTACAAAAGTCAACTCCAGATGGATTAAAGACCTCAACGTGAAACCCCAAACTCTGAAGGTGATAGAAGAAAAAGTTGGCAGCAGACTACAAGACATAGGCGTAGGAAAAGACTTCCTAAATCAGACAGCAGCTGCACAAGAATTAAGGTCGACAATTGACAAATGGGACCTCATCAAACTCAAAAGCTTCTGTACATCAAAAGAAACAATCAAGGAAGTGAAGAGAAATCCCACAGAGTGGGAGGAAACCTTCACTGCAGATACATCTGACAAAGCATTGATTTCCAGAATATATAAACTACTCAAAAAACAAAGAAAAAAGAAAACAAATGACCCGCTCAATAGATGGAGCAAAGAACTGAACAGAGACTTCACAAGCGAGGAATTAGAGATGTCTGAGAAACACCTCAAGAACTGCTCAACATCACTAATCATTAAGGAAATGCAAATGAAAACCACTTTAAGATATCATCTTACTCCAATAAGACTGGCTAGGATCAAGAAAACAAATGATACCAAGTGCTGGAGAGGTTGTGGGGAAAGGGGAACACTCATCCACTGCTGGTGGGAATGTAAACTCGTACAGCCACTATGGAAAGCAGTGTGGAGAACCCTTGGAAGACTTGGAATGAACTTGCCACCCGACCCAGCCATACCACTCCTGGGCATGTACCCTCAAGACTTACGCCACCACAGAGATACATGCACGGCCATGTTTATTTCAGCTCTCTTCACAATAGCAAAGAGCTGGAACCAACCTAAATGCCCCTCAACTGACGAGTGGATAGAGAAAATGTGGTACATCTACACAATGGAGTTCTATGCAGCAGTAAAGAAAGATGACATCATGAGCTTTGCAGGAAAATGGCTGGAGCTAGAAGACATCATTCTGAGTGAAGTAACACAGTCCCAGAAAAACAAACGATGAATGGTATCCCTCATCTGTGGATGTTAGTGCCAATTACCTAGTTGTATTTCTTGTGCATAGCCCCTTGAGCTTTTGTCCAAGTAGTTGAGAGCGATGCAGATTGGAAACAGCAACAGAAAGGACTGCATCAAAGAAGTGACTGAAACAGTGAACTTCTGCTCAAAACAGTCAACTTCCACATGGAGAATATTAAGACTGAGAAAGAGATGAAAAGCATGTTTGGCAGAATGCATGAGCTCTGGTGGGTTGGGGGGATAGGGGGGGGACACGGGTCTAGATTTGATTAAAAAATATATAAATAAATAAATTTAAAAAAAGAATAACATTGGGCTGGGCTTGGTGGTGCACACCTTTAATCCCAGCACTCAGGAGGCAGAGCCAGGTGAATCTCTGTGAGTTCAAGGCCAGCCTAGTCTACACAGTGAGTTCCAGGCCAGCTGGAGCTACAGTTGAGACCCTGTCTCAAAAACACCAAAAACAAAACAAAACAAAAGAAACCCACAAACAAAACAAAACAGACATTGACAGCTGGGCTTGGTGGTGCATGCCCTTAATCCCAGAAAAAAAAAAAAAATGTAAAAAAGCTTACTGGGACTTTTCTCCTCTTATATCCTAAATCTACAGCCTGAATTCTTCATGACCATTGCTTACCCTTAACCCAGAACAGTGTATAGATGTGTGTGTGTGTCTGTGTGTGTGTGTGTGTGTGTGTGTGTGTTGTGTATCAAGTACTGTCAACAACAAATATTTCTTGGAAGCAATGGGATAATTACCCCTATTTGTGTTGCAAACATAAATGGCATTAAATTGACAACATCTGTTGATGGCTGTGTGTGCTCATCTACGTCAATAAGGATGAGAAAGGGAAAATTTCCTGGTAAGGCAAATCCTTCCACTTTTTCCTTCTCCATTTCATGCTGGACATACTATTTCTTTGTTGTTGTTGTTATTGTTTTAACTTTATTTTTTTCATGAAAACCAAATTATATTAATGTCTGATTGTTTCTTTTTTGTTGTTAATTCCGTTTAGGAATTCGCATTTTCCTCCTTTAATTTTACATTACTCCAAAATATGAACGCATACCTTCCACCCATATACAGTAACCACAAAGTCTGAAAATAAGTGGTGGGTCGATTCCACAGCCCGTTAAGAGATCCACGTTATAACAACACAGCTGCCTTCAGATAAAAAGAAACACAACAACAATGTTGTTCAGCCTGCTCCCCAACCAGGGACCAGGCGCTGGCATCCACAAATGAGGGAAACCATTCGCTGCTTGTTTTTCTGGGACTGTGCTACTTCATGTAGCATAATGGCTTCGAGTTCAATCCATTTATTTCCAAAGTTCCTGATGTAAATAAAGTACAAGCACTTTTTCCCAGAGCAGTTTTGGTCACCTCTAAGCTAAGATGGATTCCAAGAATCAGGTTGTCTTTATTCAAGCATTGCTGTAGTCCACACTACCCAGCTGTCTTATAAGGAATGTGATCTAATTATACACATACTCATGCTCTTGCTGGACTCCTGTCATAATAAAAGTTCTAACACCATACTCACTACGTTGTTGTGTGAGGCAAACATGCAGTCACTCCTGGATCAAGACTACATAGTTAAAACTTTATTCTATCTATAAACTATAATTTTTCCTTTGGTAGCTATAAACCCAATGGTTAATTATAATGATACCCAAACTTATGGACCATCATCAAATGCCTTATTACATTGACTGAAGCCAGGAATGCATTTCATTAGGAGGTATGGTGATCAAACATGACTCAGATTTTAGTTAAATTTGCTATCTTCAGGTCTGAAATTTAGTATTTTAATTGTTTTACATCAAGCATTATGTAGCAAGGAAAGTACAAAGAATAATACACATACACTTTCCTGTATGTCTTACATTCCCTTAAAAGTGACACACCCATCCAAATATGCATGTTTCAGAAACTTATCTAACTGGTAGATAAATATCAGCAAAATAAATATTAGACACACCAGTAAAATTTCAACTTTTATTGATATTTGCCCCACCCCTATACAAATTGGGCTTCTTTTCCTGTGCAATCACTTTTTTTTTTAAATAGAGGACTCCTTTTCAAGTTAAAAGTGTATTCTCTTACTGACATTTGCTTTAAAGAGAGAAGGAGGAGAAAACCTGGTGACAAAATATATCTAGTGCCTTCCCCTTGGGAAAGTTCTGCAACTCACCCCCAATGACATGAAAGAGCAAAATCACGATTTCAGAACAGCCCATGATCTGTATGTGTCTAATTGTTCTTTACCAACTTGACCACTAAATTTAAATCAACAGAGTAAAATTAGCATCACATATTGAAATTATACTGGAGATTGTTTCTGGACTATGGCTATATCTGTGTCTTCGTGAATTTTTTCTTCTGAGAGCACAATTCTGTGTACTTGTACATTGTGTGACTAAAGCCATAAATAAAATAGGAAAAACAATTAGCAGAAAATTAGGAAAAGACATTTATGCCTCATTGTAAATTTTCATTCTCTGTTTTATGTCAGTCTACTTTTGCCTTGTGGCAAAATAATCCATAATTAAACTTTACTGCAATATAAATGGTAGCAAAATGAACTGTCTTAGTCAATCAGTGTGTAGAAAAAAGCAATCAGATCCAGTTCCTCTCTCTAATGAATTTCATGCACTGCTAGCTCAGGCACACAGCTCTCAGTGAGGGTGGGCAGACAATTTGGAGGGTGCATGAGGAGCCACCTTTCTCCCTTTGTTTTGGAAAAACCCAGAGCTCAAAAGCATGTATAATATTAACCGAGGGGAAATATGCATATTTGGTAACTTTGGTAAAAGTTTATAAATCAACTTACTGACTTTAAGTGCAGTATAAGATGGTAGTGTGCCAGTAGGCAACAGGAAGACTGATAAATTCCTTTAGGAAAATTTGGGAGGCTCCTGTAAGAACTTTGGCAGAAACTAGATTTGATCAGATCTTTAGGCCCCATGTGGGAATTTTTTAAAACCTAAGCTTTAGCTTCTAAGCTTGGCTGTGTTGCTTTTTGAATATTTGACCTTAGCTTATTATCTGATATATCTACACCTCAATTTCTTTTTTAGTATTTGTTTATTTTATGTATATGAACATTTTGCTTGCATGTATGTAAGTGCATCCATGTGTTCTGTGCAATGCCCATAAAGGTCAGAAGAGGGCGTTGAATCCCCTGGAAGTGGAGTTATAGATGATCAATTCATGTTGGTGCTACACACTGAACTCGGGTCCTCTGTAAAAGCAGCCGGTTCTCTTGACTACTTGGTCATTGCTTCAGCCCCAGTGCCTCAAATTTCTTATCTCTGAAGTACAAATGACTGTACATATAATATAGGTTTTTGTGAGATCAAATGAATAGTGACAGATAAACACAGTGACATTCACAAACAATTTTATATTAGACAACATGCTTGATTTTTAGCATTCGGTGAATTTTTCACTGTCGTCCCTTAAACCGTCCTGCTGTTTATCTTCCAGGCTTGGTTTTCAAAGTTTTATTTTCTCCTTTGTTATAGGCGTTCATCTAGCTGTCCTGTCCTTTAATGAAAGACTTTCCTCCTTGAATCTGCCACCATCCTGTCCCTTCTTTGGACTCCACCAAGGCAGTGGGTGAGAAGCAAAAATCCCTCTCAGCTGGGCATGGCGGCACACGCCTTTAATTCCAGCACTCAGGAGGCAGAGGCAAGGGGATCCAAAAAAACCAAAAATCTTCATTCCCCAAGGTTTCTTACATTTCTTTATGTCATAACAGTTGGAAGAGGGGACTGAGGGGAAAAAAAGAAGATATAATTGGAGAAATTCAAATTGTAAGACATTCAAAATCTATGTTGCAGCTTGTGTTTCTGAAACTAATCTCCCTCTGCGTCTTTCTCTGTCTCTCCCTTTCTCCTCTATCTCTTTCTCTCTCTCTCTGTCTCATCAGTCCTTTCACTGACATGGTGGTGATTGCAGCACTTGTGCCTCTTTCACTTTGTAACTATTCAAGTGCCTTTCAACAGTCATTGCCACTTAGAAACATAGATGGCTGTTAGATCCACCTTCGATCTTAGTATTTCATGTTTTCACATGATCACATGTATTATATGCTTAGGGTCTTTTTTTTATTTGTGCATTCTCATAAAACAATTCTAAGCATTTTGTTTTATGGACATAGCACAGTGTTATTTAGTTATTTCATTTAAATCATATATCCTTTTTAGATACTTGGATATCCTTCCACCTGGAGATTATGTGCTTTATGATAGTCTGAGGAGAGTGGCCCTGTCTTTAAGAATGGAGATTAGCCAAGCATGGTGATGTACATCTACAATACCAGCAGTTAACAGCTAGAGGCAGGAGGCGAGCCACCAGTTCAAGCCTGGCCTGGGTCGTATTGTTCTGGGGGATGCCACAATGAAGCAGTGCCTACACAAAGACAGACTGATTCCTGGAATCATTTAAACCAAGACTAAGCTCAATCCCCGGAACCGTTTCTTCTGATTCCTCTCTGAATTATTCTTCTATCTTTATTTAAATCGTACATCCAATAGGACACGGGGAGATATTAGGGCATGTTCTAGCTTGCTTTCACTACCTGGCCAAAACCAACCTGGGAGAAAAGGGTTCATTTCACTTACATCTCCCTGGTCACAGTTCGTTTTGGGAGCCCAGGGCAGGAAGTCAGGCAGGGACTTGGAGGCAGGAGCTGAAGCACTGGCCATGGAGAATGCTGCTTACTGGCTTATTCCCCTGGCCCATGCCCAGCCTGCTTTTATTTTTCCATTTTTTTATTATTACCATTATTAAACTTTTTCCATAGGTCACACATCATTTCTCGATTGAATTGAATCTAGAGTCGCTTCCCCTTCCATGCCCCCCATCCCATCCCTGCACTCCGCCATACATGTCCTGCATCTCTCTTCAAGTCCCTCCAGAGTTTTTTTTCAGTTCTTTCTGTTGTTGTTCTCTTCAACTTGTATTGCTACATTTTATATACATATATATATATATATAGTTTTATTTTTTTTCCGCCCCCTCCCCGTGTATATAGTTTTAAATATATACATACATACATACACACACACTTATCACTTGAATTAGAGGCTGCTTTTTTATACACTACAGAGCATCCTGTCTACCCACTGCTCATAGTGGGCTGGGCCCTCCCACATCATTCAACAATCAAGAAAATACCACATAGACATGGCCACAGGCCAGTCCAATGGAGAAAATTCTCCAAGTGAGACTCCCAAAACCCAGATGTGTCAAGTTAACATTAAAGCTATCCAGCACAAGGAGAAATAGAGAATAAAATTTAATACTAAATTTTGTGTTTATCTTGTAAAAATCGATTGTAAGAGACCAAGGGCCAGGAAGATTGTTTACATTGTTTTCCTAAAGGCTAATTAAATGTAAATAAGCCTATTACACAGTAGGAAGGCAGATTAAATATTAGATTTCTTCAAAACATATTATTGATTTTGGTTCAAAGCTTAGATAAGAGAGGAGGCATTCCCAGAAAAGTCATTCCAACAAACAGTAAATTCTAGCCAGGCCAGCCTGGGCCATGGAATACAGAGTGAGAACTTGCTTCATAGCAAAGCAAAGTGATGGAGACTAAAGTTGGGAATGGAGCAAGCAAATACCAAACAGTATAATGTTTTTAAGGCTTTACCATTTAAACTTCAGAAAATTGTTTTGCCAATGGAAGGAGATAGCTATAAAAGTCTGTGAAATAATGGATTGATTTCTGAAGTATAAGACTCGGGTACATAATACAAGGCCTAAACACAAAGGCACAACTCTCCAGAGTAAGAGTTTGTTAACTGAACTTCTTGCCTTCAGAGTACCCTGCTACATTACTTAGAAGTGAGGCTCTGAGCTATGTCACACAGCTGGCAGGACTTGCCAAGCAATGAGTGGAAGTGTTGCTTCAAGTCCCCACAAACTGAATGGCTTCCCTTCATTTGCAGCACATATTAACAGGTACATGCTGTCACTATGGTTCTTTTTTTTTTTTTTCTTCCTACATATGGACTTTAAAATACCTTTTTTATTGAATTTATTATGTGTTTCATATATAATTTTTCAATCAGTCTTAATCACCTTTATACCCAACATGATGATTACCTTACATGTAGAAAGAGTGCTTCAAAGCATTGTCAATATTTTTATGTCCAAACTATACCTGCCAGGTACACTTAAAATGAATTCATGCAAATAGTTACTGCAGTGAAATTGCAGTTTACTGTCTCTTTCTTTAAAAGCAGGTTGATATGAGATCACTGTTATAAGGCATGCTGCAAAATTCAATAATGTTTTCTCACCAAGACCATTTTATCTATGGAGATCAAGGTACTCTTCCAAATATGAGTGTAGCCAGCATTAGATTTGACCCAAATCTTGGGTGTTCTGAGAAGATAAAGCCAATATTCAGAACTGTCAAAGTGAGAATTGCCTAGAATATCCAGAAATCTGGGCCTCATGCCAATTGAAACACTGAAAAAGAAAAAGTAATTTCCACTACTGGGATAGTAAAATTTTTTCTCCTAAGCCTAGGAGAGTTTAGAATCATTTATAAATGCTTAGCAAAGGCTGAGATAAATATTTGGTGATTTTGTGGTAAAGAATCCACCTTTCTCAGCATGAGCTCTGTTTTTTACATTCTGCTCTGGGATACGATTTACATTCTAACCCAGGAAGTTCCTGCCTAATAGGAGTGTCAGCTTCGCACCTTTGATTGAGACACTGAACTTTGCTATATCAGTTTTGGCCTCCAAGGTAACCAGAGTGAAAGCATCTATCTGTCTCTCAGGAAATGCTGGAAATTAAAGCTAGGCCATGCAGTGTGTTACTGAGCCTCAATAAATCTCTGGGCACATTTTCAGATGAGCATCCCTTGTATTGATCACTTGTGCACATGGCTGAACATGACTCCACAGGGAGAGGAGAGGGCACCTAGAAGCTACATGCTGAACCACTCCCAAATCTGCGGTACATGTCACTACCCCTGGCTAAATTTAATCTCCATAAAATAGCCATCCTGTTGGGTAATTTTACTTCTCTGCATGATCCCAAAATACTATTTATCTTGGACTGTACTAAATATGTTTAAGCTGATTTTAAATTCTCAAGGCACTAATACTCTGAACAGTATTTGTGACCACAATAACTTTTAGTCGTTTCTGTGAGTTTTTTCAGCAACTTATGCAACTTTGAGTGACCGCAGGAAGGTTTAAAGTTTTGGTCAATGGGTGATCCTGGAGACCCCCAAACTAGCCTATGGCTTTACAGCTGGG
Source organism: Rhizomys pruinosus (assembly GCA_009823505.1). Lineage (NCBI taxonomy): Eukaryota > Metazoa > Chordata > Mammalia > Rodentia > Spalacidae > Rhizomys > Rhizomys pruinosus. The sequence continues at coordinate 5,697,260 of VZQC01010238.1, read as the reverse complement.
ACCTTGGAACTATTATTTCTAGATGTCAAGTTTGTCTACCTCCAGGTATGTTTTAAACAGGGATCTGTGCAAAGTGGAATATTGTATACTTGTATCATTCAGCTTATCAGAACAACAGTCCTGTAACCTTAGCATAGAATGAACATTTGAGTTAGTTGACTTATGATTTAAGCTGATATCATACAGTTGATTAGTTTTCTTTTTAACTTCTAGGATTAATCTTGCTGTACTTGTACAGGGTCATTTAAATACCAGGAGGGTATTCTGTAGGCCATGTTTTGTCTTCCAACATTTTCTGCTTGGTCTTGTGGTAAATATTGAAGGAAGAGTTAGAAAAAAAATATAGTTTGGGGACTTAGAAAATAAACTTTAAAAATACACAAAGGAATCAAGTTATAGGTTTAAGATTGAACTGACACATTGATGAAATTATCAATAAGTCAAGAAAAAGATGGAGAGGGCTTAATATGAGAGGAAGAGAGGCAAAGGCCACTATCACAAAGCCAAGAAAGACATCAGGGATCTAAATGAAGTGGAGGAGGGCATGGCTGGTGATGACAGGCAAGAAGGGAGTGATAACACAGCAATCAGAGATTTAAAGTAAGCTTATTGAGCTCTTACTGAAATTCTGGGATGGTGTCATTTATTCTCAGAAATCCTGGGAGTTTGGTGTTACTCCTGGTTCACAGGGGAAGAAACCGAGAGGAAGGCTGGAGGACCTGTAACTGTCAGGAAGAGTCGCTCTGAGAACTGTTCCTGACTCTTCATTCGAAGCCCAAAATGGATCCACAATACTTGACCTATTTTAACTCCAATTCCTTGAATATTGACTCCTCATTAAACCTATTTGAGACTATCTGGTTACCTGGAATATGTATTTAATTATACTCATCAATGGTTCAAACTTGTAGCTCAAACAGAAGAAAGGGAATAGCAGGAAGTAATCTGTTCATCGATCTGTTAATCTCTGAATATACTCAGATTCCATCAATCTTCCCTTTATCTCTGAGTGTCCATATTCTGGCCAATGTCATTGGTCAATAACCATCAGAAGTTGAATATTTGCTGTTTATTTAAATCATGGAATCCTTTTGAACCTATATTTTAGCTAAGCAAAAAATATAAGCATTGGATTATCTACAGGATAGGATAGTCAGGTTATTTCCAGAGCTTTCCTCAGCCAAATGAAGGTTTTTCCTTAGCATTAAACTTTGATATAGAAAAACTGAATCTATTTAGTTGTGATTAACCATACGAGACAATTGGGCACTACTTCTCCCAACCAACTCCATGAGTACCCACTGACTATGAAAATATTTTAGTGTGAAGGCTATTCACTTTAACTATGCTTGAAGATTCAACTAACCCTCTCAAAGTCTATTTGAATACAATAAATAAATAAGTAAATAAATAAAAGTAAATAACATAAGGGACTATGCTTACAGAAAAACTTTCTGAAAGAAATTTGAAAAACAGGGAAGAGTTACGAATGGGGTGAAGGGTGAAACTACAGCAATGTAGTCTGGACCCTCATTTGATTAACCTGATTGAACATGCAACCCCTCACCCCCCGCTGGAAGGTGGGGCTGTGGGTGTTTGGGCACAACAGCCTGCAAATTGGTTTTACATGAAGGATGCTTGTACTCATGGATTATCACTTATAGCTAAAAAATGGAAAAAAGAAAAGAACTGAGAGAGATATGCAGGACAGTCATGGCAGAATGCATGATCTCGGTTGGGGTGGGGGTGGGGGGGAAGGGAAGGGGAGATATGCCTGAACTGAATTGGAAAGTGATGTATGAAATGCACAAAGCATCAATAAAAAAAATAAATAAATAAAAATAAAAAACACTCACTTGTACACACATGAGAGAGAGAGACTGAAAGGCCAAAGTTATTACTATGAGATAAAAAGCCATGAATTCCAAGAGTTCATCAGAGAGCAGGAACTTTCCAAAGATAAATAATCCAGTAAGTGACTGTAACATGACAGGATGGCCAAAACTACATTTTACTTAAGATTCCACCCCCAGTTCCTTTCTTTTCTAAATAAAAAAAAATAATTTTTAATACAAAAAAAAATTAAAAAAAAAACCAAAAAAAAAAAAAAAAACTAGTACTTTTTTATGTTTATCAATTTAGTGTTTGTGTATATGTGTGTGTGAAGAAAGAGAGAGAGACAGACAGAGGACATAGGCAGGAATCAGTTTTCTCCTTCCCACATGTAGGTTCTAAGGATTGAATTTAGGTTGTTATGTTTGAAATCAGATAACTTTACCCACTGAACAATCTTGCCAATCCATCATTTTAAAAAATAAATCAACATGGTGACATGGATTAATCCAATTATAACATTTCAAAGTGGCAGTTGGAAAAGTTAATTTCCCTGAGGTCAAATATCTTTGGTGGTTTAAATTTCTAGACCAACTTCTGCAACTCCACTATCCTGCTACAAGTGTGAAACCTAATTTATTTGTCTTGGCTAATTTAATTCTACCTGTGACAGTAAGTGTCACTACTGCCTGTCTATAAATTAGAAATGTTAATTATATGAGAATATTCAGTGTTACCATGCATGGGAAGTTGATTACTCTAGCTGTATTTTTGAAGGCTTGGCCCAAAGTCACTTTGAACTGACAAATTCTAATTATTCTGCTAGAATACCAATGAATTCTGAATTTCCAAACCCATGCAGTTACCTAGTATCTTTCTACCCCTGGCTGAACATCTGTTACATTTGCTGTAATTTTCATGCTATATAGCATCTTGAGATCATGGGAAGTATAAGAAATCATGGGAAGTATAAGAACATTTGAAATACAGGCCAAAATTTTATTCTAACATGTTAAATGGATAGCAAGTCTAAGAGAAAAAAAGAAAGAATAAATACAGAACAGTTCTAAAGGTCTATACACAGCATATTAATTTAATCCCAACTATTATAAATTAATTTTGTCAGTGACAAAATGTTAAGGGGGTCACGTCTGGGCTCATGGCTTCACGTCTCCGCTCCAGGTCCTTGGCTCCACTGAGTCTAAACCCATTGCAAAGCAGCTATCACAGTGGTAGGACAACAGCAGAAAGACTTATCTCATGACAGAGACAAGGAACTGGGAACCAATTTTACCCTTCAAATCCACGTCGCCAATGACCCACTTCTTCTTCTAGCTAGACCTTACCTCCTAAAGTTTCATAGTTTCTCCAAATAGCAACAACAGCCAATAACCAAGCTTTTTAGAGCCTATGGGGACACTTCATATTCAAACCTTTCTTCACAGAATGAAAATTAAAACCTCTTAAGTTTTTTTGAGCAGCTATCATTGGTTCTATGTAAGGTTTTGTTATTTATTTATTCTAAGATTTGTCTTATCTTGGGACTGGAGAGATGACTCAGCAGTTAAAAGCACTGGCTGTTTTTTGCAGAGGACCTAGGTTCAAATCCCAGTACCCACACAGCAGTTAACAACCATCCTTAATTCCAGTTCCACGGCCTCTCTGACTGCCATAGGCATTGTATGACACAGGTGCACTTACAAACATGCAGGCAATACACTCATACACATAAAATTAAAAAATTTAAAAAGATTTGTCTTATATGATATAGATTAAGAGTAAATTCTAATTAAACTCATCATTGTTCGTGAAGTGAATATTTAAAAATTCATATGCTGAATTTGAATCCCAAATTTAATGATAATGGTGTTTGAAGATGAGGCCTTGGGAGATAGTAGGTCATAAGAATGAATATGAAGACGTCTCTCTTCCTTGGAAGCAGAACTAAAGCCCTTTAAAGAAGACAGGCAAGAATTTTCCCTCTGTCTCTTGCACTCTTCCAGAAAAGGATTCTGGATGAGAAGATAACCATCTCTCAACTAGGACACTTGTCCTCACCAGACATAAGCCCTGCCATTACCTTGGTCCTGGACTTTATAGGTTCTAGACTTGTGAGAAATGTTTAAGGTCTCAGTCCATGGTACTGGCTACTCTGTCCTGAACTGGCTGAGCCACAAGATAAGTGCATTCCCTCTGCTGGCTGCTGTCATACTTGGAGTTAGTCTAGATGGGTATCAGAAACACCCCTGACCAATGAGTAGCAGGTGGTTTCTGAGGCCCCCTGAAAGATGCTTCTTTAAAATTAACAAAAGAGATTGGCACGTTTGATTCTTGTATAAGTCACTTGGGGAGGATTTAGCTCTGAGTAATATTGCAGCTGTCATATAATTATGACTGAGGTGAGTCTGGGAATGAGATTGACACCAGAGTTGCAGAGCTGAAACGCTTTGAAATCCATGCTAAGAATGTCATTAGGTGGAGAATTCATCATGCTCTACCCAAACTCTCTCCTGACATCTTGTTACCTGAGATTATACATTTTTTGCTGCCATAGTAACTGGAAATGGTGGAACATGAATTATCAGTGAGAGAGAAATGTCAGTTCTTTAGGGGAAACAAAGTTCTTCATATAATTAAGAGAAATTTTTCTTGCAAGCATTTTCCAGTGGAAATTCCAAGTGAAAGCAGCAAACACTGAGGCAGACAATAGCCTCAAAACACATTTTGTAGAAATGCGCAATACATTTGCATTATGAGATGTGGAAACAATCAGTTGCTCAGTGATCACAAACCACCAACAGCATGCAGTCACAACAAAAAGATGCAGCTTTTGTTTAGCCTAGCATCATCTTTTAATAGAAACTCTAACCAATCTGAAGGAGTTTTCTCCAAATAGTACATCAAAGAGGAAATGTTGGGTTGATGGTAGATATTCTAACAAACAAGAAGGACAAAGAAGACAGAGGGGCAAAGAGAAGAATGAGAAAAACAATGCTGAAGTGTAGGAGATGCTGAAGTAGCACAGCCATGTCAAATAGCTTCTCAAAACTTCTTGCTATACATTGGCAATTTGCTAACAGCACATGACATAGAACATACTGAAAGGGATTATAGAGAACATTTTTCATATATTTTTTTTGAGACAGGGTCTCCCTATAGTCCCAGCTGTACTGGAACTCACTCTGTAGACCAGGCTGGCCTTGAACTCACCGAGATCTGCCTGCCTCTGCCCCCCACGTGCTGGTATTAAAGGTGTGCGCCACCACACCCAGCTTAAAGAAGATCCTCTGCAAGAGCAGTTGGCACTCTTAACTGCTGAGCCATCTCTCCAGCCCCACATTTTTCATATTCTTACCATATCCAATGTAAGTGGGAGAATGTCACACATTCTTCTCTATAAGATTGTAGGACAATGATATCACAGTGATTAATACACTATCTTGAAAATCACCAATGTTGTATGCTATGCTTTAACAGAGGTGCAACAAGTAGTACTGTTTCCTATTTCTCCCCTCAAGGGCTATCTATAAATGAGATATTACTCACATACAGAATACTACATGATGAAAAAGCAGAGGCCTGTGGTACTACATAGGGGAACAGCCCATCTACACATGTCTGTGGACCCAGAGGACTAATGGAGTAAAACTAATATGTATTTATTACTATTGCTCACCCAAAGTCTTTTTTATTTTTATTTATTTTTATTTATTTTTTCATGTGTATGAGTGTACTGTCTGCATGTAGGTTCATGCAGCAAACTATGACAAGTGGTCCTTGACTTCTAGAAGCTCAGCGTTATGAAACTCTTACCCTATCTGTGCCAGAGACTGACAGGTATTAACTTTTTGTGATCATAATGAATACAGAGGGTGAAAAAAATGAATGTTGGTAATTATTAATCAATAGTAATCACAGCAAAGACAGTTATTACATTTGCTAAGTTCATTTATATTGAGTAAGGGAAACAATACTCTGAAACTGTAGAATTCTAAGACTGGCAACTTTGATCATTTGCATTAAGAAACTCTTTTATAAGTTGTTTTTTGTTTTTTTGTTTTGGGGGGGTTTTTTTGGTCTTTCTGAGACCTGTAGCCCCAGCTATCCTGGAACTCACTCTGTAGACCAGGCTGGCCTTGAACTCACAAAGATCCACCTGCCTCTGCCTCCTGAGTGCTAGGATTAAAGGCATGCACCACCATGCCCAGCCAAGAAACTCTTAAAGGCAATAATTTCAAAGATCTACCATGTGTATTGGTTGTTGTAAATAGAAATAACATTAAATTTGACAAATAAATATTGAGTATGGAGTATGTTTAGCCCATGCTTGGGGGGACTTGGGAAGGGAGAAGCTAAGAGGAGATAAAAGATGTATAAATATAAAAATGAGGGGGCAATATTTAAGAACCCAAGAAACTATTTTTAAAAAGTAGATTTTGTAGCAGAAGGAAATAACATGCAAATAATTTATCATAATTGAAGGTCAAATAAAAATTTACAAAGAATGTGGTGGTCCTGAAGCAGAATAGGAGAGAAGATGGAGAATTAAGGGGACCTTGCAGATGGCTTTCAACTCTCTATGGGATGACAGCCTGACAATTCATTTTAAGTGCTTAATATACTTAACCTACTAAACACCATAGCTGAGCATAGCCTACTTGAAGTGTGCTCATAACTTTTCCATAACCTAGATTTGTACAAATCCATACAACACAAAGACTATTTTATTATGAAATATTGACTAGCTTATGTGAGTCACTGATCATTGTTCTAAAGTAAAGAGCAGAAGTGTTATGTGTATAGGCTTTGCATTATTATAAAGCCAACACACTTCAAGTCATGGACACACATCTACAGCAAACAGCATCTCGACTAGATACTGGGACAAAAGAATGATTCTCTCATGGACTAAAGAAGAGAAAGAAATATTCCTTTCTTCCAGCTTTAAATTTGGTTATATTCTTGCTGCCACTCTTGGAAGGCAACACCCTTATTCCACTGACTGGCTCTTGGGTATATGGCCCTTAGGTACTTAGAAAGCTATCAGAAAAACAGATGTTTTCAATACCAATCTTCTTAGCTTATAATGATTTTTGGAGAAAATCTACCTCTCATGCAGGTTATTTGACTCGAAATTTATGTCCATCATATACAGTTACATCACAAAATCATTCAACATGGCTTAATAAATAAAATCCATATATTAAATGTTATAGCAAAAAGCCCAAACAAATACCTTGAATTTAGAAATGAGGCCCAGAAAGAAGCCAACAGAATTGCCATAGGTTGCACTGGAATTATTATAGCATCCATGACACAGAAAATCCGGAATGTGGTAGAGCAAGCTATTGCCAAGCTGCCTTCTTGGGCTTGCCTAGATTTGTTACTGAGTAGAGAATTCCCAATTGCCAAGCCACCTGTCTCCACAGAAAGAGTTTTGTTTGGGTGTTTTTACTGATGCTCTATTTGTAGGGATTCTTCTTAATGTGTAAAGAAAGAGCTCATGTTTTCCACTGGAAACTTTCCATATAAATCCAAAACTGGTTTCCACAGCATCCTTTCTTTGTCTTTTTTCAACTACAACTTATGTATATTTTCCTGAAAAAAGAATATGCTTTATGTACAAATTAGCATCTGTCTTGTTCATGCTGAATCTGTGTAATCAGTACACTAATGAGAGAAGTGACTCATAATTTTTTGCCTTATGTTTTTTTCAATTTGATAAATTAAAAAGCAATCCCAAATTGCAGCTATGAAGATGCAGCTGAGAAGGATGTTTAACTGTTGTAACCTCAAAGCCTTTATGGGAAGAAAAGCCACATCTGTCTAATTTATATGCTTGTGTGAAGAATTATTATATTCATGGCAGAAACCCCAGTTCAGGAATTCACAGCATTTTATGAACTAAACCAAACCAACAGAAAAAAAAAAAAATCAGCATGTGCTTGAAAAGCAATGAGAGTTTCTCCAGTCTGGGTTACATCTGTGAGTAGGACAGATGATCCCAATTTCAAACTATTTAGCCCATTTTCTGTTTAATTAATATGCTTAAATATTAACAGTGTCTCAAGGGTTTTTCTACAAAGGAGTTTCCTCTGTGTTTAAGGTTTATAATTCCTATTTTTATTATTTAATTTTAGGAAGTGAGAAAACATTTATGCCCTGACATATTAAGACATAGTACTGATATGGAAGAATGCACTGGCAAATGACTTTACTCCTAAACAGTATCTGAGTTATTTCTTTCAATATTATGCTATCACTTTTATTGCTAAGCATGTCTCTGCAGTGATATCTATCTCTAGTAGGAAGTACAGAGACCAAAAAGATGGAAGCCCAGAGAGATGTGAAAAGATGAAATCTAAGACAGCCTATGAATTATTTGTGCACTGATAAATAATTATTACATAATAATCTAATATACTATGAAAGATTTAATTCAAACCACAGCTCTAGCAGTTGCTATTGACAGACCCTGAAACTCTTTGTGCTTCCATTTCCTTTTCTGTGACAGGTTATGATGACAATATCTATCTGAGATATATGTTCACATGAGGCTGAGTCAGGAAGTATTTATATGCTAAAATTGTGCAACTTATTCTTGAAAGAACAGGCTGTATGGGGGTGATGGAAAGAAACTTACTTTGATCTTAAGCCATTCTATTGAGAATATGATGTCCAGATTAAAGGAAGTTAGAGTTCTACTATGCTCAAAACACCTAAGGAAAGAGAAAGTTCTATATAGAAGAACAACATCAAAAGTTAGAAATGTTATAATTAGTAGTTTCATAACTGATGCAGATAAAGATCATCAGTGGATGCTAAAAATGTTGATGGTGATAAAGAACAGGGCGATGTTAAAGTATGACCCCATATATGGTCATATGTGAAAGTAAAATTCTAACCTCTGTAATGAAGAAATCTGGGGGGCATCATCCTAAGCAAATGATCAAAATGTTTGCCAGCAATAATGGGACAAACTGATAGCATCAGCCTTTTAATGTGTCACAGGGGCAACACAACATTGCTTATATAATACTCAGCCAAAATGTCTAACCTTAATCTAATAGTGAAAAGTCAGTTCAATTGGGCAAATAGTGAAACATTCTATAAAGCAATAGTCACGAATCTTTCAAAACAGTCCCTGAGATAAAAAATAAAGTGAGGGTGAAGATTTGTATGAAAATGACAGAAACTGAGCTTCCCATGTGAATGATCTTGTGAGGGGAAAACTACACACATACAAGCAGGAAGCTGGACAGCTCAGGAAAAGAAAACTGCAGCCCTTGCCCTCCTTCATCCTTCTCAAGACTCATCAGCAGGAACTTCAGAAAACTCATATGGGATGAATCAAGGCTTAATCAAGATAGTATCTGAGAAGAGTGATCCCCATGGATACAGCCAGGCTCCCTGAATTCAAACCACAGCTCTAGCAGTTGCTATTGACAGACCCTGAAACTCTTTGTGCTTCCATTTCCTCTTCTGTGACAGGTTATGATGACAATATCTATCTGGGATATATGCTCACATGAGGCAGAGTCATGAAGTATTTATCACAATACTTGACACATGGAGAGTGCTTATGTAACTGAAAAGTTATTGCTCAGATTTCCTAAGGCATGGAGGCTTCCACTGACATTAGATGATCTGTATAGAAGTACAAAACTGGGTATAGATTACGGAACTATAGGTAAATCTAGATAAGGATGTGGATAAGCATAGGTGCAGATGTCAATATAATTGTAGATGTTGTCCTAGTTTTTTGTTGCTATGGCAAATACCTGAGATAAATAGTTAAAAAGAGAAATGGTTCTTCACAATCATGTTTCAGGGAGTCCCATCCATCACTTGTCTCCATGTGTTACTGTGGTCTCTTGCTGAAGCAGAACCTCATGTAGCAAGAGCACATGATGGTAGAGTGATGCTGCTCATCTCATGGCAGTCTGAAAGCAGAGAGGGACAGGGATGGACTGGGGCCCTGTGTTGCCTTCCAGGCCATGTCCCCACAGGCCTACTTTGGCCAGCAAGTTCCTGCCATCAAACATTTTTATCACCTCCGAAAACAATGCCAAAGATTGGAGGCCACATCTCAACCCATGAGCTTTGGGGTTTATTTTACACTCAAAGACCAACATTTATATTAGACAACTTCTCAGTACTGAAGCAAATTCCTGAGGTAAATCAAAGAGAGAAGTTTAATTATTGTTCACAGTTAGAGCTTCCTGTTTCTCTGGGATCTGTGGGAAAACAGTTCACTGTGGTAGTTGACAGTGGTAAAACAAAGAATGATACGGAGAGAAGGAGGTGGGGGAACACATCAAAGACCCACAGTGGCCTCCATTGTTATGGCCCCCAGGCACCTAAGATCACCCATTTTCATCAGTCTTACAATATTCTATTAAAGCCACAATGGAGGCCAAGCCATTGACACATGGGTCATTTAGGAACACCTCAGACAGAAATTGTGGCATTGCTCTTCTCCATCTAGTTCCTTCTTACCACCCCTGAATGGAAGAAAGAAAGTCTAAGGCAGAGATGGACAGAAGATCTGCTTTGAGATCAATCTTATTTTATCACAGGATTTTACTTAAGAGTTTGAAGAAGTCTGAGGAATAGGGAGAAAAGTTGAAAAGGGGTGAGGGTACTTGGTGGTAAGGAAATAAAGGTTCTGTCCTCATTGAATGTTATAAAGTTTGCAGAGTTATTATTTACATAACCATAAAGAAAGACATTGTAAAATACAAAGCCAGGGGATAGGCTGTAAGAAGGAAGAGACTTAACTACCAAGGCATCTGCTCCTGCCTCCTCAGCCTTCAGAGGATGCGACTTATTTACCTCCAACTACTCAATTCAAAATGAGCAAAATGATGGGAATTCACAGAACACCAGTCCGATACTTATGGAATGTTGATCTTTGCTCATTCATGTCTCTAAGACTTTGTTTTACTCTTACCAGATTATCTAATTCAAGCCTTCTTCCAGAACTTACTGTGAACAACACACTGTCTAAGATACTTTTTGTTTGTGAATTATGAATTCTTGATAACAGTTGATTCACTTTGCTTTGCAGTCCAGCATATAGTACCAGAGACATTGTATGCACATGGCGAATATTCACAAAAGGAAGAGAGAATAAAAAATCCGCAGAAAGAAAAGGGGGAGGAGAACAACATCAAATAGTGAAATTATAGTTTTAAGCTGATAACTTTGTAGTTACTATTTTCAATATTTTTTTTGGTCTTTTTGAGACAGGGTCTCCCTGTAGCCCCAGCTGTCCTGGAACTCACTCTGCAGACCAGGCTAGCCTTGAACTCACAAAGATCCACCTGCCTCTGCCTCCCAAGTGCTAGGATTAAAGGCGTGCGCCACCACACCCGGCCATTATCAATATTTTGCACATTCATTGAAGGTTAGACAACTTTTATTTTGACCTATTTTCATATAATCTGGCTTAACAGTTCTTTTAGGGCCATTCCTTATGGCAAAGTAACAGAAACTTGTGGACTTGGGAAGATGGTTCAGTGGGTAAGAGTACCTGCTTTGCAAGCTTGTAAACCTGAGTGCACACATGTTAAAAGCTGGCCAGGCCTGCATGTGCCTGGGACCCCAGCATTCAGGTGAAGGGAACAGGAAGATCCCAAGAGCTTACTAAACAGTTCACTGAGTCAAAATATCCAGTTTCTGGTTCAGTCAAAAAACCCTGTCTCATGGCCATAAGATGAGGTGGGCTAGAGGAAGACACCTACCCATCCTGCTCTGGTCTCTTCATATACATGCACATTCACATGCATGTAACACACACACAAAACAAACAATGTGTAAAATGGGTAACTTTATTGCCATAGCAATTAAGATTATGATTTTTTTTAAGGTGATGTATTTCCATGAGATATTTGGAAAAAGAATCGAATCATGTTGTCATTTTTATGTTTGCTCTCTAACCGAGTAGCTTTTCTACCAAGTTCACTCCCCGTTGCCTCCCATACAATGCCAAATCCACACTATGCCTCCAGTTCTCTAAGAGCAAGCCATGGAGTAAATAACTGAAAACCTCACTGTGTCTAGCTCTATTCCAAGTAGCCAGATGGATCCCTAACCTACTTGGATGGCCTTGTAGCATTCTATCATGGGGACATGCAGTCAGAGAAACAATAAGAGACATACATTGTACATACATCTCTGTTATGTATTTGGAGATGATAATCAATAATAATCTTAATTTTTAGGAAGTAGATCAAGGCTCAGGTAAGGGCATTTAGGGAACCTATCAATATAGAACCAGTGAGAAGTTCATTATAAAAATTATGATCAAATCTTGACATACAAGACAGATAAGGAGTCCTTCATCTCTGTCACCACCCAGTATATGTAAGAAAGAAAGAAAAGGAGAAAAAGAATGAGCCTGTCCCACCTGGCCCTATTAAAAAATGGAATTTGAACAAAAGAGCTGTACGTTAAACTACTATATACATTTATCTGGAGAAGTGTAGGGTTTGAACTTGACTGATAGCTTCGTGGTCACAAAGAAAATTCATTGAATTAGATCTAAACTCTGTACACTAAGAACTAGATAGATAATAATTGTACATGACTGTAGCATAATTGTATATAATGAAATTTTAAATATTACAAAGCACACTTTCAATGGCTTTCTAGGTCCACACTAGTACATGAGTAGTACACTAGTATATAAGTAGTATAGTGGGGCTGGAGAGATAGCCTAGCGGTTAAGAGCACCGACTGCTCTTGCAGAGGACCCGGGTTTGATCCCCAGCACCCACATGGCGGCTAAGAACCGTCTGTAACTCCAATTCCAGGAGAACTCCAGTTCCAGGGGAATCCGAGACCCTCTTCTGACCTCTCCGGCATTGCACGACACGGGTGCACAAACCCACATGCAGACAGTACACACATACACATACAAAAATAAAATAAATAAATAAATTAAAAAAAAAATAAGTAGTATAGTATGGTCCAGCCAGAACAGGCTTTTCTTCTTGTCTTCTTAAGGCTCTGCTCAACTTCTCATCATCCTGCATTGACATGCATTCCTGGACAGCTGTGTTCTCTCACTTCCTTCTAATCAATACCTGAAACTGTATTTGCTTCAGCATCACTTTGCACATGGGTTTTCCCACACTGAGAGAAGAGCTCTGTCAAAAGCAAAGGCGATTGTTTACTGTTGAGCAATGTTTCTCTCTTGAAATGTATTGTTCTGAAGCTATTTTACTCCACCTTTGGATCAGTAACATCACCAACAAGGTCACATGTTAAGGACTGAGCCCTCGGCCTGGTGTTATTGGAACTCTGCAGTCCACACAGGGAGCTCCGTGCTAAGCCACTTATTTTGTTCATGCTAACATCAGGGGGAAGTCCCCATCATGCAAGCTGCAAAACAACAGAGATGCTGAGCTGGTCGCTATGGAAACCAGACTGCTTCCAACAACTATGTCAACCTTAGTGGAATGAGTTAGGGAACTGGGAGAGTGATTGTGAGTTAATCATTCTCTCCCTCTCCTCCATCTTTCCTGTTTCTTGACTCCTATGAGATGACGGGCTTCCTCTACCATGTAGTGCTGTAGTCCTTGCAGCCTCACCACAAGTTGAAAGCTATGGGGTAAACTATGCACAGACTGAAACCAACAAAACTACAAAATAAAACTTCCTCTTTTTTTTTTAAATCTTAATTTTATTTTATTTTTTTATTTATTTTTTTTTTTATTTTTAAGGGATTCTACAATATAATGACACAGTTGTTTCCAGATAACATTGCTCTTTTAAAACAGATTCTATAAGGGCATTTTATCAGAGAAACACAAAGCTGACAGAATGCCCATGACCAGCTTCCTTGTGTTCAGCTTGTATGATGGTTCTAGAAGAAATAAGTAGCCTTTTAGACAAGGGTGACTGAAAATAAGTTCAGGCTGAAGGTTTAGTTTTTCCTTAAGAATAATTTTCACCGCATTCACCACATATTTCTGTCACACATTTTTTCTGTCATGCCTTTTTCTTCTTGAGCATAGCCACCAACATGAAGACGACCCCAAGACGACCCCAAGATGACTCCAAGACAACCCCAAGACAGGCAACCCCAAGAAAACCCCGACAGCCAGAGCTTGGCAGATTCTGAATCAGTGATGAGAAAAGACAAACAAGACATCAATGTTAGAAATACAACTAGAATCCAGTTGTAAGAGGCCCCAAAACAGTATAAACAAGGAAATAAAGCACACTAGTTCACATTGTCAATAATAGAATTGGCAAACATTTCATCTCTGTATTCCAGGGAAGCCATTTCAAATGAAATTTTCAATATTTAATTGATTTAATTTTTTATTCAATAAAGGCATTGCTAAATGAAATAACTCAATGTATACCAGTGGAATACATGCAATTAATTGTGCCGTGTGCAAAGACCTCTGATATTTTAGTTGGGAATGTAAAGCAATGAAGTCCCTTTGTTTAAAAGGGAAATAGTAAAAGTAGCTGCCTCCCTCCCATTGCAGGCTTACGTTGTGCAAAGCACTATACTACAATTTTGATGCATGACTTTACTCTTTCTTAAAATCACATATGAGGTAACCATAGTCCTCATTTTAAAGATGTTGAAACTGAGGTCTAAAAAGAGTGAGTAAAATGTGCATGATTATAGGATCCCTTAAGGGACATGGCTGCATCCAGGCTGCTGACACAGGAGGTCGTGCCACACTGACAATGGATATTGGGAGAACATAAAGTTGGCTTCTGCATGAACCAAACCGTCACGTTCCGACTGCAGCCCATGCGTAAAGCCATGGGCTTTTGACATCCTTGGATGAACTTGGAATGTTTTGTTAACGGCCTTACATTTCCCTTTACAGTCAATGTGTCCATCAGACGAAAATATTCAATGTAAGTGACGTCCTCTATGGAGCCCAACATGTTGCCAAGCTCACTGTGGAATACGAAGTAAGATTAAAGAGACCGAACTCTCTTATTAATTCCACAGTCTACTGACTGCCAGAGAAATATGTTGGCCATGGAGCTCTGTGCTCTGTTACTTGTTTGTTCATGCTGAAACCAGGGTCAGTCCCCCACCACATAGGCTGCAAAACAGCAGATGCTGTTGTGATGGTCACTGTGGAAAGGCACTGAGAGGAAGGCACAAGCCCTGGCACAGCTACTCACACACACTTCCAACAGCTATCTCGTTCTTGTAGAAGTCTAATTTTCCAAAACCTCTTAAAGGACCCAGGTATTAAAACACCAATTGTCCAGAACCTGGAGATGTACCTCAGTGGTGGAGCACTTGCTGCATTTTCTCAGGTCCCTGGGTTCAATCTTCAGCTGTACCTCAAAAAAGTAAATTATATTAAAAAGTAAAATAACAATTTTCAATATACTGAATATGAAACAGAATATGCTCCTTATATTTTTTAGCTAGTTGTGTAGGTAGAATCACAAAATTCTAAATTTACCCTTGTTCTGCTTCCTGAAACCTGTGACTATTACCTTACCTGGCAAGAGAAAATAAAGATTGCAAATGGGAGCAAGATTGCTAATCTCCTGAACTTCAAATTAAAATCTATTCTGAATATTTTGGGTAGGACCAGTCCAGGATAACCAGGAGCAGAGAAAAAAAAAATAAAAATAGATGTGGCTTGAGAAATGGCTCAGCGCACTGCTGCTGTCCTGGAGGATGGTGGAGGACAGGTGTGGGGGCCATGGCCAGTATAAGATAGAACCGGTAGTAAAATAAATGTGCTGGTTTAAGTCTCTGAGTCCATGTTCATTTGTTACACCAACACCAGGACTGGTGCCCAGCTACCAGGTAATGCTCAGCAGACAGCTGAGCACCTCTCATTTTGACTTGGTGAAAAATGGGCAGGTGAGCACCTTGGCGACAAAGGGCCCAGCCCCAGAGAGTTCTTTGAAGATGACCAATGTTGTTTATGAGAGTCAGACCTTCTTGTTTATCAGCAAGTCAGTTACTGAGGAAACGTCTCAAATTAGAATGGGAAGCTTGGATAGCATGGATGTAAGTTCTAAGAGCTTGAGAATTAGTAAGAGAAAAAAAAATGGCAAATCAGCAAAGAAAAGTAAAAGTATTAGTCTTTTCACAAACTTCTCTTTCCTAAGGCCTGTGTTTTCTAGTTTGCCTTCTATTCTTGTGCCAAAACACTGACCAAGCAGCAACATGGCTGCAGGAACTGAAGCAGAGACCTTGGAGAACACTGCTTACTGACTTGTTCCCCCAGCTCCTGCCCAGCCTGCTTTAGTATACAGTCCAGGGCTACCTGCCCAGGGTAATGCTGCCTACAGTGGGCTGGGCCTTCCTATATCAATTAGTAATCAACTTAATCCTATGGTTTGAGATTATTTAACTCTATTTAATCTTCTTCCCAATTATTTAAATCTAGCTAGACTTTAGAAAACAGTACAATTTTATAAGACCTTGGGCTCATCCTGAAATCAACATTTTCAAGGTGATTTATTCTTTTTTTTTATTTTTTTATTAATTTTATTTATTTCTGTATGTGTATGAATGTACTGTCTGCATACAAGTGTCGTGCAATGCCGCAGAGGTCAGAAGAGGGTGTCGGATTCCCCTGGAACTGGAGTTCTCCTGGAACTGGAGTTTCAGACGGTTCTTGGCCGCCATGTGGGTGCTGGGGATTGAACCCGGATCCTCTGCAAGAGTGGTCGGCGCTCTTAACCGCTAGGCCATCTCTCCAGCCCCAAGGTGATTTATTCTTAAACTGTGTTCCCTAATTCTCCCTCCTGACTCTTCCTTGCTCAAAATAACGTGTGGTGTGTGTGTGTGTGCGTGTGTGTGTGTGTGTGTGTGTGTGTGTGTGTGTGTGTTAACAATATCTTTGCTAAAAGCAGCAACAATTAGAAACAAAGAATTAGCCACAATATGCAGCAAGCAACATGCTGGCTTAGGTCGTTAACATCTGTTCTGATGTTGTATCCTATTTTTTCCCTGGTCAAGTCAACAGCTCCAGAGAGAGTGACTGTTTTTAGTTAACCTCATCCGACCGTGGCGGGGTTGGGAATTAGGTGACCCCTTTTCTAAGCCTAGGGACAACCGGTCGGAAGAGGGGGGGCGTGGTAGAAAGTAAGGGCTGCGATTGGGGTGAATGGTGAAACTACAGCATGTAGTCTGGAACACTCAATTGATCAACTTGATTGAAAAATAACCTGTCACCGCACCCCCCCCCACTGAATGGTGGGGCGTAGGTGTTTGGGCAACAACAGCCGGCAGATAGGGTTTGCATGAAAGATGCTTGTAGCTCAGGATTATCACTCATAGGAAAAATGAAAAAAAGGAAAAAAAAAAACTGAGAGAAAGATGCAGACAGTTTGAGGGAGAAGGCATGATCTGGGATGGGGTGGGAGTGGGGGGGAGGGAAAGGGAAATATAAGCCTGAACTGAATTTGGAAAAAATGTATGAAATGCACAAAGCATCAATAAAAACTAATTTAAAAAAAAAAAAAGAAAGAAAAAACAAACTCTTTTTTTTTTGAATTTTATTTATTTATTTTAAATTTTATTTATTTATTTTTTTATGTGTATGAATGTACTGTCTGCATGTAGGTTTGTGCACCCGTGTCGTGCAATGCTGCAGAGGTCAGAAGAGGGAGCCGGATGACCCTCGAACTGGAATTCTCCTGGAATTGGAGTTACAGATGGTTCTTAGCCGCCATGTGGGTGCTGGGGATCAAACCCGGGTCCTCTGCAAGAGCAGTGGGTGCTCTTAACCGCTAGGCTATCTCTCCAGCTCAGAAAAAACAAACTCTTCTTATTCTTCCCTGTGAAAGCCGTCATTTCTTCCCATGCTGTGCCGGATGTACGATTTAAGTGAAGAAAGCTAGTTTCAGTAGAGGAACAGTTCTGAGGGAAGCAGAAAGGAACAGTTTTAAGAACAGATCAGGCTCTTTCTGGGTTTCAATGGCTCCAGGAGTTAGACCTGTCTTGTTCAGACATCACCACACTGTGGCATCCACCATGGGTTATTACCTTTGTTCCTTTCCTAGTTGGTATGAAAAAATACTGAGAAAAGCAACCTAAGGAAGTGTTCAGGTTTGTTTCCTATTGATGTCATAAAACTCTGCCAAACTCGCTTGGGGAGGCAAAGGGAATTTTCGGCTTATAGTTTACAATCCATTCAGAGGGAAGCCAAAAGGGGAAAATTGGGGTTCCTTTTTACCTTTGTATTTGGCCTTAAACTTCTTAAAAACATAGATTCCAAGCCCTAACCCCCAAATTCTGATTTCAGTAAGCTCAACGTGGAAGCTGCAGGATCTCCTTTGTGGGGCAGGGATTTCCTAATGATTATTTTGAGATAGCACTTCTAAGTTTTATACACATATATAATAAATATTATATTATATGTATATACATATACTTAAGGGAGCTAAACCATGTTCTAGGGCACTTGGAATTGTGCACTGCAAAGTATCCTATTATATTATACTACTAAATAGAGTATAATTTTCCTTTTCAAATAACACAAACACCAATATGGAATATTGAAAAAGACACATGGTCTTTCTTTCAGGTTGCAGTAGAATAATAGAATACATGTACATAGATGTGTATCCTGGTAGACATTTATATACACATGCCATAATACAGTGTGGATTAAGAGCAACAACCAAGCAGAGGAGCTGTCACTTTATCAGTGTACAGTTCCAGTTACACACAGCCACAGATAGAAGACCTGAGTTCGGAATAGATTATTCACTGGAAACCTGGACTCACCTGGCTAGCCCCCTGACAGTCACAGTTTACCACTGGTATCACTTTAACCAAAGCTTGAAATAACAAAGGAATGCACATAGGCAATTATTTGAAACCCATTATTACTTAGAAAAAAACTGACATTTGAATTTTCAGTACTAACAAGCCCTTCAGGTGAAGCTTACTAGCTTTTAGAACTTGTCTTCAGAAACACTGGTTGTAGCTCTAACTGTGCATTAAATCAACCACAGAGGGTTTTAATTCTCAGGTGGTCAAGAGCCATCAATGGACAGGTTTCTCAGGTCATGACCTGTGTTCTAAACCTTGCCATGAAACTTTATGGATGGCATAAAAAGAGTTCAGGTCCTCACAGGCTCCACAGGGCTCCTGTGTCAGCTGCCAGGAAGACAAGGCAAGACGACATGAGAGAAAAAGAGAGATTGCGAGGGATGTGAAGGAGATAGGTGCATAGCAAGCAGCCATGAGAGGCAATAATGGTCAAAGCACTTAATGTGTAAATATGAAAACGTCGCCATGAAACGTTGCTTTGTACAATTCAGATATGCTAAAGTATGATGAAACAAAATTCTAAATAGTCAGATTTTAATGACATTCTCTGTTTTGTTTTGTTTTGTTTTGTTTTTTTTAGTTTACTAAAATAAGAGAAAGAATAAATCCCATATTACATTCTTGGAGAAACTATTTTATGTAATGTTTGGAGAGAAATTTTTTATTGATGTGTATTTCACACATCATCTTTCAGTCCAATTCTGATACAGCCCCCTCTCCCTGCCCCCGCCCCAGTTCATGCACTCTGCCATACATGTCTTGCATCGTTCTCTCAGAATGAACTTTTGAGGTTGCTATGTCTTAATTTTGAAAGGAAAGGGTCTGAATTCTCATAGCAGAAACCAAAGACTCCTTTCTAGTATAAGAATTAGAGATTTGTTCACTTTACTACTTTAGCAACTTACCTTCAAGAGACTAAACTTCTCAAGGCCCAAACCTACTTCATTAAATATGATCTCTCGGAGAAATTATCCATAAAGCATTGGCATACAATTTTATAAATGATAATTTTGGCTCCACCATTTCACTGGTTCCAAAGGTTAATGACAGGCTTGTCATTTCTGTCCAAGTCTCATTAGGCAGGTATTGTCAGAAAGGTATTTACCATCAGTGGCATGTTTACAGAATCAATGGTGATAATGAGAAACTACATTCTCTCAGAAATGGAAGTAAAATATGATGGTCATTTTGTTTGTCACATGCCTTGAATCGGTGACCTGGGTCTCCCTGAACTAACCAGCAATGTTAGTGGTCACCCACATAGAGGCAGAGAATTCAGTAAATGTGAACAAACGATATGAGTTGAGGTGATAGACATGGAGGTAAGAGTTTCAATGTATGTCTAGGTAAGGTAAATGGCAATGGATCAAGAAAAGGCTAATTTAAGGAGGAAACATGACTGGGAGAAGGAAGCTTGGCAACAGAAGTTATGTCACCTAATCCTTATTTTCAGAAATAAACTTAAAAGTAGAGCTTTTAGAAAAGTAATTTTGCGGGGCTGGAGAGATGGCCTAGCGGTTAAGAGCGCCGACCGCTCTTACAGAGGACCCAGGTTCGATCCCCAGCACCCACATGGCGGCCGAGAACCGTCTGAAACTCCAATTCCAGGAGAACTCCAGTTCCAGGGGAATCCGACACCCTCTTCTGACCTCCGCGGCA
Source organism: Rhizomys pruinosus (assembly GCA_009823505.1). Taxonomy (NCBI): domain Eukaryota; kingdom Metazoa; phylum Chordata; class Mammalia; order Rodentia; family Spalacidae; genus Rhizomys; species Rhizomys pruinosus. The sequence continues at coordinate 5,676,973 of VZQC01010238.1, read as the reverse complement.
TTGCACGACACGGGTGCACAGACCTACATGCAGACAGTACATTCACACACATACAAAAATAAATAAAAATTAAAAAAAAAAAAGAAAAGTAATTTTGCTAAGAATGTTTGGGATTTAAATTGGTTATTCCTATGATTAATTGCAGCATAGGCCCCAGAAGGTTTGAGTTTGGCTTTGATTTGCATTAATTCAGATTTCATGAATTCTGTTCAATAATTTAAAGAACATGACTCATTAGATCAAAACCTGGTAACTTTAAGGAGATGACAAATGTCAGTTGGATAAGCATTTCATGTACATATTTATGAACTCAGAATAGATAAGCATATATGTCCATATAAGGTGATGAATCAATTTCCCATTTTAAGATAAAAATATAACAATAAATGTTTCATTTAGAGGCAATTGTTTTTGTTGGGCTGGAGACACATTATTAAGTCCCCTACAATACAAAACTGGTAGTTTATTCTATTCTTAGCTGCTTTTTGCTATTATTCATAGATTTACAATTTCATACTAGGCACTCAATATAGCACTCGCTAAAATGATAAGTGTTTATTACAAACCATAAACCAAGAGTTTTTCACATTTAAGAATAAGCAACCTTTTGTGTCAAAAATGATAAAATAATAATATATGTATAAAATGGTAGAAAGAATAAAGCTGGATAAAGATGATGAAGGAAAAGTATGGGTACAAATGCACGTTGCCCAGGGGCGGAGGGAGTGGAAGATGGGAGTCCAAAAAAAAAAAAAAGGTGATAAATATCTCCGTGGGAACAAAAAGTTTCTTTGTATAATAGAGTTTAACTGTTTATAACAATAACGATGCTAACACTACATCCTGGCCTAACAGAATAGCATGACGGTTAGAAGAATGTGTTAATGAGAAGGACATCTGTGATGGAGACAGAATGGATCTTTCATCTTTTTTGGTGAAAAGGCATTGATAGACCTGAAATCCAAATCCAAGGCTTAAGAACAATATTCATCTAAAAGAAACAAAAGAAGCTGACTATGAGAAAGAGGAATATTCAGACTGCTGTTATTGTGTTTATTTGTTGTTTTGCAATGGAAGTTGCAGAAGCTACAATTATAAACTATATCAAGGGTAGTGGACACTACAACCTCTGCATACACCAAGGAACTCTAGCATTACGCCACAGCAGGTGCGCACCCACAACCCTTACATGTTTTCCTCTTAGGGCAAAATATCAAATAGCTACTATTTTTTTTCTAAGAATTTCATACATGAGTGCCGTATGGACATTGTTTCCAGCCCTCCCTTTTCCCCCTCCAACTCCCACATCCCCTTCACTCATTCCTTCTCAAATAGATAATAAAAGTGAAGAAACCGAAAACTATACACTATTTCTCAATTACTTCCAAAATAATGGATTTAGTTCACCCTTTCCCTCCTTCTTTTCCTGTATCCCTCTTCTTTATCTCCCTTTCTGCCTTAAAAGGACACAGCAGGAAAGTGACAAAATGCAAAATAGACAAGTGCCCCCTACCAGTCCTTGATCACACCCTCATCCTGACTCAAACCTTCAGGGTACAGCATGGAGATAATGGCATCTGGATTGGTTCAAACCACTCAGCCTGCTAGTATTTTGCTAGAGTAGCCCTAAAGAAGACATCCATCCTCTGTGACACTTTGAATTCTGTGGGATTCAGCCACAGAGTTTCAGAGAACATCTTCCCTTGTTTTGAGACAATGAGAAAGCGTGGACCTACTGTAAATGTCTTGATATCTCTCAGGATATCATGTTTCTCTGATTCATAGGCTCTCTTCCACATTTTATTATGATCCCAGACATGCTTTGTTTTTCGCTAATAGGGAGAAAGTAAGTTGCTTATTTTGAATGGTAGAATATAGTTCCAAATGTTTTTCAAAACAATAGAAATTCTTTTTCACATTAGTTTATGTATAAATCAGTAATATATTAAAAAGTTTACTATATTTCAAACTATCAATGAAATTTCCCAGAATAAATCTACATCTTCACACTGAAGCTTCTTCTACAAGGCTGATGAACTGATTAGCTCTTCAAGGCTTACAGAGAGTTTGGGATGTTGCAGGTCCAGAAAATAACTACAATTTATTTTGCACTATCTTTAGCCCCCAAACAGACATTCCCTGATCTGTGTCACCCTTAACATCCTGTGAGTAGCAGACTAAAGAACAGCTGAGATGTACTAATGTAGCAGTCCACTAGCTTCTGCCAACCCAAGGGCTAAGAGTGTTATCAGATAACGATAAGTCCTAGAGCAAAATTTTCCCTGTCTTAGTGAAGTCTTCACCAGTGTATTTTAAAAGTGTCTTACTTTATGGCTTTCTTTATTGTTTTACGATAAAAAAAAAAACTTCATGAAACTGTTACTATGATGGAATATGGAATTTAGGGTGACCTAAATTTATGTTCCTGGAGCATGACTAATCAAATTTGGCTCCAGAAAAAGACTATCTCTTATGTCTTTTAAGGTGAGAGTTATGCTTTTAATATTAAAGACAGAACCCTTATCATAAAAAATGGCCAATGATTCTATTTGCAGACATGTGTTAACATTTGTATTTATCTTCCTTTCTATAAAATTCTAACACTGCTACAGAAAAGACAGAAAGAAACTCGGAGTGTTTCTCTCAACTGAAATCTAGTGATAGGCTTTGGGAGCATGCTGATTGAGAAGCAGATATAAAGATGATTAAGAGGTTGTACATGAATACACAAAAGTTCAATAAAAACATACAAAAATATGAGTAATTATGTGATGTGTTTAATGAATCTAAGTTTCTGGGTGACTTAATGGAAACTTATTAGACCATGAGGTCTCTATGTTAGAGTGGGTTCTTTATAAAAGGATACATTTGAGATAGAACTCTCTCTCTCTCTCTCTCTCTCTCCTCTCTCTCTCTCTATTGGTTCATTAAGAGACTGAGCTATATACACTCCTCCCAAATTCTTCACTAATGTGCCTAACTTCTCCCAACAAACATATGGCACTGTGAGTGTTGAGAGCCAGATTTCTGTGGTTCCTCCATGCCTTCCTTCTTAGATGGGGAAGTGGATGATCCCTTTACATCATGGAAATGCAGCAAAAGAGAAAACTCTTCCCTTCTGTTAAAATGTTGCGCCACGTTGACTGTGTTCACACAGTGTTTCCTTTACATAGACTTGCTGAAAAAGACATCTCTCTATCCCATAGTGAAAATAGTTATTTAACAGCTATTTCTTTCTTTGTATTTTTTGGTACATGCTATGGCTTAAATATGTTCCCCCAAAGTCACATTTTGAAACTTAGCTTCCAATGTGATTACTCTGTGACCTGTAAGAGATATCTCAGCCATAAGGGTGAGCACTCCTTAGTGAGCCTAGTGACTTTATAAAAGAATTTGAAGGAAGAAGCCTAGTCCTTTGCCCACTTTTTCTGTTTCATACATCCACTTACAATGTGCCTTTGTACAAGTGTTGGGACTGAGGTAGGAGATACTAAAACCCACTTAGAGTACAAAGGCTTTGATCAGGTATTAAGATCTCCAGCTGAGGCCCTGGCTACAGATTTATTAACAACCCTGTCCCCTTGTGAATGTGGATGCAGTGCCATTTAGCCACGGTCTTGTCAACATTTGCTGTCTACCAAGAAACCCAAGTGAAGCCCCAACCCATTTTTCCAAACATGTCCACTGACCTTGATTCAAGCTATGGACCCTGTAGCAGCTCTGACACAGTTTCATTTTCTGTCATCTGTGGTCTAGAAGTAATCCTTACTGTTCAGAGAACTTTGAAGAAACTCGCCATGCATAATACAAAAGGCAGACCTGCCATCCTTGGTTTGCCTTTGGATACTGAAGAGCCCCTATAGCCCAGCATATAGAAAATGAACATCAAACCACAATGAGACATAAACATGGTTACAGATGGGGTAGAGAATGGAAGGGCAGGACAGAGGAGGAAGTATGGAGAGGGATAACTAATACTAAAGGTCATATGTAAATTCATATGTAAACCTACCACTATATACAGAAGACTTAAAGTATATACATACACAAAGCGAAAAGAAAATAAAAGGAGTTACCTTACAACAGGGGGACATTTCTACTACTAGACTTCAGGCCAGCAAAGAAAACGCCCAATACCAGGAATACACTCCCTCTTTTGAAGCTTCTGTTCAGGTTCCCACAGACCTTCGAACAACCACTGTCACTGTCCCTGCTCTTGGTTACCCACCAGGACATGCGTGAGTTGTACAGCAAACAGGGAGAAATCAAGCTGGGGCTGACTTCAGAGCTTCATCTCCATTGGATAACTTTCATAGTTATGGATGGTGCTCTGTGTGCTACTAGGAGAGAGCAAAAATCATCAACATCGCCCAGTTGTGAATTCTGTGAATCACAACTGACCTGGCAAGATAGGCCCACCAGTGCACTTACTGGCATGAATATGTGATGTAGTGGTTCTTATGTAAATAACACTGATATCAGGCCTAGGAACCTGTGGCTAGACAGGTCTCAGGCCAAAGAGCAGAACCTACTACTATCCCTCTGCTAAATAGATAACAGTATTAAACTGACTCCTACTGACTTATGGTTATACCCACAGATGGATACATCTTTCAACTCTGAACAAGAAAGCTTCCTCATGCAGCAAGTAGTGATTATCACAGAGACCCAGAACTGGTCCATGTCCAAAGAATAAGATATCACGGAGCACTTATTCCTGAATAAGACACATATTAAACTTTTACCTCCCAAGTTCATGGATCGTTGCATAAATGGAAGCAGAAAGATGCCCACAAAGAAACAATCTATAAGGAGGTGGTAAGGGGTGCAGATAGCGGGGGGGGGAATCTAAATATGATCAAAATATATTGTATGAAGATCACAAAAATCCAATTAAAAAAACTTTTTTAAAGACACAAAATGCTAAGTGATGCAGAGGATACTTGGATTCACTGTTGGTTCAAATGCACTTTGGTATAGCCATTATGGAAACAGTGTTGATATTCTTTAACACATTAAAAATGAAGCTATCATATGATGCAATAATTCTATTTCTGGTTATATATCCAAAGGAAATTAACCAGTTCCTTAAAGAGATGTCTGTACTCCTATGACTATTTATAGCATTTTTTCATTTTAGCTAAGATATAGAAACCTAAGTGCTACTGATGGATGAATTAAAAAGTCATATAGATAGATATAGATAAACAGATGGATAGATTTTACAGACAATATATATGTATATTTACAGACAATATATACATATTGTCTGTAAAATGGATGAGAGCCTACCATTTCCACAACATGGATAAAAGTGTAAACCATTAGGGGATGGAGAGATGGTTCAGTAGTTAAGGGTACCGACTGCTCTTGCAGAAGACCTGGGTTCGATTCCCAGCATCCACATGGCGGCTAAGGACAGTCTTTAACTCCAGTTCCAGGGGAATCCGATGCCCTCTTCTGACCTCCACAGCATTGCACAAAAAGGGTGCACCAACCTACATGCAGACAGTACACTAATACACATAAAAAAATAATAAATAAAAAAAATTTTTTTAAGTGTAGACCATTATACCAAACAGACAAAGACAGATGCTGTGTAGTTTTATATACATGTAGAACCTAAATATGTCAAACTCTCAGAAACAGAGAATAAAATGATAATCATTGCCAGAGATTAAGAGCTGAATGAAACGAGGGATGTCGTTGTCACAGTTAGCTTCAGCTGTCAACCTGACACAAATCTAAAGTCACCTGGGAAGAGAGAACTTCAACTGAAGAATTGCTCAGATCAGTTTGTCCTGTGGCCAGGACAGTGAAGCGTGTTCTTGTTAATTGATGTAGGAAGGTCCAGCCCACTGTGGGCAGTGCCATCCCCAGACTTGTAGGCCCAGGCTGTATAAGAAAGGCAGATGAGCAAGCCAAGGGAAATAAGTCAGTAAGCAGCATTCCTCTGTGATCTCCTTAGTTTCGACCTCCAAGTTCTTGCCTTGAACTACAACCTTAGTTTCCCTGATGATGTACTGTAACCTACAAGCCAAACAAACCCTTGCTGCACCAAATTGGTCTCAGTCACTCTTTACCACAGGAATAGAAAGAAAACTAGAGCAAAGTTTACTTTTAAGATGAACAAGTTCTGTAGAGAGCCAATGCACAGTGTTGTGGCTAAAGCTAATAATTCCCATTGCATGTTTGAAATTTGCTAAAAGACTAGATCCTAAGTGTTCCCAATACACATATACATAGTTACTTATATAAAGTGATAAATTTAGTATGATTTTTGCCTGAGTATGAGGACTGATGCACTTTTATGCATGTGAATATATAATTACTCTAGTAACATTTATTGTAAAGATCATCCTTTCTAAATTGAAATGTCTTTCTACAAAGCTAAAAATTACTCAACAAGTCTGGGTCTAGGAAATTTCTTTTTTCCATTGTAGTCTCTTGATTTCAACATCATATTGCTTTATTACACCTTTTCAGAAGTCTTGGAATCAGGAAATGTTAAACTTTGAATTTCATTATTCTATTTCAAAGTGCTTTTGAAATGACATCAATGAAGGTAACCAACAAGTGGCAGAGAGCTAGCAGGTGCAAGACCCTCTTCAGTCAAACCTTAAAACCCAGACTTCTGTTTTTTCTTTCTTTCTTTCTTTCTTTCCTTCTTTCTTTCTTTCTTTCTTTCTTTCTTTCTTTCTTTCTTTCTTTCTTTCTTTCTTTCTTTCTTTCTTTCTTCTTTTCTGGTCTTTATGAGACAGGGTTTCCCTGTAGCCCCAGCTGTCCTGGAATTTTCTCTGTAGACCAGGCTGGCCTTGAACTCACAAAGATCTGCCTGCCTCTGCCTCCCAGGTGTTAGGATTAAAGGTGTGTACCATCACACCGGGCTTTCTTTCTTTTTTGGTCTTTTCTCCTCTTCTCTTTTCTCTTCTCTTCTCTTCTCTTCTCCCCTCCCGTCCCCCTCCCTTCCCCCTCCCCTCCTCTTGTCTCCTCTCCTCTCCTCTCCTCTTCTCTCCTCTCCTCTCCTCTCCTCTCCTCTCCTCTTCTCTTCTCTTCTCTTCTCTCACACACAAACATACACACTATCTCTCTCCTCTTTCTCTCTTTCTCTCTTGTTTCCCATATAAAATTTATAATAACTTTTCCTTTATCTTGCTACAAAAGTTTGTTCTGATATTTTGACTAAAACCACATAATCGAAGAACAGAGTAAAGATATTCATAAAAATTAAAAATAGAATGCCCATGTGATCTAGCAATTTTACTACAGAGTATATATTCAAAAGGAATAAAATGAACATGACAGAGAGATATCTGTACTCTACAGGGCTCACAATTGCCAAGAAATGAAATTTTAAATAAAGAAAATATAGTACCTATGTACCATGGAATGCTATCCAGCTAAAGAAGAGAGAAATATTATCATGTGTGATGATGTTAATGGAACTGGAGGGCCTCATGTTAAGTAAAATAAGCTAAACATAGACCAGTACCACTGGACCTCACTCATATGTGGAATATTTTTTTTTATTTGAAGTCATACAGTTGGGCATGGTGGTGCACACTTTTAATCTCAGCATACAAGATGCAGAGATAGGTAATCTCGTGAGATAGAGACCAGCTTGGTTTACATAGCAAGTTCTGGGCCAGCTGGGGCTACAGGGAAATCCTGTCTCGAAAAGACCATAAAAAAGTTAATGTCGGGTTGGAGAGATGGCCTAGCGGTTAAGAGCGCCGACCAATCTTGCAGAGGACCCAGGTTCGATCCCCAGCACCCACATGGAGGCCGGGAGCCGTCTGAAGCTCCAGTTCCAGGAGAACTCCAGTTCCGGGGGAATCCGACGCCCTCTTCTGACCTACGCGGCATTGCACGACATGGGTGCACAGACCTGCATGCAGACAGTACATTCATACACATACAGAAATAAATAAAATTAATAAAAAAAGTAAATAAAATTAAAAAAAGTTAATGTCATTACAAATGAAGGGTAAAATGGTGGTGACTGTAAACTGGAGAATGGAAGGAGGAAGGAGGGAGAGGGAGAGGCTGATTCATTGGTACTGCATTGGATATAAGTAAGAAGTTCTGACACATTGTTGTACAGTGTGGTTACAGATGATAATATACTACACGGAATATTTCAAAAATCTAGAAAAAAGAGTTTCACTGTTTTTCATAGAAAAAAAAGAAATGATAAAAATTTGATCTAAGTAGCTGGCTCATTTGGCAAAGGCTTGCCTTCAAAGCACAAGGACCTAAGTTCAATTCCCAGAACTGATGTTATAAGAAACTGGGTATTAACGTTACCCACTAGTAATACTAATGCTGGGAAGGCAGAGACAGTCAGATCCTTGGAGCTTGGTGGCCAGCCAGCCTATGTGAATCAGTGAGCTCCAGGCCAATAAAAGACCCTGTCTCAGAAAACAAAGTGGATGTCTTCTGAGGAACAATGCCCCAGATTGTATACATCTACATGTGTACCTACCACATGTGCACACAAATGCAAGTTCTTACACAGTAATAATAAATATTTGAGGAGAGAGATACAATTCACCTCATCTAAACATTACACAATGTACTATCCATTGCAATACAGCATCCCTTAACTGTGTACATTTTATGTATCAGTTAAAATTAAACTACTTTTCCTCTTCAGAGAGTAGATTGCCATTGTTTGACTACTCATGCTATGTCATGGAGGCCAGTGCAAGAAGATCAAGACAGGACAAACACTTGCTGGACCTCATTTGAGTGACCACGGCAGAGAAGGGAACTCAGTATGGAGCACAGGGGCTTGATTGATGGTTGTTTGGTTTTGCCAAGGGGGAACCTTCAAGCACTTCCTTGGGGAAAACATGACATCTTTTGGTAAATATATATTTAACAGTTAAAATATTTTGTAAAATAATATTTTCTCTTTTTATTGATAGATGCTACAACCATTCATAATTTATCCTTATGTAATCCTACGGTGTGTGCTATCATATAGAAATATTAATATTCATATTCTAAAAAAAAGAGAAAATGTAAAGTTATACTTCTTTTTACCTGCATGCAACTTTACTGTTAAAATGTGAATCTCTAAATATGCTTTGGAATTAACCTATAGTTTATTTTCAGATTTTGTAATTTTGATTTATGTGTGGAGTGTATATATGCATATTTTGGAATAATATAAAATCAAATGGGAACAAAAAAAAAAGAGAGAGAGAAACCTACTCGAAGAACTGAAAAAAACAGTAAACCTGTGCTCCGAAAAGGTCATAAAAGACTGAGAAAAAGATGCAAAAAATTAAACTATTTTTAAAAATTAATGAGTAAAACAAAAGTGTGAAATTTCTAAAAGAAAAGTGTTGCCATCTTGGGTTAAACTATGATTTCTTACACATGATTCTAAAAGCATAATTGGTAATCAAAAAATTAACTAGATGTCCACCAAAATTTAAAACTGTGATTTTAGCCTGTGCTTCAAAAAATGAAAAGGCAAGTTACAGCCTTGGAAAGAAAGTTTACAAACCATATATCTAATATGACTGGACTTGCAACTAGAAAGTATAAAGAATTTTCCACAGTCAATAAGGATCAGCTCAATAAACAATTCCTTTGAAATATTTGAGCAAATATTTGTGCAAAGAGGAAAAACTGTTGTCAGGTAAGCTCTTGAAAGTATGTTAGCATCATTAGCTGACAGTAGAAAAATAAGATGTCATACATATCTGTAAGAAAGACTAACCATCAAACAAATGTTGGTAAGTTGATCTTACAGCAGCGGTGATCGCTTGTACAAGTCCCATGTGAACTCAAGCCAGAAAAATAATCACAGCACCAAAGTGGGAAAGTGAATAGGAAACCCCAACCCTAGCTAAGGAATTATTGGCAAGGAATAGCTACTGGGAGGGGAGGAGTCAGTCTTCTTTGAGAGTATAACTCTAGCCGGGCATGGTAACACATGCCTTTAATCCCAGCACTCGGGAGGCAGAGGCAGGCAGATCTCTGTGAGTTCAAAGCCACCTTGGTCTACATAATAATCTCCAGGCCAGCTGGGACTAAAGGGAGACCCTCTCTCAAAAAGACCAAAAAAAAAAAAAAATCCCAAAACAGTATGACTCTTGGCAGGTTAATCAGGCTCCAGTGGATAGACACTTGGGGACACAAGACTGACTCAATAAGCCTTAAAATACATATTAATACATATATATAGTATATATACACATACATATATACATACATACATACATACATACATATATGAAACCGGGGGGGGTAAGGGGGGTATGGATAACGGAGGGCATATAAATACAATTAAAAAATCCTTTGAGTTTTGCAAAAATTCAATAAAAAAGATTTTTAAAAAGAAAAGAAGTAAAATGATTTTGAAAAAGTGGATTTCTCCTATACTGAGAGAATGATTTCTAGATGAGCAACTACTTTTAGCTAGCATGTTGGATGACTGTGGAAATCAGTACAGAGGTTTCTAAAAGAATAAAAACAGAACCATATAACAGAGATCTACTACTTATGAGTAAATACCCAAAGGTTAGATACCACAGGGAAAACTGTAGATACAGGTTTGCTATAACACAATAGCTAAGTTATGGAGCCAACGTAGGCATTTATCAACAGACAAATGAGTAAAGGATTGTATATGTCCAGTGGAGTTTCATTCAGCCATCAAAAAATGAAATCATGTCATTTTTCTGGAAAATCTATGCAACTAGATTCATATATAAATGAAAAAGCCAAACACAAAGACATTATGCAAATATCTAAGCTTCATTTCTGAAACTTAGAGTTTTTATATATAGACAAATCCATAGACATGTGTGTTTGCATGTGTGTGTGCACACATGTGTGTGAGGGATATAAAGTAGGAAGAACATTAAGAGAAAGAATGAGTCTAGCAGGAGGAGGACAAGAAGAGAGAAGAAAGGGAAAGTAAAAGGGAGTAAATATGGCCAAAATTGTGACGCACTTGAAAGAAATTGTCTTTACCTATGTACAATGGGTGCATAACAATAAAACAAAAAAATCGGGGCTGGAGAGATTGCTCAGAGGTTTAGAACACTGGCTACTCTTGCAGAGTAAGTGGATTCAGTTCCCAGCACCCACATGGTGGCTAACAACTATTCTTAACTCCAGTTTCAGGAGATCTGATAACTTCTTCTGGCATTCATATGCATTGCATGACATGGGTACACATATATATATACAGGTAAAACAATAAGTAAACCTTTAAAACAAAATCTTTAATGTTTGTTTATATACTAAAAATTAAACATGACCATGCAATCCCATGATTCTGCTTATAAATATTCTCTCAAGGAAAAAGAAGGCCATGTCCATAGAAAAATAAATATATATATAAGTGTTTACAACAACTTTACTTATAAGGATTTAAAAATTGGAAAGCAGCCCCAAAATAAATGAATAAATGAACAAGTTCTATAATATTTATATAACAGAATATGGAATAAAGTATAGATATATACAACAGCACAGTTAAATCTTAGAATAATAGCACTGTGTGAAAAAAAGATTTAAAAAAAGAAAATTATCAAATACTGTATTACAACATATGAATAACAGTTTAAAATAATCTAGAATAATAAATACATATCAGTGATTGTCTCATGATAAAAACATGAAAAAAATAGTAATTTGGTCAGGTGACAATAATTTGATTGTCATAATGATTTCATAGTAAATGTTTATGAAATTATTGTACTATATAATTCCCACATAAAAATCTTCTAATTATATCTCAATAAAGGTGGAGAATAAAAAGCAAGAGGCGTTGTGGGAAGAGACAAGTGGAAGTGATCAGACCTGGATGTTAAGTAAACTTCGGGATAACTGCGGTATCATCTCATGGTATACACAAATGTTAATGATTGCCTCAGTGCATCTTTTAAATATGCAGAGTATATTATATATTAGTTGTATTTCAGCAAAGCATTTTCTTTACTTCACAGAGAAAGGTCACAGCAGTTTACACCACCATCACTTGATCAACCCCACCAGTGTATTTGCATTTTGACTTTGAGTTTCTCAGGACTTCCACCACTCATTATCTCTCAAAGAAATCCAAATTCATAAAAGTTGTCGCTCATTCTTACACATTGGAAAATAAAATATTATTCACCCTTACTCACTTAGGAAAATAAATGTCCAGTAAATCTGCCTTCATATCTACAGCCTTGTGCTACTGAGACTGACCATCATGTGTACAAGGGTCCCACAGTCAACTCACAGGCACACAGAAGAGCTTGTTGGCCTCCTTGGCTTTCTCTATTAAAATGGCTCATGAAGTGTAGCTCACCTCACTCAGCATGCTAAACTGGGTTTAACCAAATGCAAGAGAAACCAACCAAATTGGCTAATTATATACCTAGTTTTCTTAAGGTTATTTCTATATAGTTAAAATAACATTTGGTGATTTTAATGGGGATAAATGAGACCATCATTTATGTTCATGAGGATACAAGTTCTCCAACCTATAGATATTCCCTCAAGCAACTGATACATTAGAACAGTCGAGAATAATGAGGATAGTGCCTGTGAAGTCAAACTAATAAAAGCAGTTGCTTTATAGTCTCTTACAATTTACAACACATTTTCATTTGTTTTATCACATTAGAGAATGAATCATGGCTTATATCAAGTGCTTTGAGTTTCCTGGTGGAATGCAGCAAAATTTGAAGCCATTTATTTCCTATCTGGCACCCATATAAGCTTTTTCCATTGACAAGTTTTGCATTGCCTAGTTATCTCAAGGCACTTCACAATCAAGATCTCCTGAAATGGATAAAGCTGCATAAAACAAAGTAGAAACTTTAGATAACAAAAATCATCAAATTTCTTTTTTGAGAAAACTTCTAACAATAGTTTATGCCTTTAATCCCCACATTTGAGAGGCAGAGGCAGGGGATCGCTGTGAAATCAAGGCCAACCTGATCTACATAGGGAGTTCCAGGCCATGAAAATAAATGTCCAGTAAATCACCTGGGGCTACAGGAAAAACCTTTCTCAATACTGTCAACAACAGCAATAACAACAAAAAAGAATAGTTTTAGATTTACAATAAAAAGATACATAAATGAGTTTCTTCAATCGCACACCCAGTTTTCATTATGGTTGATGTCATACTAGATTCATATTTTTATCATGACTAATACACCAATATTGATTTTTCATTAACTAAACTCCATATTTAATTGGTAACTTTTTTATTTTCCACCAACACTGTCTTTTTTCTTTTTGTGTTCCAGGTCTCAGTTCTGGTTACAGAGTACATTTAGTTGTGCATCTTTTTCCTCTATTCTTTGAAAGATTCTTAGACATACCATGTTACAGTTTTTTCATGCTTTCTTTCTTAATCCGGAGACACAGATTTGGGGTAGGAAGACCTCTGATGTGAATTCCATATTCCTTACTTCATATCAAGAGGTATATGCCATTATAATTGTCTCTGTTGAGGCTAACACTACTCCCCATACTGATACTGTGTTTGCTAGCTAGCTTCATTGTAAGTGACACTTTTCAACCCTTCCTAACATCCCATCTTGTGGAGACAAGTTGCTAACTACAGCACACAGCAGTGTAGGGATTTGATAATGCATCTCTTTGAAGGAGGACCAGCTGCATAAATTATTTCAAATTCTTTTGTAGGGGCTTGTCTAACTGTATGGTGGTTTGAATGAGAGTTCTCCATGGGAACCAAGTATTTTAGCCCATGCTTCTCATTTTGTTCCACTGTTTAGGGCTGGTCACGGAATCTTTACTAGGTGGTGGTGGCCTTCAAAAGTTTTTTGTTTTGTTTTGTTTTCACTATGAAAGAATTTTTATTTTTTATTTATTTTTATATTTACTTTCATTTATTTACTTTTATTAACAATAAGTAATAAGTTTTAAGTACAAGCATCCTTCATGTAAAACCAATTTGCAAGCAGTTGTGCCCAAACCCACACAGCCCAAGGCTCCCACCATCCAGCTGGAAGGGCTTGTATGTACAATCAAGTTGATCAAATAAGCGTCCAGTCTATATTGCTGTAGTTTCACCATTCACCCCAATCCCAGTCCTTACTTTATACCACAGCCCCCTCTTCCACAGATTGTTCCCTAGGCTTAGAAAAGGGGCACAGGTGGATGAGAAGCAAAACAGTCTACTTTCTCTGGAGATGTCGTTTTGGACTCTGACCAGTTCTGGCTGTTTCTTTTCATGGGCTGACAGTTTGTTCAGGAATAACCTTTCAATCCTACTAATGAAGCACAGGCAATTAGATATATAGATATTTAAACAGTACTAACTATTATGGTAGGTTACTTTGGTATAGACACAGATGTTTGGATGGTATGCTAATCCATGAATTTATACTCATTGATTTCCATAAAAGCATGACAGGGTCTTACTGTGGCTTATAACATCTCCTAACCACTAGAGGATGTAAGTGTGGCATCAGCCATGAGTTTTCCTCCAAGGAGAGAGCTAATAGCCAATTAGATTTGGGATATACAGACATATGGCTAGCCACTGCTACACAGTATTTCGAGGCAGATGAGGGTGTAGCTGAATACTGACGAGGAGTCTTGCTTTACTCAAGGAGACCAATATTTCGCTTTATTGATTAGGGATTTGGTAACATCTACTCTGTTATACCAGAGACCAAGCTGATACACGTTGCAGATGGTCTCAATTACATCTTTCCCATGCTCTGAAATCAGGTCTTTGTACAGCAGGGCCTTACCACCTCTCTTCTTTCAGGTATCCCAGTTTACAGGTAAGAAGCCTTTACCTTTTTGGGGGGTGCTTGGATCCCCTGGCCAACATCTCCTTGTCAGAGTAATCCAATGCTGATATCAGAGCTCTCCTGTATTAATATATTTTGCTTAAATGCACAGCTTAAAGACTCTAGTATTATATTTGGTTCTGAATAGAGAATAATCCTTTTCACAGTTCCTATGTCTATTAGTCAATTAAAGAAAGCATTTTTTACCGGTTTTATAAGAGATAACCTCTATAACAGTCAGCTTTAATTTACAGTTAGAGATTGACTTCATTACCATCATATTTTTTTTCTTCTATGAAAAGGAGGTAAGAAAGTCTCTCATATTAAAACTTTGTGGCACCTAGAAGGTAAGGTTCATTAGGACTCTTTATAAACAGTTGTTACAAATAAGATCCACAAAGATGTTTGATGTCTGTAGCATCCTGAGGTTTTTCCTCCTTTTAATGCTTAGATGGGCCGACTTCTCTGCTGGTATTTCTTGGTACATCCTACACAATGCAAGGCTGTATCTTTTCTTTCTCAGCCATTAAGTTGGTGATGTCTTGACCTGTGGGAACATACAAATCTTTTCCCCATAGTTAGTTTTAAGATTAAATTGAAAAATTTTTGGCAAAAAGGTTTAATATATAACTGTATCCTCCCCTTTTTTTTAATTCTAGGTTTTTATTTTTTGACCCATGAGTCTCAAAAAGGCAGTTGTAGTACACATACCTATAGGCAGGAATCAAGGTGTAAATTTCATTAAATTTATCCAAGCTGTTGTGGGTGACTGTATGTTGTTAGTTTGGGAAGCCTTTCCAGATTCCCTGTCTCTGCCGCCACTGCCGGTGCCTGCTTGAAGATGTGATCCCTCGGCTTGCTGCCCCAACCACCTTCTACCTACCTGTCTCCCCACTACTATGGAACCACAATCTCAAATAAACTCTTCCTGTTATAAATTCCCTTGGTCATGGTGCTTTTTCACTGCAACAGAAAAGTAACTAATACACACTTATTCAGTTATTGGATCATTTGTTCATAAATACTGATCATGAGTATTTGCTTTATACACTGTGTGTTAAATCCAATACTTTGTGTTTATTTTGTTGCTCAAATTGTTCAGCTTTTGCTACTAGAAGCTCATTAGGTTTGAGTCTTATATCCCTTTGACATACCCTCTAGTCTTGTATTTGGGGGCACAACTTTTCTTTCTAGCACTGCTAAATGCTGGCAAGGGTGTTCAACGTGCAGCCCACAGAGCACATGCATTCTGGGATAGCTATGAATGTGGCCCAACACATTTGTAAACCACAGTATAATGCCACAATGTTAAAAGGCTGAATGCCTTTGTGAGTGAGACTTTTCTAACACATTCCTTATTCCAACCCTAGAATCAGCCATTTCTCCAAATAGCCCTGGTTCCCTATTAGGAAATAAAACACCTTTTCTTTTATGATCCAAACCTTATTCACATGCTGCCAGTAGCATTTCTAAATTTTTGCTTGAATAAATGGTACAAGGTCTAGAGACCATGAGTCATGACTTAATTTTATCATAATTCCCGCTGTTTCATTTAGTAATCACATCTCTATTTTCTTAACTCATTGAGTACTCTGTAATCAAATCAAAGTTGAATAACATATGCTTTTTGATGAAATAGCCATGTTAGCTCTATTTTTCAGGTTAGGCTTCTAAGCTCAACTTTTCACTCTGTTTCCCTTTCCTGGAGTGATGTCTCATTGTTTTACTATCTGAATTTCTGATTCTCTGACAGCTGAAATTTGCTTTATTAATGATATTCAAATATAAACGTATAGAGAGATTTTAAAAATCTAATGCAATCTTAGTAAGCATGTCTTAGCTTTAAATGGTTTTCAATATGCTTATCAAAAACAAATTGTATAAAACTCTTCACAAATGGAAACTGTCTCCAGGGCCTCCCATCTCATACACTAAAGATGTGAGCCACATTTACGGATCAATACAAGGAAAAAATTCATGAACATTTTCAATGGAAATGATTCAGAAGTATCTAGGTATAGTTCATAGTCATAAAACTTTCCGCAAAAACTATTTTTACATAAGCAAAAACTAAATCTAGAACTATTTTGAAGATAGATGATTACAGCTTCAAAGAGCACAGGGAAGTACCATTTAAAATTTTGAATTAGAAAATAAGAAGAGCTCTTTTGAATCCTGTATTAGTTACTTATTTTGTTGTGATAAAACACAATGCCCAAAGCAACTTATAAAATGAAGAGTTTGTTTGGTTATGGTTCCCTAGTGGTAAGAGTCCTCCTTTGCAGGGAGGAGGCTTCTGGACCAGAAAGCTAAGTGCTCACAGCTTCAAGCAGGTACAGAAAGCAGGCAGACAGACTGGAAGTGGGCAAGCTCTACATATCCTCACCGAGGCCCCCAGTGACATGCTTCCTCCAGCATGGCCACACCTCCTGGAGGTTCCATGACCCTGTCCAAACAGAGCCAGAAACTAAGTAAGTACTCAAATACTTATAGCCTCTGGGGGACATTTCCATTCAAACCACAACAAATCCTTTGGCTCCTTATAAACAAGGTACTTCAATTCCACAATCTGCTGGACTTGAAAGTATCTTGGTATTACATAGAGTACACAGGCCCATTAAGAGGAAAACACTCATCAGACCACATAGTGTTGCTTACAGTTTGTGAATAGAGAAAGTCTTTTGAAATATCTAAACATTTGCTGTACAATTTTTATGATGGTTAGGTCTGCCAAACAATTAAATTGACAAAATAACATTTAAAAATTTTAAATTTGTATTTAAAATATGAATTTTCCTGGTGGGGAGTTGAAATGCAAAAAAAAAAAAATGTGCATTTTGTTAGAAAATAATTTTAATGGAGTCCTGAGTCTGCATTACTGTTGGATACTAAACCAATTTCTCAGGATCATAATTTCTGAGATACTATTTTCAGCTCTGCCAATATATGATAGAGACTTGAAAAGCATTGGAGCATTTGAGAATCATTTCTGTCAATTCTCTCATGTTCTCTTAGGCAAATAAACACAGATCTGCCTCTCACTTCCTTTTCTTTTTTAAGATTTATTTTATTATTAATTATGGAGGGAGGGCACATATACACACATAAGTGCAAATACCTGCAGAGTCTAGAAGCTCAAGTTCCCTTGGAGCTAAATTTATAGGTGGCTGTGAGCTGCCCAGTGTGGATGCTAGGACTTTAACTCAAGTCCCCTGCAAGAGCAGTACCTGCCCTTCACCACAGAGCCCTCAATGAAGCCCACAGTTCTATGTTTGAAGAGGGCAAGGCTAAAGCTCTCAAATCACTTTCAGGTCTGGCATTCTATGATCCCATGATCTTAATTCCTACTTTCATTAAATCATTTCATGTAGGATGTACCTGTCTATACCCATTTATGATTTAATAATCACCCCCTTTTACCATTTCCTAAAATTTTGTTATCTTTGAAATAGAAGCTATCATTTAAAGAAGGAAATCGTCCAAAGTAAAGCAGGTAAATTCTAGGTTATGTGATTTTGTTGTGTTCCTTTGCTTATTTCCACATTCACATCACACAGCTCAAGTGCAGCCAGAAGCAATGCCTGGATGAGAACAGGAATTTAAAGGAATTAAGAAAATGTGCAATCATTTCCCTGTCTTAAGCTATTAAGTATGTTAAATCTTGAGATAACTGTTTTTTTTTTTTCCTCTCTCTTAATGCTGCCTTCTTTCCATATGGTTTGTGTCTGGCATTTAGTGGAGGCAGCCCATTTCTCTTTCATCATTTTGTGAACAGCAGGATGTAAATAACATGACCTAAACCAACTGGGCATGAAGGTGTTAATTCCCTCAGCCCTTCATGAGAATGTGCACCATATGCATACACGTAATTAGCCTTATGCTTTTTGCATCCCAACCTTGAATCTTTTATTCTTTTTCAAAGATGGTATAATTTGGCTTTGTGTTTTTGTAATGAGAGCATTTTTTCAATTCAAAAACATTAGTTACTTGTTTTTCAATAATCGCTCTCTTCTCTGAGTTCATCATTTGGAAAGAAAAAAAAAAAAAACCACTTCACATTATCTTGAGTACATTTGAAAGAGCTATCAGTCATCAGCTGAAATTAACCTGAACATGTCTCCGAGGAGAAGCAGAACATTTAAGCATGCCAGCAGGAAGGCTTTTACAGATTCATTTTCCCACTTCCACAGAAAATCCTTCTAGTGCACATCTGTGAAAGTTTCATAATGATCTGAGCACTAGGAGCTCTGTGTGTTATTGGGGTGCCCTGGGCCATTAATCCACCCCCAAAATATTAGAAATGTGCCCAAACATTAAATCCAAGAACTATGTGAATTCACACACTGCAACTCTACCCTCCAGTTTATTACTGATTTAAAGGTTACCGCCAATCTATCAAAAGGGAGCTCAGAGCTTTAGTTTAGTTCAGAGTGTGAGGTTTGTTCTCAATGATTCCTCCATTATAATAATCATTTACCTGAAAATTGAATGACACTGTAGGTCATTGGTACAAGCTTACAATTTTTTTTTTCTTTTTTTTTGGCTTTTTTCGAGACAGGGTCTCCCTGTAGCCCCAGCTGGCCTGGAACTCACTCTGTAGACCAGGCTGGCCTTGAACTCACAAAGATCCGCCTGCCTCTGCCTCCCAAGTGCTAGGATTAAAGGCGTGCGCCACCACGCCCGGCTCGCTTACAATTTTATAAACAAATAAAAGGGTCTACAGAGATTGAAGGGATTACTGAGAGTGGAACACCTTCCTCGTACCAGCGTGAAGATGGAGCCTAAATTAGTCTCCAGTTAGAACCAAGCTGTATCTTTGATACCACAGAACTCTCTTTGTTCTTTCAAAACTACAAACATAAGCAGTATACTCATACACTATGTTCATTCAATACTTTCATGAGTCATGATTACAAACCAAAGGTGATGTGGAATGCAGCATAAATATGCTTTTATTTATTTTGTTTTTGAGACAGTCTCACTATATGGTCCAACCTTATAGTGATCTTATTCCTGCTTCAGCCTCCACAAGTGTTTGCATTGAAGACACAGACTACCACTCTCATTCAGTATGAATGCACTTTTAATAACACAAGAGACTCTTTCTTGGTCACTATGAAATTTGAATTTTTCCTAGAGTGGACAGATATTATAGTGTTGTATATTAGTATAATGGGAACATGATCATAAGCACTGATACAAAATTGTTGGTGTACAGGAAATAAAAGGTATTTAAATTTTAACCATATCAGTAATACAGATTATATATTTTTTAATTAAGCTTCTGTTTAGGGAAAAAAGGAAAGTTAGTATCATCTGTAAAAAATCAGATTCAAAAGATTATAAAAAAAAAACCTCACTGGGGCTGGAGAGACGGCTCAGCAGTTAAGAGCACTGACTGCTCTTGCAGAGGACCTGAGTTCAATTCCCAACACCCACATGGTGGCTAACAACCATTTGTAACTCCAGATCCAGGGAAATCCAACACCTTCTGACTCCATGGGCACTGCGTGACATGGGTGCACTTACACACACACACAGGCAATATACTCATACACATAAAATAAAATAAAAATAAGAAGAAAACATTAAGAACTGCAAGCCTCTCCTTTTTCTAGTAACTCGCTTATTTTTAAATGCCCCAGTTTGTAGATTTTTTTATTTCTATTACGATGAAAGAAAATATCTAACTTACCAATTTTGTAGAAATATAAATGAATCTGCTTTCTAACCCTCACCTTTCTCCTTGCTTCCAGCTGAACCAATCTCCACCCACTTCAGTTTCTAACAAGAAATGATATTTGAAACTCCCATATTTAAACAACGCAAAGTGCATAGAAATCTATTGTGTTTTTAATTTTTCCTTTTTTCGGGGGGGGATTTTTGAGACAGGGTCTCCCTTTAGTCACAGCTGGCCTGGAGCTCACTCTATAGACCAGGCTGGCCTTGAACTCACAGAGATCCACTTGCCTCTGCCTCCCAAGTGCTGGGATTAAAGGCATGCACCGGTTTAACTTTCTTAATAGTAGTTTGGACCCTTTACTGTGTAATGAGCATATAGCATGGAGTCAGATCTATGTTCAGATTTCACCTTGATCATTTAGCAACCATGTAATGTGGAGGGCATAGTCTGAATTTCAACTTCATAAAAATAATAAGAAAATATAGTTCATAGGATTGTGATGAGAATTAAGTTATAATATATAACTTGTCTGTCTTAGAACATACCTCATAGGAACTACTTGAAAATGACAGTTTTGTGTCTACTACCTAAGAAACATTTCTGTAAACCAGTCCTCTGTTTCCTAAACAACTGATATCAAAATATAAGAATATAAACCTTAGAAAAGCAAAAAAAAATATTACACATGGTACTATCCTCATAACTACAAGACAAAGCATGTACTAATGAACCAACAATCAATAGTAGGAGTATAATTAAGGCCAAATTGGTAGACCAGGTGCTAGTCCATAGAGAGTTATATAGAGCCTAAGTTAGTGAAGAAAGCCTTTGGTGCCAATTCATTTGAACCTGGAAATGAAAACATGACTGTTCACTAGAGGAAAAAGAAGAGGACTCGTCTGTCACAATGTGAAGGACAGACATACTGTGCTAAATCATGGAATTTAAATGGCAATTATTCTCAAACTGAGGAGGGAAGATGTTTCTAGCCCCTTTTCTAAGCCTAGGGAACAATCTGCGGAAGAGAGGGCGTGATAGAATGTAAGGGCTTCGATTGGGGTTAATGGTGAAACTACAATAATATAGACTGGACACTCATTTGATCAACTTGATTGAACATACAAGCCCCCCCTGCTGGATGGTGGGACCCATGAGCTGTGTGGGTCTGGGCACAACTGCTTGCAAATTGGTTTTACATGAAGGATGCTTGTACTCACAAATTATCACCTATTGTTAAAAAAAATGAAAACAAAACAAAACAAAAAAGCAGAGAAAGATGCAGAAAACTTATGGCAGAATGCACGATCTGCGATGGGTAGGGGTGGGGTGGGGGGGAAGGGCAAGGGGATATATGCCTGACCTTGAATTGGAGAAAATGATGTATGAAATCACACCAACCTCAATAAAAATAATTAAAAAAAAAAATTCAGGGATGGGCGGGGAGATGGCTCAGCAGTTAAAAATTCACTGGATGCTCTGGCAGAGGACCCGAGTTCAATTCCCAGCATCCACATGGCAGCTGACAACTGTCTGTTAATTCTAGTTCCAGGGAAATCCAACACCCTCTTTTGACATTGACAGGCATTGCACGACATAGGTGCAGTCACATGCATGCAGACAATACACTTATACACATAAAATAACAAATAATATATTTTAAGAAATAATCTAGGAATCACTGCTAAGAAAAGCCTTAAAGATGATAAAGAGTTGAAAACTATGTCCTAGATTATTATTACTCCATCATCTAGTTTACAGTTTTTTTTTTTTTTTTTTGGTCTTTTTTTGAGACAGGGTCTCCCTGTAGCCCCAGCTGTCCTGGAACTTGCTCTGTAGACCAGGCTGGCCTTGAATTCACAAGGATTCACCTGCCTCCGCCTCCCAAGTGCTAGGATTAAAGGCATGTGCCACCAGGCCTGGCCAAATATTTCTTTTTTACACATAAGAGTCTGATGTCAGGAAATTGCCCTTGGTTTCATTTTCTTCCCAAATATGTTCATATGCCCATATGTGTTAAAATGCACATGCACATCGGTAATAGTGAATAAGTAGGAAACAAGAATAAGAAGAGTTTACATTTACAAAAAGAGCTATTAAGATGTTGGTTAACAAGATTATCAGAAGACCTAAAAGAATTATTGAAACTTTTGGACATAATGCCTGTAGATCTTGTGGGGGCAAGCTGAAACGTAAGTTAGCTGTGCTTCAGTTGAGCAAATTAAACCTATGATGGACCAATCAGAAACTTCCAACTTAACTTGAATTATACGTTAGCACAGTTGAAGTGGCTACATAACTGTAAACAATTTTTCATCTTTCCTTTACTTTCTCATTCACCTTGTAACAGTCTTTCCTTTAAGCTCCTCTGTTGCAAATTCAGACTGCAAACCGTGCTGTGGAGCTGCTCAAGTTATAAATCAATGGGTGCTCAAACTCTATTTTAATGTTCATCAGTTTAATTCCTTTGTGTGTATGTGTGTTGATGTATATTGGTGTGTGCATGTGCCAGTCTGTACATACGCCAGTGCACATCTATGCACATGCATGTGAAAACTGCAAGGCATCCTCAGGCATCATTCAACTTTTTTGTTCTTGAGCCAATCTCTCACTTGCCTAGAACTTGTCTGATTGGCCAGTGAGTCCCAGAGATCAGCCTGTCTGCCTCGATAGCACTGGAATCACAAACATACACCACCACATCCTGCTTTCCTAAGACCGAGATTGAACTTGGTCTTCATTTTTGCAAGGAAAGAACTCTCATTTCTAACAGAAGATTTTCATGTAGATCTTTGAAAGTAAGAACTTCCTAACTGTATGCAAAAATGCATGATGTACAGGTCCCTCAACCCTGAACAGGTGGTCATAATTGGTTATTACCTTTTTCAGGGAGAAGATAGAAGCATTAGTTTATCACTGTTTAATGTTGTTGAACATTGTATGGAAGGTTTTCATAAATCTTGCATTAAGGAAGGTATGTCCTGGGAGGAAATAAAATAGGTCATGCCAGAAATATGGCCTGTTACATTTGGAAAGCCATTTGCTTAAGCAATCCCTAACAGAATCAGCTATTCTAATATGATCACATGGGCCCAGCAAATTAATATGATTGTCATTAATTCTGATGACTTAATATCTTTATGTTTTCTTAGTCAGTGAACATTGAGTTTCTATGTACTGGAATATAAACAAGTAGACCTGCAACCATGGGTGGCATTTCTGCCACATTATGAGACTGTAATCAAGGCTTCTGATTTGTGGGACTTCAGTTTCATCACTCACTTGGCAAGTTTTTGTTTGTTGAAGAATATCAAGAACTCAGTTCTTGTAGTTAGAATTAAAGAATATTAAAGAAGAATGAAACAAACCTGACCTCCCTCTTAGAATTTAGGATAATCCTTATTCTTACTCCAGAAACTAAAGGCACTGACTATAAAGTCAGTATTCTATCTTCTAAAAAATTATTTATTTTCATTCTATGTGTATGAGTGTTTAGCTTACATGTATACAAATGTACCTTGTCATGCAATTCCTATGAAGGCCAGAAGAGGATGGTAGATCCCCTGGAACTAGAGTTGTTAGCTGTCATGTAGGTGCTGGGAACCAAATCCAGTTCCTCTGCAAGAGCAGCCAGTGCTCTTTAACATTGAGCCATCACTGGAGCCTCACTTTCTTAATTAAGAAGTCATATTTGTGAAGAACAAAATTAAACCTCTACCTCTCACCCTGTACACAAATAAACTCCAAGTGGATCAAATATCTCAACATGAAGCCTAAAACCCTGATATAGATAGAAGGAAAAGTTGGGAACAACCTACAAGACATAGACTTAGGAAAAGACTTTCTAAATCAGACAGCAGCTGCCCAGTAAATAAGGTCAACAGTCGACAAATGGGACCTCATCAAACTCAAAACCTTCTGTACAGCAAAAGAAACAACCAAGGAAGTAAAGAGAAAACCCACAGAATGGGAGGAAATCTTTACCTGTGATACATCTGAGAGAGCATTAATGTCAAGAATATATAAACTACTCAAAAAACAAAGAAATAAGAAAACAAATGACCTACTCAAAAGATGGAGTAAAGAGCTGAACAGAGACTTCACCAGTAAGGAATTAAAGATGGCTGAGAAACATCTTAAAAAGTGTTCAACATCATTAATAATTAAGGAAATGCAAATTAAAACCACTCTCAGATATCATCTCACTTCACTACAACTAGCTAAGATTAAGATAAAAGACAACAGATGCTGGAGAGATTGTGGGGAAAGGGGAACACTCATTCATTGCTGGTGGGAATGTGAACTTGTACAACAACTATGGAAACAATGTGGAGAACCCTTAAAAGACTCAAACAAATACTCAAAATGAGCCTACTACCTGACCCAGTCATACCACTCCTGGGTATATACCAAAAAGACATCCTACTGCAAAGATACATGTACATCCATGTTTATTCCAGCTCTCTTCACAATAGCAAAGAGGTGGAACCAACCCAAATTCCCTCAGCAGAGGAGTGGATGCCAAAAATGTGGTACATCTACACAATGGAGTACTAGTTAGTGGTAAAGAAAGATGATGTCATGAATTTTGCAAGTAAATGGATGGAGCTTGTGCTGGATAGCTTTAGTGTCAACTTGACACACCTGGGTTGAGGGAGCCTCAAGTGGGGAATTGGCTCCATTGGATTGGCCAGTGGCCACATCTGTATTGTCTTGATGGTTGAGCAGTGTGGGATGGCCCAGCCCACAAGAGTGGTGCCACCCTGGGCAGGTTGTTGTGTACAGTATAAGAAGGTGGGCTGGACATGAGCCAGGGGGGCAAGCCAGTGAACAGCATTCCTCCATGGCTTGTGCTTCAGCTTCTGCTTCCAGGTTCCTGCCCTGAGTTCCTGCCTTGGACTCCCTGAATGATGAACTGTGACCCAGGAGATGTAAGCTGAATAAACCCTTTCCTCCCCAAGTTGGTGTTGGTCAGAGCGTTTTGTCACAGCAATGGAAGACAAACTAGTACAGAAATTGGTACCAGAAGAGTGGGGTATTGCTGTGACAGACCTGACCTTGGTGTTTTGGGGAAGGATTGTGGAGGCATTTGGAACTTTGGGCTGGGAAGATCATTGAATGCCTAAAGATTGTTGCTGTGGAGCTTGGAGCAGTTTTGCTGAAGGAGTTGTAGAAGATGGAGGCCTGGCTTGTGAAGTTTCTAGTTTCAAAGGAGAGCAGAGATCATCAGGACTGTGTAATCTGTGGGTTCTGGTCAGCTGGGGCTGTGGAGAATCAGCTGTAAGTAACAAGAGACCAGAACCTGAAGTGAAACTTTTGTGGTACTGGGGCAATTGATGCTGGTTAGCTGGGGCTGAAAAATCAGCTGTAAGTAACAAGAGACCAGCATCACTGAGGTGAAATCTTCTGGGGAGAATATCTTCAAGGTCAGCACACAGAAGCTGTGACCCAGAAAGGGCCTGAGCCTCCATCTCGAGCCAGAAGCCGGACTTGGTAACGTGTAAGAGTCTCCTATATGGTTCCGGTGTTGAAATTTGAGGGGGTCACAGAGAGCAGCCGAGGCTTGGCACTGTGAGAGGTCAGGAAAGACCATTGGTGGAAGTGCACCTCGGTTGCTGTGAAGACCCCAGGATTGCAGGGGTCATGGAGAGAAGCTGAGGCTTTGCACCAGGAGAGGTCAGAAGAGACCATTGGTGAAGGTGCTGC
Source organism: Rhizomys pruinosus (assembly GCA_009823505.1). Taxonomy (NCBI): domain Eukaryota; kingdom Metazoa; phylum Chordata; class Mammalia; order Rodentia; family Spalacidae; genus Rhizomys; species Rhizomys pruinosus. Next base: position 5,650,801 of record VZQC01010238.1, on the reverse strand, counting down.
CTCAGTTTCAGTAGCGACCCCAGCTTTTTGGAGATGCCGGTACCCTGGGACGACCACCAAGAGCAGCGGTAGGTGTAGAATGGAGTCGGCCTGGGCCTGCGAGATGAGTGTGCCACGGACGGCAGAGTCGGAGAGGGGGAGCTGCCGAAACCCTTTGGAGCCCAGAAGATCGTGAGTGAATCCCAGGTGTCCAGCCTTGAGCTACTTTGCTGGACTTAGGTTTTGTTTGAGAGTGCCTGATTCTTCCCTTTGAAATAAGACAGTACTTGTTTTGGATTTTACAGCAGCCCACAGTTAAGAGACTTTTAATAGACTGAACTTTTAAGTGTTTGGACATTTTAAGGACCGTGGGGTTTTTAAGGTTGTACTGTCTTAGGTTGTGATTAATGTTAACATCATACTTGGGGATAAGAACTGGAAAGGTGGTGGTTTAATAGTGATGTGTTTTGTGTGTCAAGTTGACAAGGGGTCAATTGTGCTGGATAGCTTTAGTGTCAACTTGACACACATGGGTTGAGGGAGCCTCAAGTGGTGAATTGCCTCCATTGGATTGGCCTGTGGCCACATCTGTGGAGTATTGTCTTGATGGTTGAGCAGTGTGGGAGGGCCCAGCCCACAAGAGTGGTGCCACCCTGGGCAGGTTGTTGTGTACAGTATAAGAAGGCGGGCTGGGCATGAGCCAGGGGAGCAAGCCAGTGAACAGCATTCCTCCATGGCTTGTGCTTCAGCTTCTGCTTCCAGGTTCCTGCCCTGAGTTCCTGCCTTGGACTCCCTGAGTGATGAACTGTGACCCAGGAGATGTAAGCTGTATAAAACCCTTTCCTCCCCAAGTTGGTGTTGGTCAGAGTGTTTTGTCACAGCAATGGAAGACAAACTAAGACAGAGCTGGAAGCCTATATGCTAAGTGAAGAAACACAGTCCCAGAAAAACAAATGGTGAATAGTTTCCCTCATTTGTGGATGCTAACACCAAATCCCCCAGATGAAAGGCAAGCTGAACAACATCATTGTTATATATCTGTTTATCTGAAAGCAATTATGTTGTTATAATGTAAATCTCTCAACTGGGCTCTAGAATCCACCCACCACTTATTTTTAGACTCCGTAATTACTGTATATGGGTGGAGAATATGTAACCATATTTTGAGTAATATAAAATTAATGGAGGAAAATGTTGAATTTCTAAGCATAAAAAAAAAGACAGAAAGAAAGATTCAGCACAGTTATGGCAGAATGCATGGTCTGGTGTGGGGTAGGGGGAAGGGAAAAGGGAATATGCCTAAACTGAATTGAAAAATGATGTCTGAAATACATAAAACATCAATAAAAGCACACAAAAAAGAAAATTTTTAAAAATGAAAGAAAAAAAAATAGGGCACTAACTTATATACAAAATCTAGAAAGCTCAATAGAAGTAGAATAAAATAATCACTACCAGAGACTGGAAGATGGGGAAAGGAGAGGCTGATCAAACCATACATTTCAGGTTGGCAAGGAAAAATAGTTTTCTGAGACTTATTGTATAGTATGGTAATAATAGTCACTAATAAAGTATTGTAACTGTCAAAATCTCTCAAAAAAAAAGAAGTCATATTTGTCTACTTATCAATAGTTTGGTGCCTTAAGAAAATCAATGGGAAGATTCAGAATCTTGTAGAAGACCCTGGTTTTTAATTCTATCCTTCCATTTTAATGGTTATTAAGAACAATTTCTCTTCTCAACTGAGGCAACCTGAGTTCTGACACTAGAACCTGGTATGAATTTCCCTTGATTTTCTTACATACAAAATGAAAATCATGAAGTATCCACCTCACACTTTGATGAGAATTAAATAATGTATACAAATCTCCTTAGAAGCATGGCTGACATATGTGTGAGCTATTATCATTATTATTAAAATTGACCTCACACAGGTCTCACAGGAGGCATCAATCAGCTGGAGGCAGTTATGAGCTTGTCTTTGTGGCCAGTGTCTGAACAAGGATCAAACTGTCAAGTTATAATTTATCAGTGATGCTAAGCCATGAAACAGAACAAAGAACAAAGGGCATCGTTGTATTTGCTTATGTATCTATAATAAGACTGATATGAATAAATGTATGTGCAGATGCACTTAGAAATGGAAATAACACACATACTTAAACCAAATATTAAGCTGTTCCTTTCAACAAATATAGCACACATTTCCTTGACTATTGAACATAATGAATTCAAAGAATGACAAAGTAATGTCAAAACACTTTATTTACATAAACTGGTGTGTCTGTGTGTGTGTGTGTGTATGTGTGTGTGTGTGTTGCATGTGTCTCTGTAGTAGCCAGTATGCTGAGAATTATGCATGCCCAGAGCTTGTGCCTCATCAATCTAACCTGCCATAGGCAGGTGAGACAATATAAGCAGCCGAGTTGCAGACCTGGGCCAATCACAAGTGGGAATGTGAACAGCACATAACCCCTAACCCTGCCCCCAATAAACAAGTCCGTGACAGCTCACCCTCTGTCTGCGTTCACCTGATTCCCAAGATCTGTGTCTTGACTCTGTGCCTCTCACCCCCTTTCCTTCTGTTGGACCCCAAGATTCCCCAACAGGCCTGAGGGATTATCTACATCTGGCACCCAATGTGGTTTTTGATCCCCAGGTGCTGGCGAGGTACCCCCTTCCTTGACCGGTGAGTAGGCCCCCTTCTGTGTTCTTTGCTCTTTAGGCCATGCTAGGATAAGAACCAGCCACCCCATACCCCTCTCCTCCCTTCCCATTTCCTGCCCTCATGGGGAACATCCCTCCCCATGTTCATGAGCCACAGACAGATGTGGTAAAGGCTCTTTTCCAGACCTGTGGCCTTAAAATGAAATCCCGGGTCTTGGATTCATTTGGGAGGAGGCTGTTTGCATTGCTCCTCCTTGCCATAATTGCAAGCCTTAAGGGCGCCTCCGTGGAGGATGTTTTACATGAGCATAACTCAGCCTGCCACAAGAACATTGAGGAGAAGTTGGCCCTACCCTGTGTCCCTTACTTTCACCAGGACAAGGAAGGTTACCCCCCATCCCACTCCCCCAAACTCCCTTCAGCTACCCCTGCTAGAAATACTCATTTGTCCCCCACCAATTTTCACTTCGAGGGGGGACCCAAGAATCTCTCTCCCACTGGAGGGACTAGAGACATCTCCTTTGGCTGGCTGTGTCTTTTGGGTAAGAAAGAGCTCAATTCTTTGTTTTTTTTACTTTCATTTTGGTTTTGTTTAAACTCAAGTTTTTTGTCTGGGGCACTCAGGAGAAACTGGACACAGCATTGCTCCTTGAGCACGGAGAATGTGGACGCCTTAACTGTCCACTGGTAATGTGTGAACATGGTGTTCATCTCAGTGATTTGGAATCTGGCAAGGGGGTCTGGATTTTTGGTTCCAGGACCAAAAGTGCATCGGCTCCATGCGTGCAGCATTTCCTCTCTTCATCTGATTATGACTTGTGTTTTTGGTAACTGTTCTTCCCTGTGTCTAAACATGCCTCTAAGTTTTTATGTGTGTTTGTAAATTGGTAATTATAATTGTCTCATGTTGGTTCTGTCAAAGTGGCCACTTCAAGTTTCAATCCTTTTTTCTTTTTATCTTTTCGAGACAGGGTCTCCCAGTAGCCCCAGCTGTCCTGGAACTTGCTCTGTAGACCAGGCTGGCCTTGAACTCACAAAGATCTGCCTGCCTCTGCCTCCCGAGTGCTAGGATTAAAGGCGTGCACCACCACGCCCGGCAAGTTTCAATCCTTTAAAGTGCACAGAATCATTCACTTTGGCATGCCAGACTATATGTGCATGTGCAAACTTTAAAAGTTGATATTTAAAAATGCATTTAAAGGCCTAAAATTTGGCTTGTGTCCGCTTTCAAAAGGGATTGTGTGAGGTAAATTGCTTGCTTTGGAATTACTTGCTTTTTTTTTTTTTTGAGACCTCTGCAGGCCAGATTCTCTGGTGGATGTATCCCTGATTTAACATTAACTAGCCTTCAGGACTGGGAATGAATTCTTGGACTGGGTGTGGTGCTACACACCTTTAATCCCAATCCTTTGGAGGCTGAGGCAGGCAGTTCTTTGTGATCTCAAGGTCAGCCCATCTGGTCTGTTTTGGTGAGTTTCCTCCACCCAGCTGCTATCTCAAAGGACCAGAGATAATCTGCCTCTTACTAGCTAGTAAGATTTGCATCAGCAGTTAGTCAGGAATCCTGGTCTGGCTTGGAAGGAGGTCTTTAGAGCTTGGGGAATTCCTGAGCTCTCTGGAGTGTCCACATGGCAAACTTTCCATCTCTGCTAGAGACCAATATTGGCGGCTGACACCTGGATCATTTGGGGTGCTGCATGGCTTCCAGGTGTGCATTATAGGCTCTTGCCTCCAAGGAGTGAGGGAGAGAAGTCTGGAACAGCTTTGGGGCTCTGTTATGTTTCTGCAAGAATTTTTGAGCCTGTTTCCCTCCCTCCCTTCTTCCTCATGGGAGGAAAAGGGACCTCACTGGGTCTGTGCCCTCCTTGCTGATCTTGAGGGCAGGCTGTATGTTTGTGTTGAGGAAGAGTTGGTCTCAGAGAACTGGGTGAATCAAATTCGCAAAAACTGTACTTCACTCCATGCTTTTAGTCTCCTAGCTGGGCATGGTGGCACACTCCTTTAATCCTGGGGCTTGGGAGGCAGAGGCAGGCAGATCTTTGTGAGTTCAAAGCCAACCTCATCTCCAGGACAGCCAAAGCTACAGGGAGACCCTGTCTCAAAAAAGACAAAAAAAATTATTATTTTGATCACTTTAAGATGATAGAGCAGCCCTCATGCCCCAGGCTCCCGATGTTTTGAATGTGTATTTGAGTCTTTTTAAACTATGGAAGCTCAGTTCAGCTTATGGATAAGAATATATTTGGAGGGTGTAAGTCCCTTAAGCCCTCATATTTAGTAAAATCTTATTCTGACATGCCTAATCAGAAATATAAATATTTTAGTGGTATTAACTTTGACACTCCAAAAAAACATTCTTTCCAAACTCTCTTCCAGCACTTGGTAGACAAAGGCATGTAGATATCTTGGTCTGGTTTGGGTGGAGAACTGATACCAGAATGGCTTGGGCCAGCCTTGTTTCTTGCCTCCAGGGTAGGAGAGCTACCCCTCCTAGGGTAGCTAATGGGCTTTATCGTGTTTCCTATCTGTTTCCCCCACCCCCTTCCTCCTCATAGGATGCAAACATACCTCCCTGGGTTTGAACTGGTGTCCTGCTAGTCTGCTGGCCTGGCCACTCCTGGAAGTTCCCCAGCCGGGTGTGGTGGGCCACACCTTTAATCCTAGCATGCCTTTAATCCTAGCACAGCCAAGGTCCTTAAGTGTAGAGATCATTACTCTAGATTTTCTGAGTCAGAAACAAATAACTGACCCAATTTAATCCTAAATTAAAAATAGGGAAATTTACCTCACAGCTAGACAACCTCAGTACTATGTAAACTGTGAAGATTAAAGTGTTGTTATGTTGACTGCTGTAAACTTAAGAATCATATTTTACTCTGATTTAAGTTTTCATCTCTAATTTAGAGTTTTCATCAAGAAATGGAGCTGTTTACAAGTAAACTGTCATGTGAGCTAAAACTGTTAAATTACACTATGGTCCTTGGTCCTTATATTTTAAGTTCATTTTAAGGAATAATCACTTCTGTTCTAGGGTGCAATTTACTTCCACACGTTACATGTGTGGGGACATTTGCCAGGCCTAGGTAAATTACCTCTAAGCACTCAAAGAAAATTGGTCATTCAAAACCTGTTCCCAAGTTGGCATGAACATCTCACAGTTTATACTAGTGTATTTGAGATAACTGTCCCATCTTATTACATTGGAAATAAATGTTAATTACTTAGTAAATCTGCACAATAAAGGGTTAATCTGTTTATGAATATTATGTCTCATGGTCTCAAAAAGGGATATAAAAAGTGAAAAAAATGTTAAAAAAGTATTTTAGTAAGGATTTATGTGAAGATGAAAAAAGTCTATGCAAGTGATAAAAGTCTGAGTAGGTTTGTTGTGACAGGTAAAAAGGACACTATATAAATAAGCTTAAATTTTTAAGGTTCAGTCAACTAGTTTAAAAATCAAAATGTATATCTAGTCAAAGTTTGTTTAAGAGTGTTTGGTCTTTGTCAAACCTTTATATGCATATCACATAGCACTTCAAGGTATAGAAAAATCATAAGATACCTGTATTAACTTAAATTGGTATTAACACTCAAGCTAGTTTACTAGTGGCCTGAATAGGATTGTGAATATACAGAGTTGTTAATTTTCAGTCCTATCTTGGCTTGAGCCTGACTCCCTGTTGCAGATTTGTATTAAATGGGTACAGGCAAATGGTGGGTTACCTCTGACTACTGAAAATGTACTTTGTTTCTTGCAAGAGTTGCTTTTGATATTTCCCTTGACCTAACCAGATAATTTGGCTAAAAAAGCTAGATTCTATCTTCCTGAACAAGCTGCAGTCCAGAAGAAGACAATTTGGATGGGCTTGGTAATCCTTATCAGTTTATTTCCTGTCTTCTGGTATGTATTACAACTCCCGTCTTTCCAGGAAAATGATAAATCAGGATAAAGGGTCTGAAAAAGAAAAAGATTGTTCCCATTTGTAGTAATCATAGTGAACAGTTTTACATTTAAAATAAGCCTGAAATTGTTTAATTTGATCTTGTGTGTTATGCATGCTTAACTCCTCCAGTCAGTATTATACAAGGCTGTTTGAACTTTTGTCCAAGCCTTATCTAGAATATTATACAGTAATTAAAGGTGTTAGGCTGGTGTAACTTAGCCTTTTTTGATGGATAACCACCATACATAATGCCCATACCAATTTGGCCAAAAACCAAAGTTGGCTAATCTGGGTTAACTGTATGGACCAAGAGGAAAGTATAACCAAAAGATAAGTAATCATTATATTTCCTTTAAAGACTGAGAGATTGTGCCTCCAAACACTAGATTTTAAGTCATTTGAAGTCATATGAGATTTGTTGTTACCAAATAACAAAGTTTCTTCTCTTTATTTAAGCAACTACCTAAGGGAAAACTCACACTGTGACTATTGAAATATCCTGGAAAGCAGATGCTGATTCCAGACAGCATGGACAAATGAACAAAAGGAGAAGCCCAATAATGGATGCTTTGGAACCCCTCATCAAAAGATTCCAATGGACTTTTAAGTTGGACATTTAATTCATCCTGTTCCTCTCGGTTCCCTGCCTAAAAAATGTACCTAGCTACTCTTGCCTTCACAGGCACTAATCAAAGATTTTGTTCTCTCTGTAACTACACTTTTTGGGGTCTTTTAGATAGATCCACTGAGCAGGGGTACCCCAGTTGCCATCTCCTATGCCCCATTTCAGCATGGAAAAAGTCAGAGTGGTCAGTGCCCTGATTCCTTCTTGGCAATTGGGGTAACCTCCTCAGAGGTTAATGTGATAAAAGTAGGAGCTAAAAATTGGCTAGGCAGCTTAGGGTCAAGACCTTCCCCAAAGAGCCAGTTTCTTTCTCAGCTGAGACCTGAGGACTTCCCAGATCTGCCAGTGGACTTATCCTTCTGGTTGTTCTGACTCGTGGCTCATACATCCTTAACTCACTTGTCAGATTTATGGACCAGTAGGTAAATTCCATTAAAATCATGGTGCTAGGGACCCAATACAACCCCCCTAGCAGAGATCATTCCATCTTGAAGACATCAACTGTGGTTCACTCTTGTGAACTTCCTTCAAGGATCTGAAGGCCATGTAGTGAGAGGGAGAGATGAGTTGTGACCCCAGGTTTTCCTCATTCTGCCTGACCCCCTACCAAGTCCTCAATATTACATGTCTACATCGTGAACTTGGTGACATTATTAAAGGTGCCTGGTCATAACTGTTTATTAACTACACCTTGACCCTTGGTTCTCAAATTATCTCCCTTAACTCTACCCACTCCGAGGTCACAGCCTTTGATACCAGCTTTGTTTCTCAGGTGTGGTCTAAGCTAACGTCCATTTCTGACCCTGCTACACTGGTCCCCTGGGGCATCCTCTGCCTCCTGGCCCTGCTCTGCCCTTTTCTCTTCAGGTGTCTGTTTTGCTTTGCCCTCAGCCAACACCAGGTCAACAAAACAGTGGCCCAGGTCCTCTCAGCAATGGTCAATAGGGACTCTGCATGCACCCCTCCCAATGAGGTGATTCACACCTGGCTCTCATCCATCTACAATTCATGGGAATGAGCTTGTCTCTCCCCTCCATGGTACCACTCCTGGCCTCTTCCCTCAGTGGTTGGCCAGTCAAAGATGGGTAAGACCCTGCAAAACCAGGGCAACTTAAGACAGATGCAGTCAAATGTTGGTATGCCAGAGGTGGGGTCAACAAGGTTCAGGTATAGCACCCGAGCTCCCACTGGACTTCTCCTCACCCAAAATTAAATACAAAATGTGGAAATGTAGTAGCCAGTATGCTGAGAATTATGCATGTGCAGAACTCATCCCTCATCAACCTAACCTGCCCTAGGCAGGTGAGACCATACAAGCAGCCAAGTTGCAGACCTGGACCAATCACAAGTGGGAATTCGAACAGTACATAACCCCTAACTCTGCCCCCAATAAACGTGTCCGAAACAGCTCGCCCTCTGTCTGTGTTTACCCAATTCCCAGGTTCTGTGTCTTGACTCTGTGCTTCTCACCCCCTTTCCTTTATTTGGACCCCAAAACTCCCCAGCAGGCCTGGGGATTGTCTACATGTGGCAGCATATGCAAATGTGTGTGCCAATGTACATGCGCAGAGGCCAACGGAAGACATATGGTGTCCTGCTCTATCATTCTCTCTTATTCTCTTGAGACAGGGTTTCTCCCTGAACTTAGGGCTAGACTGAATCCTCCTGTCTCTTCTCCCCACATTGTTGAGGATCTTGGTGCACACATAACAGCTTTCTAAGGGGATTCTGGGAATTAACTCAGGTCCTCGTTCGTGTGCAGCAAATGTTCTTACTGAATTACTTCCTCATTCCTCCACTGAAATATTTTAAGGGGACAAAGAGAAAAGGAAGTTTCAGAGGGAAAAGAAGCAAATTTATCATTTAGCATTTTTCTTGAATTTTCTCTTTCTAGCACTGAATTCCACGTAATTGTTAGATATGTCATCTCGTTGAGTTTATCCAGAGACCATGATTTTCCCAAAATGGTTCAGTAGCTTTAAACCATAATATGTCCCTTATCTTCAGGGCATTAATATTTATAAGTTTAACTCTTACTTTGAAAGGAGAAACCTGCCCCCCAATTAATGTCCCAAGATTTACACACTTTTATTTACTCTTTTTAAAAAACTACATCCAAAAAGTGAGGAAATTAACACAAATGATACTAATCTTCTACTGAAAATTATTTTCCCATATCTCATTCCTTCAATGAGGTTTTAAAGTAGAAATTTTATAAAGCTTAGGAACTTTTTTTTTTCATACAACTCCCATATTAATGTGGCCACCATCAAAGGACATCTGGGTGCACAAACTTGACTGGATAAGACTTAACATGTGGGTGTGTGATAGGGAGGATGCAGATAGGGGACAGGTCTAAATAAGATTAAGTTGTATTTATGAAGTGTACAAAAAAATCATTAAAAATATACATTGGAAAAATGTATTGCTTATTATCTTTAAAAAATTAATATGTCACCCATAAGCCATACCAGAATTCTACACTATTCTCAGTGAAATCTTCCACCAATGTGATTTCATGCATAGATAAGTTCTAAGATTATTATATACCATGTTCATTCCCTACGGCCTTCCATTCGGGAGAGCAACTTCAGCTTTTTACAGTTTAATTTCTTTTAGCCTGCTGTCTCCCAAACCTTTCAATCATGAAAGGTTTTCTTTAGGCAACTATTAACATTTTATAGAACTTTTACACTGCACAGAGCACATCTTGGGAGGTAATACTGACACACATAAAGCTACATTTCACACACTAAAATTCTCCTATAAAGAACAAAGCACAAATGTTAAAGTACAAGCAGGTGTCAGAGGCTGAGAGGATAGTTAACACAGCATAAGACAATCGCAAGGGAAGAAGCACGTGAGACCATTTGCAGACATGAAAAACACTACAAGGATCAGCAGAACTTAGTTTGTGCTGCATAGGACTGTCTGACAGACAGACACTATCTTCCCGAACTGAACTGCATCTGCTTGTCTAAGATGGTCACAGCTAGGTTTGTTGTCTGGCAGTATCCTGCATAAAAGAGACACAGGAATACTCAGTCACATCTCCCAACCCAACTGCACATAGCCTGGGTTATGGAAGGGCTAAGGTATCGAGACTGGGGAAGACTATGGGAGAATCTGTCAGCATTTTATGCAACTATGGGGAAGCCACCATCCATGCTTGGGTGAAGAGGTTCCAGTGAGAACCTGGGCACGGGGCCCCCACACTCCTGTAGGTAAACCCTCACCTATTGTTCTGAAAGAACAATAAACTCATTGCTTTCCCAGAGTGCATTTTAGTGGAATTGCACCTTGGTTTGTTATTATAGGAAGAAGGGATGAGGAAGTGGAACTCATATACATCTTCCCTGCCCCAAAAGGAATTTTAACAATAGGACATATCATGCATTAAAGTCAAACGATTTTCATTGAAATAATAATGATGGTCAGGCATGGTGGAGCACACCTTTATTCCTAGCACTCAGGAGGCAGAGGTAGATTCATTTTTGTGAGTTCAAGGCCAGCCTGGTCTACAGAATGAGTTCCAGACCAGCTGGAGCTAGAGGGAGAACCTGTCTCAAAAATACCCCCCCAAAAATTATGATGATGCTATTTTTCTAGCACAATTTATGTTAACAACATCACCTTCAAGTAGACAAAACATTATGAAGCATACCTCAGAAATATTTCTATAAAAAGTAAAATTAAAGGCTTTCATACTCAAAAATTCATTTTTAGGATAACTTACTCCCAGATGATAAAACAAAGTCTCTAAAATCTATTAAGATAGCTGTCCTTCCCTGAAAAATGGAATTACAAAAAATCATACCAAGTATATTTAAATCTAAACCCTGAGTAAAATTGGTTTAGAGCATAAGCTTTAAATAAATTGGTTGGAGAAAACTTAGCATCCAGCCATACAAGTTCTCCAAAATATATTAGTTTTCAGCACTGTGCAATTTCTACCCTGAACAACATGCTGGACACAGCAGGATCCTCCCCTGTCCCCTCATTCCCAGTGAATTAGCTGTGGAATTACAGTTGCCAGATTTGGCAAATAAAAATAGCTGAAGTCCATTGAAATTTTAATTGCTTCAAGACACTTTAAAAGTTAAATCATATTAAACGTATTTTGCTGGGCGACATGTTTTCATATGACACTCCTGCCATAAAGGTAGTGTAAATTTTTTTTTAACTATAAGGAAGATCATCTTCAAGGAACCATAGGAAAGCTGACAATTAAGTACTTGGTACTTTGATACAAAAGTACTGAAAATAAATTATAGCTAAAGCACATAAAAATTTTCTTTGGTGAGATCCTCAACCTAAATTTAACTCCATTATGTACTCAGACCAGGACTTTCTGCCAAGGACTCAGAGATAGTTAAGCTACAGTCCCAGAATAATGACCACTACTGTTTGAATCTGCACCCATTACTGAGGGTGATGTTAATATTACATCCAAATTTATGTTCATGAATGCACTAATTTCCTTCAAAATTATCTTTCCTTCTTTTTCTCTTTTCCCATGAGAAGTCAGCAAGGCAATATGCAGCAGTAGCCAGTTTCCCTTCAACTTGGACTTCCCAGTCTTTAAAGCTGGGCCATGAATTTCTGTTCCTTAGGAAAACTATAACCAGACTGCTTACAGAAAGATGGATTAAAACATTCTGTTTTCTTCATCATTACAGTAAGTGTCCCTTTGAATATCTGCATATGGAGCTACTCTGTTTACCCATGTAGGCATGCTAGAGAGGTGTGGAGACAGCTAGACATTTTTGTGATTTTGAAAACAGTCTACAATGTAAGCTGTAGAGAAACTAAAGTTCAGATGTCTGGAGTTCAGGAGGAAGCAAGCAACCTCAATGGATCCCAGAGAAAGCCTAAGCATAAAGAGAAGAAAGATTAATGACCAATACTTGGTCCTTGAGGATAAACCATCTTCAGCCTAATTCACTTCCATCCTGTGTCTCTATTTTCTCTTCTGAAAACATAATACAGTCAGTTAACTTACCTACAAATGTTGTCACAAGAGTTCAATATGGATTTATAATATAACTGCATTTATCTATACTGGGCTTTTAGTCATTGTTACTTCCAATATAAGATTTTCTTCTGCCTCGCTCTGTTCAACCTGGATTATTCCTAAAAAAAGAAGGCAAACTGTTCACCATCAAAGCATCTTTCTTGAGATAAAAGGTCATCTGCAGCACTGACCACAGTGAACTGTTCCTTATTCTCACAAACTGAGGCCTTGGTCCTTTCAAAAGAATCTGCTCACATACTGGTTTATATGTCCAGACATTTTTAAAACCTCATGTTGTTTGCTTGTTTGTTTGTTGTTTGAGATAGTGCCTTACTGTAGCCCCAACTGGCTTGGAACAACTTATATAGTCCAGGCTGGCCTCAATCTCTTAGAAATCTGCCTGCCTCTGCCTCCTGGGTGCTGGAATTAAAGGCTTTTACCAGCACACCCGGCTTTAAAACCTCAGAGATTTTTAATTCTATGTCTTCACCGAATGGTGAGTGGGTGATTCCATCAAGCAAAATCAATCTTTAGCCAGAAAATATTTCCAAAACTGATTGCCAATGTAGGATCAGAAGTAGAACAGCCTGGTTACAGGTTGCAGGTTTGGACTGTGGTTACCTAGGAAGCTGATACAAACAAACCTCCCTGTAGGCTGTGCATCTATCTGTCAGAGGTGGCTGCCCTTGGATCGCCCATCGATGCCACTTCCTACACACAACCCCAACTCCCCACCCCACGCCTCTTCCTGGGTTGTGGTGACTGAATTTACTAGCCTTGTCTGAGTGTTCAGGAGAAAGAAGCCATGTTTTCATGCTTCTTCATAATACAGATTATTTAGGAAGATGTCACTAAGCATCTCTTCTCACTTAATATTTAGCTGACTCCATTAAGGTTGAATAAATAGCATCATGACCTTTATTCATTTCATATTCTGAAAAGCCTGTCATTAAAACATTGCCTAACAGTATTTAAAAACTAATTAGGAGTCATGAATGAGTTAATGGAGGTCCCATGATCCTTTTTTCTCTGCTATGCTCTCATTGTTCTGTAGCCACAGTTCCAAGTGGAGACCTCGGCACTGGAACACCTCTTTGACATAAAAGGTCAAGCCCTGGCTCATGCTATTTTCAGCACTCCACTCTTCATTTAGATTGGCAGCTCTCTTAACACGTTTTCTCTATTTACCACAAAAGTTCAGAATTGGGGCTAATGCCACGAACGTATGTAAAGTCTTCAACGTGAATTTGCTATGTTGAAAATGGAAATGGTTTTATTTAAGACACTGAAGCAATAATGTCTCAAAATGGACTAGAAAATTGTGTTTTACACTTATTAATTATTGATCAGCCACAGAGAGCAGGCAGAATGAGCTTATTATTTCTGTAAATATTTTTACTTCTTTTAAAAAATATTTTGTTATTTTTTAATTTATGTGTATATGAGTGTGTTGCCTGAATGTACATAAGTGCATCAGTGTCCTGCAATGCCTGAGGACATCAGAATAGGGTGTTGGGTCCCCTAGAATTGAGTTAGAGATGGTTGTTAGCTATCATGTGGGGGCTGGGATCCAAACCCACATTCTCTGCCAGAGCAGCCAGTGCTCTTAATCACTAAGCCATCCTTCCACTTCCTAGTTCTGTAAATTTTTTTTTAAATTATTTTAGTGTGTATGTGTATGTGTGTGTTCGTGCATGCCATGATATGTCTAGAAGAGAGAGAGAACAGCTTTCAGGGTGTTCTCTCCTTCTGCCTTGTGGGTTTCAGCATTCAAACTCACCTCATCAGGCAGAAAACTCTTTTACATGCTGAGTCATCTCGCCTGCACAAACTTATTGTTTCTCGATGCTATTGGTTGGTATAGACAGAAAGACCAATGAATTAATAGGAAATCTCCATTGTTAAAATAAGAGGGCATAAAGATAATGAGGGAACTAGTATTACTTATGATTATAAGCTACCTAAAATTCATGAGAGCAAAGACTCCATGTTTTGCGTGTTTATCCAATTTAAAAAACACAACTGAGTAATTATAGTATTTAATATGCAGTGCTTCCCTGAAGCTGCTAATAAGATATCTGAATGATTCATTATTAGAAAAAGGACTAAATAGCAGCCTATGAGAAAACAAATAATGAAGCATTCTCTCTTTTATGTTGGTTTCTGCCCTCAGGACACCGACACCTCAGTACAGCACTTGAACTCTACAGGATTCATACCATGCCACTTGCCTCACAGGCAGAAGATTATTAACGGCTGCCTGATGCTCCTAATTGGTATGACTGATTGAGAGAGGGCACAGCCATGTCAGGACTTGGACAAGGGTACTTTGCACACTGACGTTTGTTGTTTTGTTTATCAATTATTAATTACTGCTAACTACCAGAACAGAATATGCTACTTCAATAAAATGTACTTTGCCTACACGTAACTTCTACTCTTTTGTATTATTTCTTAATTTACCTTTAATTCATATATTTTCAAATCAAATAATGAAAGTATAGCATTTATGGAATTTTTTACTTATAAAGTAGATACATTTGTAATTTAAAAAATAATTTGGTTTTTTTCCTACCCATCAAGCCAAAATAATGTGGTAAGAATATTTGCAAACAACCTTGGCATGGTGCCATTCAACACAAATTTTCTGGAAGGGCCCAAAAGCACCTGTGTTTACAAACCTTAAAATATGAGCCTTAAGTGTTATTTTCATCCTCAGAAGTGAGGAAGTCTTTTGTGATTAATGTTGTACTGATTCATAATTTTACTGAGCCAAAATTTGAGTTCTGCTGTATAATTACTTAAATCCATTGTCAAGAATCCTCCTTAACCTAAAAAATGAGCAAATAGACATACTTTAGATATTTCTCTAATAAGAAAAATGCCTAGAACTTATGATGATTGGAAAATTAGAATTGGAAGTCTATTTTGTAAATATTTGTAAACTTTTTTCAAGTTTATAAATATTTACAAAATTACATTTCTGGTTCATTGTGAAAGACTGAACACAGACACACAGCAGCTCTGCCACAAGTTAAGACAGAAATTAACAAGGTGTTCAGGAAGTCAGGTTCCAGCCATTAGAACAACTAGCTCTACAATAGCCAGATTTTCTCAAGTACCGGCAGCTTTCCCAATCTTGTCTCTGCCTCTGCTATGGTTTGGATCTTGAGTGTTCTCCCAAAGCCCACATGTCAAAAGCTTGTTCTCAGGGTTGTACTTCGGGGAAGTGGTACAGCCTTTGAGAGAGCCAGCCTAGTGGGAGTCTTCATAGCACTGGAGGACTGGGGGATCCTAATTGCTTTCTCTCCTCTCTGTCCCATGCTTTTATCGTATTCTATACAAACCCAAACCAGCAGGGCCAAGTGGGTCACTGACTAAAAGCTAGCAAACCGAGAGCCAAAATAAACCTTACTTCTTGATAAGATTTTTACCTCAGGCATAGTGGCAGGAGGCTGACACAACTTTCAAATGACAAGAAGAAAGCAAAACCTATTCCCCTAGCCAGTCTCATAGGATGCCCACTCACAATGATCTCCCCAGCTTCCCCCACCAAGAGAACCCAGTCAGGGCACAATTAGAACATTACTATCTTCCCATCTTGAGCTTTACCACAGCTGTTTGTTTTTAGTTTTCTAACAAACGGTGATAGCTGTTACTCTTACTATAGAAGTTTCTACTAGGTAGCCTCGCCTTTGCCTAGTTCTGCTTAAAGGGTTTACATTTATTTCCTCACTTGGGAGCAGGCTTCATTCTTCCAATTAATATACTGAAAATGTGGGACTACTTTTGTCTATATTTTGTACAGTTCTTGTCCTCCTTAAGTCAATTTTATCTCCCTAAAAATGAGATTTAACTTTATAATTTGTTAGCTATGGGAAAGATTTTCTTCATCCAGAGTGATTTACAGCCAGGTGTGGCAAAGAATGTCTATAATCCCAGCACTTGAGGCAGAGGCATGAGGATCATTGTGAGTTCAAAGCCAGCATGTTGTACAAACTGAGTTCCAGGCCAGCCACGGATACTTAGTGACTGCCTAAAAAAGACTCTATGGAGTATTGTGCTTACAAGTCCCAGGCTTTTGACTTTTTTGTTTTTCTCTCTTACTAAAAATAAACAAAATAAGGTTTTACATAAAAATCTTTCTGGTTTATTAGAGTATCTTAGTCAAATTCAGAGTCTAGTGAAATGCATGACATGAAAACAAATGGGAAAACAAAACATTCTCATATCAGAGTGAATTCTCAGAAAACCATAAATTAAGAATTTGTATTATCTCATATGTAACCATTGTATAAAAGCTTCTGAAAAAAAAAAAAAAAACCTTTCCACCAAAATGAGGGAATTACCAAAGCAAAACAAAGATATGTGATACAGTAAGCAGAAGATTTACAAAAAAATAAAAGCAAAGAAAATCAGCAGGACTAAAAAAGATGGAAGCTCAGGACTCTCCCCAACCCCAAAGAGGTGCAGAGGAACACTGGGGGCTCAGCAAGAAAAGTCTGTGAAAAAGACACTGATAAAATGCCTACAGCAACTGAACAGCTTTGAGGAAAGACTTGTGTCAGGAGTCTACAAATTCCATCCTGTGAGCCTAATCCAGGGCAGCTTTTAGAGCCAGGACCACAAAGTCTGAAGATTAAAAGCCTAACAGATTTGTAGCTCCTTCTAGAAAAAGTTTGCCCAAAATATTTTATTTGAAATAGCAATAAGCTCATTAGGAAACCAGAGTGCAAAGGAAGAAAAAGAAAATAAAGGTTGAACAATGACTCCAATGAAAAGGAACAGTTGTGCAGAAAAGGAGAAAGTAATACTCTACCACATGAATGGGCTTGCACTTTATAGTTATAAATAACACTATAAATGTTGAATTTGTCTAAGAAAACGTATGTTTAGAGAGAATGAGAGTTTATAGAGAGGGAAGCATTCAGTCTGAAGGGTAATGGAAACTCCATAAATAATGGCAACAAAATAAAAATCGGAAAGCAACAACTAAAAACATATTTTGAAATTAAAGTGTTACCTTCGGAGGTCAAAGGGCTCACCTCTGGGTGTGAGAAAGAAATTAAGAGTTAACCCTGCTAATTAAGTATCAGGTGTGCAACAGTTGTTAGACTCAAATTATGTCCATATACAATTTCACAAGAAAATATTAAAATTGAAGCTAAACTAAATGATTTGGGCCTGGCATAACAAAAACTTCTCATAAAATACCCATAGTCATTTGAGAAAGTTTCTAGCACTTACACAATGGGCCACCCATGTGCATCTAATTCTCCAAATAACACAATAGGAAAAATTACTCAATAGAACTAACTCACATGGTCTTTGTCTCCTAGTAAAAAAACACATTATTATATAATAAAGTTCTCTCGCCATGTCTATGAAGCTTAAAAATAACAAATTGTCTGGGAATTATTTCTCAAAAAAAAAAAAAACCCACAGGTACTTAGGTTCCTGCTATGCTTATTTTTCATCAGCTACTCCATCTATAAAATTTAAAAGAACAAAGAAAAAGGAGATAAAAGAAAAACATAAAGCTATTTAGTTTATTATCAAGAGAAAGGATAAATAAGAGTTCATTTATATTAATAACAGGAAACTTTGAAATACCATGCAAAAAAAAATGTGCTATAAACCAAGAAAAACCTTTGTTAAAGCT
This sequence comes from Rhizomys pruinosus, assembly GCA_009823505.1. Lineage (NCBI taxonomy): Eukaryota > Metazoa > Chordata > Mammalia > Rodentia > Spalacidae > Rhizomys > Rhizomys pruinosus. Next base: position 5,632,910 of record VZQC01010238.1, on the reverse strand, counting down.
AGTCTCATTGTATTTTGACACTGAACAGATTCATACAGTATTCTACCCAGCTATGCTAAATGCCAAGCGGCAATCAAAGCTTTCTTGTTTTGTGGAAACTACTTAGCAATATAGAACATTTTTTTCTAATAATTACTGTAGCTATTTGTCTTATGTTTAATGCATTTGATTTTTTTTTTACTTTGATAAGCAAATAATGTGCACGTTTTTAAGATTTCCTGCAAGGAAACGGAAAAGCTTTCCTATGCATAATCATGATATGGTATAAAATTGAGCTTCTTTTGTTTATAAATGTATAATTCAAAATTCAAAATACCATTGCATTTCTTGTGCCTGATTCTCTTAACAATAATCTGTCCTTTTCATACTACATCTAAGGCTTGATTCATCAGCTATGAGATCATTACTATTTGGGGGCTGGCATCCCAGAACATAAGAGTGATAGCATACAATGAAGCTTGTGTTGAGAAATTTTTACAAGCACCATGGAATGTGCATAATGTACAAAGGAGATGAGCTCATCCCTGCAATGTATTAGTGTGAACTGAGGTATTGAAATTGGCATGGCTTGATGTCAAATAACGATCTTTATCACTCTTAACTTTGAATGTAAGGCCTTCAAGATTGGATAATATGGGTACAGTCATCCGATGTCTAAATTTTAATACTTTTATTCAAAGTGACTACTAAAATCAAAAGAAAACATAGAAGACCCAATCTTCTGAAATTTTTACTTAGTATTGCTTTCAGTGGATTTGAAAACTGTGCCTATATAATATCAAAACAACGAATAAAATTGAGTTCAGTCAACCTAAAAGTTTTGACTATAATATACAAAAAATAAAATTGAGTTCAGTCAACCTAAAAGTTTTGACTATAATATACAAAAATATAGATGAAAAATAAAACACTACAAGTACAAAACTTCATAGATGATTTCTGTTTGGTTTTTTAATGTTTTTTATTTTTATTTTATGTACACCACTGTTATGCCTGCATATGTATAAGTGCACCCATGTTATGCAATGCCCATGGAGGACACAAAAGGACATCAGATCCCTTGGAACTGGAATTCTGAACAGTTAGCCACCATGTGGGCACTGGGATTCGAACCCAGCTCTTCTTCAAGAATGAGTGCTGTTATCTACTAAGCCATCTCTCCATATCTGTTTTAGTTTTTTTTTTTTTTCTCTCAACCCTTTGTGCCTCTCAAGGCACCCATCCTGTAGTGCTAAATTAAGGCCATTTTCTTTGTACCCTGTCTTTCTTGAGGACTTCTAAATGTCTTAGTGAAAACTACATTCTCACTTATCCTTGTGCAGTGAGACAAGACTCTGAATTTGTTTCCTCCTTCAAGCCTACATTCTATCTCCCCAGAAGAATTTAAAACTGAAATCTCTCCTGTAAACAATCCCTCAGGCCTGCTGGGGAATTTCAGGGTCTGTCCATGAAGGAACAGGGGTGAGAGGCGCAGAGTCAAGACACAGACCCTGGGAATCGGGGACGGACAGAGGGCGAGCTGTCGCAGACTCTTTTATTGGGGGCAGGGTTAGGGGTTATGTACTGTTCGCATTCCCACTCTTCTCTTAGTGCAGAGTTGTATCACCTTGTGATTGGCCCAGGTCTGCAACTCAGATACTTGTATGGTCTTGCCTCCCTAGGGCAGGTTAGGTTGATGAGGGACGAGCTCTGCGCATGCGTAATTCTCAGCATACTGGCTACTACATTTCCACCCTTTGTATTTAATTTTGTGTGAGGAGCGGTCCAGTGGGAGCTCGGGTGCTTTGCCCAAAACTTGTTGACACCACCAATGGCATTCCAACATTTGACTGCATCTGTCTTATTGCCCTGGTTTTGCAGGGTCTTACCCGTCTTTGACTGGCCAGCCATGGAGGGAAGAGGCCAGGAGCGGTACCGCGTAGGTGAGAGACAAGCTTATTCCCCGCGAACTGTGAATGGATGAGAGCCAGATGTGAATCACCTCATCGGGAGGGGTGCATGCAGGGTCCCTTTTTTGAGCATTGCTGAGAGGACCTGGGCCATTGTTTTATTGACCTGGTGTTGGCTGCTGGCAAAGCGAAACAGACACCTGACAAGAAAAAAGGCAGAAAAGGGCCAGGAGGCAGAGGATGCCCCAGGTGACTAATGTAGCAGGATCAAAAATGGATTTTAGCTTAGACCACACCTGTGAAACAAAGCTAGTATCAAAGGCTATGACCTTGGGGCAGGTAGAGTCAAGGGAGATAATTTGAGAACCAAGGGTCAAGGTGTAGTTAATAAACAGTTGTGACCAGGCGCCTTTAATAATGTCACCAAGTTCACGATGTAGACGTGTAATGTTGAGGACTTGGTAGGGGGTCAAGCAGAATGAGGAAAACCTGGGGTCACAGCTCATCTCTCCCTCTCATTATGTGGCCTTCAGATCCTTGAAGGAAGTTCATAAGAGTGAACCACGGTTGGTGTCTTCAAGATGGAATAATCTCTGCTAGGGGAGTTATATTGGGTCCCTAGCACCATGATTTTAGTGGAATTTACCTATGTTCAATAAAATCTGACAAGTGAATTAAGGATGTATGAGCCACGAGTCAGAGCAACAAGAAGGATAAGTCCACTGGCAGATCCGGGAAGTCCTCAGGTCTCATCTGAGAAAGAAACTGGCTCTTCGTCGGTGTGTGTGTGGGGGGGGGGGGGTCTTGACCCTAAACTGCCTAAGCAAGTTTTATCTCTTACTTTTATCATATTATCCTCTGAGGAGGTTACCCCAATTGCCAAGAGGGAATCAGGGCGCTGACTGCTCTGAATTCTTACATGCTGAAAAGGGACAAGGAGGTGGTAACCGGGTACCCCAGCTCAGTGGAATCTTTCTAATAGACGCTCCACGTATGTTACAGAAACACTCATCTCTCCCTTCAATTTTCATTTGGTCTCTCTCACTCAAAAGAGATACTATTTTCCATCTTTGACTTAAAAGTTCAAAAAGAAAACCATCTAAAACTGCATCCTTCTCTCAAGTGCAGAGGTGATGCTGATTAATTACATTCATCACTGATTTGATTTTGGAATTCCTGGAATTTCATCAACCAACTAAATAATGTTAAGCTTGAGTCACTAAATCTTTCTAAGTATTTTCTCTTATCTGCCTCCTGAGCCTCTTATGTGGCTTTTAATACACTTTTGTTACTTAATTCTTGTTTAATACCACTGGCTTCTATGTAGTTCTTGGTTCCTCATTTGTCTTGAAGAACTTTCAATCATTAAAATGAATTATATATTTCACAAATACTTGCCGATCCTTCTTTGAGCAAAACACTGTGCTAGGTGCAGTGAAGAATTGCAAAAAGTCAAACATTGGTATCTGGGAGCTGTCCATACCCTAATAATGACAACTGCATAGAATGCAAGCTCTGAGGTAAGAGGGAATGACTGGACTGAGGGGAAGCGTGCTTCGAAGCACAGAAAAGAGTTCATGGACAAAGCAAAGACATATAGGATTTGAGAATCCAGGGTTTGTGTAGATGGCATGGTGCACAGAGAGGTTGAGAAATGAAAGCTTTCTGGGCAGGGGAAGCAGTGTGAATTCTGACAGATATAGAAACTAAGGTAAAATGTGCATGCTTGACCAGAACTCAACACAAACAAAAGAAAGAACCAAAAAACAGCATTTCATATCGTTCTCTGTTTTTTCAGTTTAAAAGAATGAAGATACTTAGCGACATAAGAATCAGGGACTTCTGTCACATGGCAAAAAATATTGGTAAGAACCAGTAATTGGCTGTAAAGTTTGGGTGTGTTCTAATCTAATCCACATGGTATTAATAAAGATAAATAAGATTTTTCTGCTGCTGTCTGGAGATGCTCAATTACTTAGCACAATCAGGAGCGGTTCTCACAAATGAGGGATCCATTTTCAGTCAACTCCAAATAGGAAGAGATTCTTCATGCTTAAATGTCTTCCAAGGTTTTTCTATAAATTTTTTCAATGAGAACATTTCAATAAAGTAGTGATATTGGAAACTACGATTTACCCCACCGGGCTGGAGAGATGGCCTAGCCGTTACGAGCACCGACCCCGCTCTTGCCAGAGGCCCCGTTCGATCCCCCGCCCCCACATGGAGGCCGAGAACGCGGACGCAACTCCAATTCCAGAGAACACCAGTTCCAGGGGAAATCCACACCTCTTCTGACCTCCGTGGCATTGCCGACACGGGCGCACAACTTGCACATCAGACAGTAAACATTCATACACATACAGAAAAAATAAAATTAATAAAAAAAAATTTAAAAAAAAAAAAAAAAATAACCGATTAAACCACAAGAGTAAAGGAAGTGTGGTGTTTTGACAAATATTCCCAGCAAGGCGCACAGCATGTGCCAAGGGTGAGTGGTAGAAAGGTGAATGGCACTTCAATCAATTGAAATTAGCACCTGACACAGAAGTGAGGGACATTGCATTGCAAGATGAAACAGGATCCACAGATCCATAAGACAAATTATGACTTTTGGACAATATTCAAGGAATCTTGAAATGTCATTGACGAGTTTCAAGTAAGAAAGTGACAAACAGAATTGAACTTTCTGAAGAATCTTCTGGTAGCTGTGAGGCTTTTAGAGTAAATAGGAGTAGACACAAGAAATTAGTTCAAGAGCTCAGAAGGCAACTGAGCAGAGACACTGTAGCACTTAAAATCCTAATACTGGGGTTTGTTGCCTCTGTGGCTTTGTGTGAGCCGGTCCTGAGGCAGCAGGAACACGGAAGTCGCTCAGGCAGTAGGATTTATAGGGTAGATTGTCTCCTGGGCTTCTGGAAAAGGGGCTCAACTCTGAACCCTTTGTAGGGTATGGGCTTTCTGAGTGGGAGCCGGCCCCCGCCCTCGCTTTACAAGGCGGTGACCGCGGTCGGGTTGTTGCCTCTGTGGCTTGTGTGGGAAGGTCATGAGGCCAAGGAAGCCCGAAAGTCGCAAATCCAGGCAGGTACCAGGGAACGAGGCCCAAAGTCAAGGTCAGATACCCCCCTCCCCCCACCAACCCGCCCTGCGCCAACTGGAATTGTGAGAGAGTATCCAAGTGGACTTTTTTTTGGAGAAACCTTCAGAACAACAAGAGAAGAGTGACTTAGGCTTCCAAATATCCAATATAGAAACTAACAAAATTGAAGCCTGAAACCTAGACAAGTCAATACTCCAGAAACAGGAGGAGGAAATAAAAAAAAAAAAAAAAAAAAAAAAAAAAAAACAATCATTGGAGGAGGCAAAGCAAAAAACACAGCACTAACAGAGTAACAAGCATCTGTGGATTTGAAAATCACAAGGGGAAGCCCATATACCAGGAACACGATGAAGGGAAAACATAGGAAAGGCACAGGAAAATCCACCAGGCTCTACCAAACGATAGGAAGATAGCTACAATGGGATACCCTTGGATGTGACCCAAGGAACAGATTTTTAGAGGAATAATTGCAGAACGATGCAGAGAAATTAAAGAAAATAAAGAAAAAAAAAAACAGGCATTCAAGAAAATAAAGAGAATGAAAAACTCAAAGGGGACCTAGAGGGATACAATTACAAACTCGTCAGAAAGGACTAAAGGAACAGATTGACAAACACCAGAAAGAACAAGAGGGAGAAAAAAACAAACTCCAACAGGAAGTAGAAACACTGAAAGGGACACCAATCAAACGAAAGTAAGGAGTACCAAGAGAGATTGGGAACTCAAAAGAAAATGAAACACTAAATAAAGCACAGGAATGAAACGAAAAAGGATTAGAAAAACTCATCCAATCAAGAAGAAAGGAAGGAAAAAAGCCTCAGAAATAGAATAGTAAGAAGCAGAACAAAGAATATCGTATCTGGAAAGATAACACAGAGCAATTAAAAGCTCAAATGCAGATATGAAAAATTTAAAAATACACCAAAGTAGAACAACCAGGAAGTATGGGATACTATGAAAAAGATCAAAACTCCGCATCATAGGAACAGAAAAAAGGAGGAGAAGAATCTCAAGAGAATAGTATGGATCAAACCTTCAACAGATAATATATGAAAATGTCCCCAAACTAGAAATAGACAAACCCATACAAATAAAGAAGCACATAGGACTTCCCAAATAGAAACAAAAAAGAAAAATCAGAAAAGAAACTCTCCATGCCATAACATAGTTAAAATGCGAGATGCCCAAAACAAAGACAAAATTCTGAAGGCTACAAAAGAAAAACAAGTCACATACAAGTGAAACTCCATAAGAATTACAACTGACTTCTTGGTGCAACCATGAAAGCAAGAAGAAAAAAGCATTCCCAGTGTTAAAAGGACTAGGGAGGCAAACCCATAATACGTACCCCAGCAAAATGTCGATTAGATTTGAAAGGAGAGAGAAAAATCTTCCATGACATAAACAGATATAGAATACATGTCTGGAAAACCAACTCTTTAATAAACTACTTGAAGCATTCAAAGGCATAAGAGAGGAGCACCAATCATCAAACACCTAGGAAAAGAACTAATAAAACATAACCAAGAAAGTAAATCAGAGGCTGGAAGTCCAAATGGATAATAAGTGAAAGGAAGCAACATCCATATTTCAATGATAACCTTAATATTAATGGGCTAACGCCCCAATCAAAAGGCATAGACTGGGAGAATGGAGTTAGGAAACAAACCCATCTATATGCCTGTCTACAAGAAACCCATCTCAATTTCAAGGATAGGCCCCAACGGAAGGTGAAGGGTGAAGAAAGTATTCCAAGCAAATGTACCAAAAGAAAGTGGGTGGGGCTATTCTAATAGCAGACAAAATGACTTCAAAGCAAAAGAAATCAAAAGAGACAAAGAGGGGCATTAAATTTTTGTTAAAGGAACAATTGACGATGAAGATATCATCACATCAATGAATATATATATATATATATTAATATATATATAAAATATATAATTTCACCAAATGCCGGTGCACCAAACTTGATAAAGACAATTCTTCAGGATTTCAAGGCAGAGATTAACCCCAGCACACTAAGAGTAGGGGACTTCAATACCCCACTAAGTCATTTAGACAGATCAACAGGACAAAGGGAAACAGAGAGACATCTGAACTAAATAATAAAATACACCAAAATGGACCTCATAGACTTCTATCGAATATTTCACCCAAACACCAGAAGAATACACTTTCTACTCAGCACCCTATGAACATTCTCCAAAATAGAACATATACTGGGACCAGGAAAAAACTCAACAAATACAAAAGATTGAAAATCTCTAGCATTCTATCAGAACACAGTGGCAATAAAACTCAATATCAAAACCAGGATAAACCCTACAATCTACTACAAGGAACACATGGAGAATAACAAACTCTCCTGAATAATGAATGGGTCAAGGAAGAAAGAAACAAAGAAATAAACCATTTCCGGGAACATGACAAGTCATGACAATGTTATACAATACAGAAAAACCTATGGGACCTTTTATTTATTTTATTTTTATTTTATTAAATTAGTTTTATTGATTGCTTTGTGCATTTCAGACATTTTTTTTCATTCAGTTCAGCTTATTTCCCTTTCCCTCCACCCCAACCCCCACCCCCCAGCCCAATCATGCTTCTGCCATACACGTCCTGCGTCTTTCTCTCATTTTTTTTTTTCTTTTTTAGCTTATAATGATAATCCTGAGAAAAAGCATCCTTCATGCAAAAACCATCTGCAGGCTGTTGTGCCCAAAACACCTACAGCCCCACCATCCAGTGGGGGGTGACAGGTTGTCTGGACAAACTGTCAGCCCTGAAGGAAAAAGGCCAGAATTGACCAGAGTTCCAAGTCAACAGCTCAAGAGAGAGTGGACGGTTTTAACCTCTCATCCCCTGTGCCCCTTTCTAAGCCGAGGGAACAACCGGCGGAAAGGGGGCGTGGTAGAATGTAAGGGCTGAATTGGGGTGAATGGTGACACTATAGCAGCACGTGTATTCCTGTACCACCTATGTGACCTTTAAAACGCAAGTCCGAGCGGGCCGGTTTTCTTACTTCTCTGCCTCCCTCCCCCCCCGCCCGACGGCCCCCGTGCCTGCTATTCCCCCTGCAGCTAAACCCGACTTGCGCGCCCCCCCCGCTGCCCCCCACCCCAGCAGCCCCCCCCACCCGCCGCCATAACAAAAATCAGAGCAGAGATCAAGGAAATAGAAATAAAGAAAACCGATACAAAAAATCATGAATCCAAAGTTGGTTCTTTGGAGAGAAGAAATAAGATAGACAGTTAATACGTTGTGCCTGATTTATAGGAAATTACCACTAAACCAATTGGCTCTAATTTACAGTATTGGGAGTGGGTTTTCATTACCATCCCTGTTTTTTCTTTTTTCAAAAAAAAAAAAGAAAAACAAAAGGGGGGGGAGAGGTAGGAAAGTTTCTCAGTTTCTTGAAGGTAAACTTCGTTAGGGTACATTATAAACAGTTATTCCCAATATTATTCAGAGAGATGCTCAGTGACCGTGTCTCGGGCAGTCTGATGTTCCTCATTCCTTAGTGTTCCGATGGGTCAACCTCTCTGCTGACATTCCCCAGTTCATCCTGCACAAGCCATAAGTTGTATGTTTCATTCAGTCATTTAGATTGGTGACTTTTTACCTGTGGGAACATATAGGAACTGTGAAATGATATTCTCTATCTAGCCTAGAGCTAAATTCAATAATAAAGTGTTTTTAAGTTGTGTAATTAAGCAAAATATATATTGACTAACAGGAAAAGCTCTGACATCAGCATGAATTATTCTGCCTAGGAGATGGTTGGCTAGGGGATCCAAAAACCCGCCCCTCCAAATTATAAAGGCATTTGGCCTATAAATGGGATAATATGCAAGGAGAAAGGCAGTGTTAAGTTCCCTGTGTATTGTAGAGACACTGGTGTGAGACAATGAAAAATGTTATGAGACGTCACTTGCTATTGTACAACTGGCCTCTGAAAATGCTAGAGAGCATTACCAAAGGCCACTAACACAATACAGCAGCAAAAGATTGTTCTCCCTGAGACAAACTAGACTCCTCCGAAAATATCACTACACCTCAACAGCCTGGAGATACAGTTCAACAGTGGCAGCCAAGTGTCCTATTGAGTCCACAAACGATTGGCTATTGGCCCGCTCCTTGGAGGAATAACTCACAGCGGAGCTACAGCTTATGTCCTCTGGTGGTTAGGCGATGTTATAAGCCACAATAAAACTGTCACCCTTTATAGAGAACCACAGTTTGCGGATTAGAATACCACCCAAGCCTGTAGGTCATGCCCCTCACACAGCGAGCTTTGACACAATAAGTGGTTACTGTGCTTAAATGCCTTACAATCCAATAGCGTGAGCTTTTGTATGACTGAAAAGGTATCACTGTGAAAGCTGTCAATCCATGAAGGGAAACAAACGGAACAGACCGGAGTCCAAAATGACAAATCCAAGAAATTAGACATGTTTTCTTTCTTTTCTTCTCACAGCCATTGTGCCCCTTTCCCAAAGCCTAGGGAACAAATTCCAGAAGAGGAGGCGTGGTAGAATTTGAGGGCTGTGGAGAGACTGGAGTGAATCATGAGACTATAGGAATATAGTCTGGACTCCTGTTTGATAAACATGCCTGTGCATATAAGCTTTCTCCAACTGGACTAAGGGGAACCTTGGTTGTTCAAAATGTGGACATAGATACTTGAAAAATACACCAATTACCTAACTGTACAGCAAAATGAATAAAAAAACAAAAAAAAAAAACAACTGTGTCATTGTATTGTAGAATCCCTAAAAAAATTAAAAAAAAAAAAAGATAGACAGAGACCCTCTAGCCCCAGTTAAAAAACCACAGAAGAAGGAACAAACTCCTCCAAACAAATAGACAAAAAATCTGTGATGAAAGGGGAAATATCCCAACAGACATGAAAAGATCTGGACATCCATAACGGAACACTTCAAAAACTATAATACTAGACTAAGTTGAAAACCTAGGAGAAATGATGAATATCTGAAATCATGTAAATCATTAAAGTTTAACCAAGAAGAGAGTGACTGTTTAAACAGACCTATAATAATACATGAAGAAATTGAAAGAATGTAATAATAAGTAGCCTAAGCCTCCCCAACCAAAAAAATGCCCAGAGCCCCTCAAAGATGGGTTTTTCAGATGGCGAATTAACTATAAAATAGTTTGTCAAAAAGACTTACAACCATTTACTACTCAGTTGGTTTAGAAGGTAAAAACGGCGGGGATTTCGCCCAGATTCCTTCTATGAGCCAGCATCACGCTATTAACCAAAACCAGGTAAAGAATACACCAAAAAGGAGAACTACTGACCCATCTCCCTAAGAACACAGATGCCAAAATTCTAAACAGGATACTGACTGGCAGATCTCAATACAGACCCACATCAGAAGATCATCCAACATGACCAATTTGGATTCATACCAGAGATGAGGGATGGTTCAAGTGACGAAAATCAGTAAACAGGCAATCAAACATACAAATGGACTGAAAGAAAAAACCACACTATCATCTCAATTGACAAAGAGAAAGCCTTTGATAAATCCAGCATCCCTTCATCGTTTTTAAAAGTCCTAGAGGGACCAGACCTTCAAACTATACTACAGGGCTATTCATAAAAACGCTTGGTACTGACAAAAAAAACAGACCTGTTGACCAATGTAACAAAACCCAAGATCCAAAGATTAGAACATATACATTTCATCCATCTTTTTTTTTATTAATTTTTATTTATTTTCTGTATGTGTATGAATGTACTTAATGTCGGGCAATGCAAGTCTGTTCACGCCGTGTCGTGCAACGCCGCAGAGTGCAGAAGGAGGGTATCGGATTCCACTGGAACTGGAGTATACTCCTGGAATTGGAGCTTCAGTAGGTTCCTCCCGGCCATGTGGGTGCTGGGATCGAACCTGGTCCTCTTGTAAGAGCGGTCGGCACTCTTTTACCGCGAGGGGCCATCTCCCAGCCACAATTTCAGTCATCTTATAATTGACAAGGGTGCCAAGAAGCCACAATGGAGAAAAGGAAAGCAGCGTCAGCAAGTGGTGTTTGGCAAAACTGGAACACCACTTTGCAGAGGAATGGAATTAAATCCCTACCTCTCCACCCTGTACAAAAGTCAACACTAGATGGATCAAAGACCTCACGTGAAACCCCAAATCTGAAGGCAATAGAAGAAAAAGTTGGCAGCAGACTACAAGACATAGGTGTAGGAAAAGACTTGCTTAATCAGGAGACAGCCGCTGTGCAAGAATTAAGGTCGACATTGACAATGGGACTCATTAACTCAAAGCTTCTGTATTCAAAAGAAACAAATCAAGGAAGTGAAAGGAAATCCCACAGATGTGGGGGAGGAAACATTCATCGCAGAAATCTATCTGACAAAGCATGATTCAGAAACAATTACACTACTCAAAAAACAAGAAGAAAGCAAAACAATGACCACTCAATAGATGGAGCAAAGAGTCTGAACAGAGAACTTCACAAATAGAGAAATAAAGATGGCTGAGGAAACACTAAGATAAAAAAAAAAAAAAATTAAACAAATAATAATCAAACATCAAAACCACAATAGATAGTATTCTTGGGACAAAAAAGAACTGGGCTTAGGATCAAGAAACACAAATGATCTAAGTGCTGCTGAAGAGGTTGTGGGGAAAGGGGTAACACTCTATCCATCTGCTGGTGGGAATGTAAACTCATACAGCCACTATGGAAAAGAAGTTGGAGGAGAACACTCTTGGAAGATTTCGAATGAACTTGCCACCTTGACCCCAATCATACCACTCCTACCGTATGACCCTCAAGACTCGGCCCCACCCCAGAGGTCACATGCATGGGCCATGTTTATATCAGCTCTCTTCATAATAGTCATAGGAGAGCTAGAACACCAACCCCAAGTGCCCCCCTCAAGTTGATGAGTGGATAGAGAAAATGTGTTACATCTACACAATGGAGTTCTATTGCAGCAGTAAGAAAGATGAAATTCCAAGAGCTTTGCAGGAACTGGTCTAGAGCTAGAGGACATCAGTGCTGATTGAAGTAACACAGTCCCAGAAAAATCAAACAGAGACATGCTTATCCCTCATCTTGTGGGATGCTACATGCCAATTACCTAATTGTATAGTATTTCTTGTGCATGGGCCCCCTTGAGCTTTTGACCAAAGCATTTGGAAGTGATGCATATTGGAAACAAAACACAACATACAAACAACAACAACAAAGAAAGGACTCATTGAAGCAACTGACTGAAACAGGTGAACTTCTGCTCAAAACAGTCAACTTCCAATGGAGAATATTGAGAAGATTGAGAAAGAGAATGATGAAAGCATGTTTTGAATAATAGCCATGAGCTCTGATGGGTGGGAGGAGGGAATGGGGTGGGGATCATGCCACAAAGGTCTAGATTTGCTAAACTTAATTAATTAATTAATTACGTCATAGAGGGAATTGGACTGGAGGGTCATTTCCCTCAATGTAATTAAAGCCATGTACAGGAAACACACAGCCAATATCATCCTAAAATGGGGAAATGACAGACTCAGAGGGCATTCACCTAAGTGTAGGAATCAGCAAGGCTTCTGCCTCATGTCAAATCTTTTAATATATGCTTGAAACCCTTGCTAGGGGAAATAAAGCAAGAAAAAAAGGAAATTAAAGCGAATTCTAATTGCGAAAAGAGGAAGTCAATAGAGACCTGGTTTGCTGATGATAGTGATTGTCTTAAGCTAACGGGGTGGACGATAGCCATCCCAGAAAACGACCACAAACAGGAGGTAAGAACTTCAGTAAATGGCAGGATACAAAAGAAATCTAGAAAATCAAGTGCCTTTCCTTTCACCAAAAAAAAGCAATCTGAAGAGGGAATACAAGGAGACCTTCCCACTCACAATAGCCGCCAAAAAAAACAATAAATACCTAGGACAAACCTAACAAAGACACCAACGATCTCTACAACAAAATTTAAACCCGTAAGAAAGGGAAGTTGAGGAAGACAGAAGATGGACAAACCTCCCATGCTCATGGATTGGGAAAAAAAATATAAAAAATGTCCATTCTACTGAAACTGTGTACAGATTTATGCAATCCCAATCAAAATCCCCAAAAGCTTCTTCACAGGCTTGGAAAAAAAATCCTCAACTTCATTTGGAAAAACAAAAGACCTTAAATAGCCAAAGCAACCCTGAATGAAAAGAGCAACACAGGGGGGGACCACTCTACCAGACATCAAACTATACTACAGGGCTATAGTCATAAAAACAGCCTGGTACTGGCACAAAAACAGACCAGTTGACCAATGGAATAAAACTGAAGATCCAAACCTGAGCACATACAATTTTCAGCCACCTCATATTGACAAGGGGCCAAGAAGAGCACATATGGAAAAGACACATCTTCAGTAAGTGGTGTTGGCAAAACTGGATCACCACTTGCAGAAGAATGAAATTAAACCCTACCTTCTCACCCTGTACAAAAGTCAATTCCAATTGGATCAAAGACCTCAATGGAAACCCAAAACCTGAAGTAATAGAAGAGAAATCTTGCAGCAGATTACAAGACATAGGCATAGGAAAAAACTTCCTAAATCAGACAGCAGCTGCACAAGAAATAGATCAACAATTGACAAGTGGGACCTCATTGAACCTCAAAAGCTTCTGTACATCAAAAGAAGCAATAAAGGAAGTGAAGAGAAAACCCACAGAGTGGGAAGAAACCTTCACTGCGGACATCTGACAAAGCATTAATTTCAGAGTATACAACGCTACTCAAAAAAACAAAGAGGAAAGAAAACAAATGGAATCACTCAAAAGATGAAGCAAAGAACTGAATAGAGACTTCACAGAGGAGAATTAGAGATGGCTGAGAAAACATCTTAAAAGCGTTCAACATCACTAATTATTAGGGAAATGCAAATTAAGACCACTCTAAAATATCATCTCACTACAGTAAGACTAGCCAGGATCAAGGGAGGCAGAGGCAGGCGATCTTTGTGAGCTTCAAGGCCAGCCTGGCCAAAAAAAAAAAAAAAGTTCCAGGACAGCTGGGGCTTCAGGGAGACCCTGTCCTTGAAAGACCAAAAAAAAAAAAAAAAAAAAAAAAAAAAGAAAACAAATGATATCAAGTGCTGGAGAGGTGGTGGGGAAAGGGGAACACTCATCCATTGCTGGTGGGAGTGTAAACTTGTACAGCCACTATGGAAAGCAGTGTGGGGAACCCTTTGAAGACTCAAAATGAGCTTGCTATTTGACCCAGTCATACCACTCCTGTGTATATACCCAGAAGACTCATCTTACTGCAGAAATTCATGCACAGCTATATTTATTGCAACTCTGTTCATAATAGCAAAAAGCTGGAACCAACCCAAATGCCAATCAACTGACAAGTGGATAGAGAAAATGTAGTACATGTACACAATAGAGTTCTGTGCAGTGGTAAAGAAGGACAACATCATGAACTTTACAGGGAAATGGATGGAGCTAGAAGATATTATATTAAGTAAAGTAACACAATCCCAGAAAAACAAACGACGAATGGTATCCCTCATATGTGAATGCTAGCACCAATAACCAAGTTATAAATATTTCTTGTGGAAAGGGATGCATATTAAAAGAGCAACAGCAGAAAGACTGCATCAGAAAACTGACTGAAATGGTGAATCAGGAGGGGTGGGAGGGGCGGAAGAGGGACATGGGTCTATATTCGATTAATGTATATTTAATTGACATGAGTTCAACAAGTACCCAATTTTGCCCAGACTCTGCCTACAGGTTACATGATGTTTTAGGACTTAGTAAAAGTAAATATGTGTATATTAAACAACATTGGTTTAAAGGTTCTGATAAAAACAGTAATGCAGAGCCAGGCAGATCTTTGTGAGTTCAAGGCCAACGTGGTCTACAATGTGAGTTCCAGGACAGCTGGGGCTACAGGGAGACCCTGTCTCAAGAAGACAAAAACAAAAACAAAAACAAAATCTGTAATGCACCTTAGTTAATTGGAAATATAAATTGTTGTTGTCCACATTTGTTTTACTTAAAATCTGCATAACAATAACTTTGGGATTGGCACATACAAATGTTCTCTATAATTTTTCTGTTGTACAGTATCATCTTGTAGCATTCTCTTTTACCTGTAGGATGATTTAACTTAAAAAATTAAGTTTGCTTCCCAAGTTAACCAGATACAGTCACCCCAAATAGCTTGGGTGAATTTGATGAAATCTGCACCTTGATTCCAGCCTATAGGTATGTGTACTAAAACTGCCTTTTTGAGACTCATGGATCAAAAAACAAAAAACTAAAATAAAAAGGGGGGATACAGATATATATATGAAACTTTTTTGTCAAAAACTTTACGATTCAAATATTAAAACTAACTATGGGAAAAGATTTGTATGTTCCAACAGGTCAAAATGTCACCAACTTAATGGCTGAAAAAGAAAACATACAGCTTTGCATTGTGTAGGATGTACCAGGAAGTGTCAGCAGAAAGGTTGGCCCATCTGAACATTGAAAGGAAGAAAAGCCTCAGACTGCTACAGGCATCAAAGCCCTCTGTGGATCCTACTTGTAACAACTGTTTATAATGAGTCCTAATGAAACTTACCTTCTAGGTGCTGCAAAGTTTTAATACGAGAGACTTTCTTACCTCCCCTCCATAGAACAAGGAGAAATATGATGATGATGAGGTCATTCTCTAACTGTAAATTGGTGCCAACTGTTATAGAGGTAATCTCTTATAAAACCAGTAAAACTGCCTTCTTTAATTGACTAATAGAATTAGATCTGTGAAAAGGATTATTCTCTATTCAGAACCAAATATAATACTAAAGCCTTAAGCTGTGCACTTAAGCAAAATATATTACTACAGGAGAGCTCTGATATCAGCAATGGATTATTCTACCAAGGAGATGTTGGCCAGGGATCCAAGCCCCCCCTGAAAGGTAAAGGCTTCTTGCCTGTAAACTGGGACACCTGCAAGAAGAGAGGCAGTAAGGCCCTGCTGTTGAAGACCTGATGTAAGCATGGGAAAGATGTATTGAGACCACACTTTCAAGTGTACATTTGGTCTCTGGAATACCAGAGAGTGTTACCAAAGGCCACTAAACCAATAAAGAAAATATAGGTCTCCTTGAGTCAAGCAAGACTCCTCCGTCAGCACCAGCTACACCTTACCTGCCTGGAAATACTGTGCAGCAGTGGCAGCCATATATCTGTATATCCCAAATCTAATTGGCTACTAGCTCTCTTGGAGGAATAACCCATGGCTGATGCCACACACTTACATCCTCTAGTGTTTAGGAGATGTTATAAGCCACAGTAAGACCCTGTCATATTTTACAGGAAAAAAAATGTAATTCATAGATTAATATACCATCCAAATATCTGTGTCTATACCAAAGTAACCTACCATAACAATTAATACTGTTTAAATACCTATATATCTAAATGCCTGTGCTTCATTAGTAGGACTGAAAGATTATTCCTGGACAAACTGTCAGCCCATGAAAGGAAATAGCCAGAATTGACCAGAGTCCAAAATGACATCTCCGGGGAAAGTAGACTGTTTTGCTTTTCGTCTACCTGTGCCCCTTTTCTAAGCCTAGGGTACAATCTGTGGAAGAGGTGGCATGGTAGAATGTAAGGGTTTGGATTGGGGTGAATGGTGAAACTACAGCAATATAGTCTGAACACTTATTTGATTAATTTGATTAAACATCAAGCCCCCCCCCCATCTGGATGGTGGGACCCTTGTGCTGTGTGGGTTTGGGCACAACTGCTTGCAAATTGGTTTTACATGAAGGATGCTTGTACTCATAAATTACTACTTATTGTTAAAAAATGAAAAAAAAGTAATACAAGAAAAAGAATAGAAAGAAAAAATGTGTATGAATATATTGCCTAGATGTGTGTAAAGTACACACATGTCATGCAATGCCTGCAGAGGTCAAAAGAGGGTGTAGATCCCCCTGGAACTGGAGTGATTACCAGTTATTAACTACCATGTGGATGCTAGGAATCAAACCTGGGTCCTCTATAGGATCAGTCAGTACTCTTAACTGCTGAACTATCTTTTCTGCCCCCTCTCATGCCTCCTATAATAAAGTCAAGGTGAGTTTTGTTAAATAAGATCATGAGACTTATAATAAGAACATTTGAGTACCTAAGAAATAGTGGGTGTCTAATGCCCTCAAGCTCTCTGGAGATGCAGAACCGAACCAGTGATATCTGTCTAAGATTTGTAAGAACACTTTCTTATATAGTGTCTTCCTTGAAATACACATGAGTCAGGACTCTGCCAGAAAAACAAAAGTAGACAGAAATGGGTTCTAAGAGATTTACTGCAAAAAAAGGTCATTTGGACAATTGTAAGGATTGGCTAGGCAAGTCCAAAATCCACAGGGCAAGCCATTATGAAGACCAGATTAGTACTAACGGGAAATGGTGACACTGCAGCCCAAAAGTTGGATTTCTTTTTCTGGAAAATGTGATTCTGCTATATCTGCCAATGCTCCAGCATCACCACCAGTTAGCAGGTGGAGCTTATACAGCAGTTATATTTTTTTCTGCTCACTGAATCAGGCACACTCACTTTATGTAGGATCTGTTCTTTACATGAGGTACATTTACTTTTATCATAATTATAAATCAGCTATAGACACCAGCTCTATTAGTGTTTGTTCAAATAACTGGAGACCATAACCTGGTTAGGTTAGCAAATAAAACCCCCTGTTACAAAACACAACACATAGGCCTATCAGGATTTAGTCTCTTCTCCTTCCTTACTTCCAATGATGGTATACAGATCCAACTCACAGCATATCCATCAGGGAAAGTACTATAAAAGATGAAGGGGATTCTGTACCTATAGAGCTCCAGAACGAACCAGCCAGAACCAGAAAGACTTGGAAGATTGTATATGAGATCCTGAAAATGCTGAGTCAAGGTGGCATTTAGTGAACAGGATAGAGATGTGGATAAGATGATACAAAATTTAACATTCTGGTAGCCACCTGTAGGGAAAAAGGAGGCCACCTGGGGCTTCTTTTGTGCTAAATTACCTGCTCCTCTGCTTACACTGAAACCTGGCCTTAGGCAGGATTTGCATCTGCATTAGCAAGCCCATGACACCTTGAGATCAAAAGCACTCACAAGTTCTTGTGCTCCTGATGCTAGTATTCCAGATGTTATGGAACATGAGGCACAGGGTCTGAAACCAGGCCCTGAGATATGATGTCAGTCTGGATATAAAAACAGAATGCTGCGAAACAATAAACGAGTCCTTCATACCATCTGACAGGGCCTACCAGCATTATTTGTGTGTGTACTCTTAGCCCATGAGGCTTGTGTATTAGTGACAAGTGGGTTGGACAGTGGTCAAGCAGACCACCAACTCAGGAAGCTGGTGTGGGGCTGGAAGGAGACTCATCAGGTCACCAGCTGTGCAGTGTGATGAGTGTCCAGGCAGGAATTAGACTGTAGAGCGCCAAGCGGGCAGCAGTCTGGAGAATCCGGGAGTGCCATTAGGGCATTGCCTGGTGTAGTTGCTAGGTTAGACAAGCTGGCAGTGGAAAGGTTGTCAGCCTTTGGCCCTATGGTTTAGGACAGCTGCTGGCGGCTGTCTTGTGTCTTCCCTTCTCCCTGTAATCTAGTGTGGCGGAGAGAGTTACCACAGACATCCAAGATAGGAGTGCTGGAACAGCGCAATGGCAATGCTATCAGTTGTAGAGCCACTGCAGAAAGACCCAAAAGGCTCAGAGAAGTGGCCAAGCCTCAGTGAGGCTCATTTAATCTGTAAGACCCACCAACAGTCCATGGGCCAGAAGACATTTGATTTACCAGAACAATAAAGAGCATGAGGAGGAGGGTTTACAGATATGACCCAGAAGCTTCACGGTGACCATCTGTCCTTCAGATGCTGTTATAAAAAGTGAGGATGAGAAGACCCCAAAATAACAGAAGCTAAGTGTCGAAAACTGGTACAGCTATTAGAAAGAATAACAAGCTCATAAAGCACTGATCAGAAAAGGGCTATGGACATAGTTAGTAGAATGTGATATTCTGTGGGAAAATATGTGTAAAGTTAGCAAAAATATTTAGTTTATGTGACCTAAAGAAATAAAATATTATAATGCAGTGGATGGGGGCTGATGGCTCACTTAAAGCACTAATATCTTGCTCACTTCCACATCTAAACATTATCTTAAGTTTACTGGATTTTCGTGAGAAAGAAAACTTTAACTTAACATCAAGAATTTAAGATGTCAATTCCCCCTAGCCTTCCCCAAAGGACCTAAAGTCATGAATTAAGGTAAGCACACACAAAAGAAAAATAATAACTAGAACTTTGGAAAATATTAAGAAGAGTCTAAATTGATACTGATGCCCAAGAATCCAAAAACATTTCTTGACCCCCAAGTTAAAGACAGGGGTAAAAGGAATCTATCAATAAGTGGGGTCACACTGGGCATGTCTTTGGAATAGGTTTACAGTCATTATTCTGAATGTACAGTCAGAATGGATATACTGAATAGCAGAAACCCCTCATGGATTCATTGGCCTGTTCGGTAAGAGATGCTTGAGTTGCCAAGAAAAAACTTCCAAAACTGATGAACTATCCCAGAGCAACAACATTATAGAAAACACCCCATAGTGAATGCAGACAGAGAGTAACACTACTGCTGAAAACATAAATGATGCAGATAGTAGCCCTCATCTACCACAGTCATTGTGGGACACATCTCTCAACTCTACGTGCAGACACTCTGCTTGGCTTTGCTTCTTGATTCAGCAGCTGTTTCTCTGCAAACAACAGTTTGGTTTCCTGTGGCTGCATGCCTTTTAATTTATCTGAAGATCTAGAAGAGACTGCAAGGCTCTATGAACTCAAGTTCTCTATGAACTTTCTTATCATATGTTAACACCACCCAAAGACATAAATGAGACAGTTCTAAAACAGATAAGTGGAATAGCTAATTGGCGTCAGCTAGCTTCCATCAGTAGCTATCTAGTTCTGATCATGACTCATGGATGAACTACCCGTGGGAGAAAGAGAATCTATAAGGATCCAACAGCATTGGATGCAGTTCACTAGAAATAATCTAGATCATTCTACCAAGAAATATTCAACCAATCAGTGGCATAAATCAACACTGAGTCTCCAATATAATTTCACTGCTAAAGCTACTTCACTGCAAATTAGGATGGACCAGTTCTGAAAGAGGCAGAATTCATCTTGGCCAGACTTGGCACATTTGTTAAACATGAGCTTGCTTTTACTGCTCATTCAGTCTTCACTGGCTCCACTATCTAGAACTTACAATAAACACTGTATATCCTCATCATACCAAACCAGAGACTCACTTTATAGCAGTAACTCTGATATGTACAGATCCTATATCCTATTATACCAGACATTAGAATGGAAAAAAATGTTGGAAAATCTTTCTGAAGTACAGCTGAGGCATCAGATAGTGATGAAACCCCATGAGGATGGAACACCATCCACCAAGATGGATTATTGATCCTGCTGTAAAATAGCATTACATGGTACTATGCCCTCACAAGGTAGAATATATAAGGAAAATGTAAACCAGGACTGGAATTAAGGATGCTGTTACTCACCATCCCTCCCTATGACTCAGTTAGCAAAGACATTGAATACTTTAATTTCAAAGGAAGGAACTCTTTCCTGAGGACACTCAGTAAGATTCCAGTCAACATAGATTTATGACTTCTAGCTAGTCATTTCAGGTCCATTGTACCAAATGACCAATAGGTAAAGGACAAGAGTTACCAAGTGACAAAGGTACTTGACCCTGATCACCAGAAGGTGGTGTGACTGTTGTTGCATGACATAGAAAACGAACACTTTCAGTGCCCAGGTGATCCGCTGAGATGTTGGTGGCTGTTCTCCCCACTTTGAATGGAAAATGCAGAGGTGCATCAAACACAGCCTGAGAAGACATGGTGACTCTGGTGGGGGATGGTTATTAAGGAAGAAAGTAATGAAAAATTTCAGTCTCAGAACTGAAGTTACAATTTGTTCCAATAACATTAATCTTGGAAGTTTTCCCAAGAAAAAAGACTAATATAAATGTAGTGAATTCCCTTATGAAACAAATGTCAAGCAGCACGATGCCCATATCAAGATCCTCTTTCTACAAGAGTGATTCATTCCCCCAGCTGATAGGTTGGTTGTTCATATGCTAGGGCCTCTTAGCTGGATTTTTCTCTAGAAAGTGCCAAGTGAAACTTAACTTGTCCACGGTTTCCTGCCTTCTACTTCAGTGACTGGTTAGTATAGTAAATCTCATCACTACTGTTCAGAACAGCTCTGATGAACCATCATAAAGTTAAGCTCACACAGCTATACCAATCTCTTCTTTCCCTAGCCCCCTGTCTTCCACTCCTTAAAAGCATACTTCAAAGAATCTTCTACATGTAAATCTCAAAGAAAGTTTCTAGAAAAATGGAACCTAAAGTAGAATTTAATCCTAACTACTGTGGCTGTCTACATAATATGTGCCAGATGGGAATGCACAGAGGATTAAATAGGAGGGGAGAAAAGAAATAAAATTGGCAACAACAAATTAATCATATCAAGGGGCTGGACACATGGCTCAGCGGGTAAGACTGTGTACTGCTCTTCTAAAGGACTTGAGTTCAGTTCCAAGTGCCCACATCAAGCACCTCTCAACCATCTGACACCCTCTTCTTGCCTCCACAGGTGCCCACAATCATGTGTGCATATCCATGCATATACCTATGCACAGGCACATAGATAAGAAATGAGAAGAAATATTTTAAAAAGGAATTAGAGTAATAGCTGTAGAACAAAACTTTTCAATGTTCTCAATCATAAAATGGAGATTAATTGTAATACTCTACCTCAAAGATGATTTCCTTTGTGCTATCAATTATAAAAACAATATGATTCCCTAGCACTCGGGAGGCAGAGGCAGGTGGATCTCAGGTGCAGCTGAGACTAAAGGGATACCCTGTCTCAAAAAAAAAAAAAAAAAAGATAATAGGGTGTCCTTATTTCTATTTATTATTTTATCAGGTAGGGAAATGAACAACAGGAAAAGTATGACTTCCCTGGAGTGGACTTTCTTATAAGTGGAAAGCTCCTCTGAGTATAAGAGTTCAGGACCAGGCTGAGAAAATAACAAGAGTCTATCTCAAAAAGGAGTAAAAAGGAGAGGATGGGAGGGGAGAGGAAAGAAATGAGAAAAAGTCTAAAACCTCAGCCTATGGAGGTGTGACCAGCAAACAAACTCGGGCAAATCTGACTGCAAAACCAACCAACTCAATGTTTTCTATCATAATTCAGAGGACAAGAGAGATTGGGCCTGAGCATTCTGGAGTTAGCTTGAGCTGTCTTGACAAGTCTAGGTGTCCATCTCTTCCTAGACATTTCTTCAGTAATATACTACCTGTGCTTTGAAACTGGGCATGGTGGCAGCACTGCAAGTTCTCAAGTTTCCTCTGGTTTTGACCCAAATAGCACTCTTGGTCCTTGTGCTCCAAAAAAATAATAATTCAGACAGGACCCAGGAGTAGGGCAAGCAGGCTTGTCAGAATGATAAAATCAAAGTCTGCTAATCTGTTATGTTATCTATAATGACTTCTTAAAAATTACTGTCTAAATATTATGTTAGACATCTTTTAAATGATAATTAATTTCTACTTAGGGATGCTATTTCTGGTAATTGTAGGGAGAGAAATCAGAGCAATTTTGGAGAAAGGAAAATCTCTGTGTAGTTATTAATCTTTTAATAGTTTATCAAATGCATTCTGTACTTTTGTAGGATCTTAGTTCTTCATTAAATAATAGCTTAGCTCCATCATTATCATTCAGAATAAAATTTAATCCTAATGAATAAAGCTAAACACTGTCATCATAGAAAAAATGACCTCCAAAGTTCCCAATAGTTGTAGATGTAGGACATACCTAGGTGTTTAATTGTTTCAAGAAAAGGAAAAGTATGCTCTAACAATTATAATTCCTATTGTTATGATGCACTAAATAATTTATCTAATGCATAAATAGAAACATACTCAAAGTCAGCTTCCATCCTGTGATAGTATTACTGCATTTCATATTACTCCCAATACCACATTTACAAATACTTGCTGGCACAAAAATTCAGCAAAAGGAACTTAATTTTTTTCTCAAAAGGACAGATATGGTAGAAAGAACTGTGGAATAAATAAGTCAAGAGAACCAAGGGAAAGTAATTTAATCCTATATGATCAGTAGTATACATTAATGTAGACAGAGATATTTTTCTCTTTTTTTTTTTTTTTTTTTTATTTTTGTCTTTTTTTTTCAAGACAGGGTCTCTCTGTAGCCCAGCTGTCCTGGAATCACTCTGTAGAACCAGGCTGGCCTTGAACTCAAAAAGACCGAAGCGCGCCCCCAGTGCTAGGATTAAAGGCGTGTGCCAGCACACCCGGCTGACAGAGATATTAATATGTCTTCCAATTATACCTTACCTTCGCTTCTTGCGAGGCTTCTCTTCTGTAGACATCATTGCATTCACTCATTCCAGGATTTAGACAGTCCCTTCTTTGGGCCAGATGCACATTTGCTGTGCTCTACAGATGTGCTAAGCTTACAGCTGCAGTCCACAAATAATCAGAAGAGGTAACGGAAGAACAATGTGGAAACCTCAGGCTCCTTTCTCTACAGTTCAGCTCAGATCAGATCAAAGATGGTAACATGAACTCAAGGAAGTAGCCAGATATGTTCCCTAATTTTATCTGAACTGGGGATAAACATACACTTGAATACTTTATTCAGCTTAAATGCATGATTTATAAGTCTTTATACAATAGTGGTAGGAAGTATATCGCTTGATGCTTAATATTGTCAGGAGGGCAGTCAAAATATATAAAGAAGGGGGAAATTCATTTGACCAGATTGATTGATGCAGAGAAACAAAGCATGTTCAGGCAGAAAGAATGTCAGTCAGGGAATGTGAGCAAAGCTAGAGACAGTGAAATCTGTGTGGCTTTTTCATTTTATTTATTATTTTTATTTTATGTGTATGAGCGTATTGCCTACCCCTGTGTAAGTTCACCATGTCCCACACTTCCCACAGAGTCAGATTCCCCTGGAACTGGAGTGAGGGACAGTTGTCAGCTGCCATGTGGGTGCTGGGAATTGAACCCTGGTCCTCTGCAAGAGCAGCCAGTGCTCTTAGCCACTGAGCCATCTCTCCAGCCCTGAAATGTGTGCGAGTTTTACCCCATATTAGTCCATTTCCTTTGGTGGCTCCCTACTCCCTGTTCTCCTGCCCTTCTTTCATATCTCCGGACCTTCACTTGATCCTCTAATGGACCTATGCTACCTTGTACCAGTCTTTGTTCTAGGTAGCTTCCAACTAGCTGCCTGCATGATGTTTAGTGTACACAAAAGACTGAATCCTTAGTTACTAAGGTTTGGCTTCATGTAACCCAAGATGCACCATATTTTTAGTTAACTTCAAGGAATCAATTTGTTCTCCCAATGTACTGAAAACTCGATGATATTCTCTAAGTTCAAAACAATAATCACTCTTCAACCTCATTACCATATTTCCTACATGGTCTTTTTACTCCTTGCTATCACAGGCCTCCATAGCTGATGAGGAGACAAACACTGTCTTTCCATCCTGGCCACCCCAGCTAGGCCTGCTTCCCTACCATTTGTTTATCAGTGATATGACTCAACAATTCTTTAAGGAACTGTGCCAAGTTCCTTCATCAGACAAGTCTACCCAAATGAGACCTAGACTTTTTACCCTCTCCCAAAGCTAACTGCATGGGGTCTTCCTGTCTTTCATGTTCTGCATTGGATTCTGTGGCCATGGAGAGGTGTTATCCTTTCTGTTTCTATTTTCTATCATCTGTAAAATAGAAGTAGCGTCACCACATGAGGTCACTGTGAGTATTAAATGAGATAAAGCAGGTAGAGTGCTGGAAGCAGGGCCAGCAAGGCTTATTAATAGAAATAAAGACGGCAACAGTTACAATTAATTAAGTACTAACCTGCTTCCAGATGCTGTGCCTTGCATAACCTTGCAAGGAAGATGTAATTGTTTTGCCCATGAGGAAAATAAAGTGCAGAATTCTAGGAAGTATGCCAAAGGCCACACTCTGTCTCTGAACCAGTGATAAGATTTTATCATGCTGCAGCTCAACAAGCAGAGCCTTTTTCTGTCTGCTTTTAATGCTGACACATTAGAGTTGAAAAAAATGTTATTTACAGAACGCATTTCTTGTGTGGGCCCTGATAGGTCTTTTTTTCCCAACTAACTGGGTGCTTATTTGACCCACATATTAATGAAGCCACTAGACACTTGGAGAAATACAAATTTTCCAGAACTCATTATTCTACAATCTACAGGAAAACCAGCATGTTCCCAAGACTGTATTTTTCCTGGGGCAGTTCTGACTTGGAATCCCAGAACTATGTCTTGGCTTCAACTTCCAGCTCTGTCTATAACTGTCAATCATTATTGTCATCTCTGGTTTCTGTTGGTGACACTTAGTGTTTCTTCATAAACATGTACTTAGAACCCTGTGCTTCAGATTTGTAAAGATGAAGGGTGCTTGAATCTCAGAATGAATGCTTTGTTTCCCATTTTCTCAATACTCGGAGTCCTCTTGCTGCCTGGAATTGTGTGCCTTCCCATGTTTCGCCCTGCCATGTTGTCTGGATGCTTTTCTTCACCTCAGTCTCTGGTAACATCTCCCTTCTTCCTAAAAACTCAAAATGTTCTCCCTTTTTCTGCATAAAAGACACAGATCCACTCTCTGGCCAGTTCAATTTTTGTTACCTATTTCTGTCACTCCGAAAGTGGAGCAGATGTGAAGAATCACCTGGGTGTTACGAGCCAGTACTTTTTTACTGTTATGAAGGCACTGATTGCACTGGAAGCTCATGTCTTTCACCTGTCATATCCATTTCATATTTAAACTCAGAAAATGCCCATAGTATAGTATTTTTTTCAGATAATAGATAGCAATAAGAACATGCTGCTGGCTGAAGTAGTAGGTGACATGGCTTCATTCAGCATTCTCCAAAGAAACAAAACCTGGAGAAAATGAGGATGTATGGACAGGGAGACACCAGCTTTTTATGCGATATTCATTCATGAAATTATAGAGATCAGCCTTCGAGACTGGGGAGTCGAGAGAACAGGGCATGCAGCTGGAATCAGTGATTCTAGTGTTGCTTTGAAGCCTGGAAAACCGATCGTGCAGAGAAAAGGAGACATCTGATGCTCTTAGTCAAGCAATCTAACAGAGTAAACTCAATTTCCTCCGTTAGATCTTTAGAGTTCTGTAATGGGTCAGATGATGCTCATTCAAATTGAGACAAAGCACCAGCCTACTAAGTCCAAATTCCAAACTCTTCAAGAAACACCTTCACAAACACATCTAGAAATAATGTTTAATCAGATATGTGTTGTCCTGTCAAGTTGGGTTGGAAAATTGACTATCGTATTCTTCTCTCTGAAGTTTTGTAGAACAGAAACCCCACAAAAGCTGGGTGTCACCAAAGATGCACAAAGAAAGTGAAAGGTGAAATGAGAACATAATGTAGTGGTATGGGTGAGAAGGGGAAGAGAAAGGTGGAGTGAAGGAGTGAGATGGGGATGGGGATGGAGGGTGAAGATGGGATGGAGGGTGAGGATGGGATGGAAGGAGAAGATGGGATGGAGGGTGAGGACAGTGATGGAGGGTGAAGATGGGATGGAGGGTGAGGATGGCATGGAGGGTGAGGATGGGATGGAGGGTGAAGATGAGGATGGAGGGTGAAGATGGGATGGAGGCTGAGGATGGGATGGAGGGTGAGGATGGGATGGAGGGTGAGGATGGGATGGAGGTTGAGGATGGGATGGAGGGTGAAGATGGGATGGAGGGTGAAGATGGGATGGAGGGTGAGGATGGGATGGAGGGTGAGGATGGGATGGAGGGTGAGGATGGGATGGAGGGTGAGGATGGGATGGAGGGTGAGGATGGGATGGAGGGTGAGGATGGGATGGAGGGTGAGGATGGGATGGAGGGTGAGGATGGGATGGAGGGTGAGGATGGGATGGAGGGTGAGGATGGGATGGAGGGTGAGGATGGGATGGAGGGTGAAGATGGGGATGGAGGGTGAAGATGGGATGGAGGGTGAAGATGGGATGGAGGGTGAGGATGGGATGGAGGGTGAGGATGGGATGGAGGGTGATGATGGGATGGAGGGTGAAGACGGGGATGGAGGGTGAGGATGGGATGGAGAGTGAGGATGGGATGGAGGGTGAGGACGGGATGGAGAGTGAGGATGGGATGGAGGGTGAAAATGGGATGGAGGGTGAAGATGGGATGGAGGGTGAGGATGGGATGGAGAGTGAGGATGGGATGGAGGGTGAGGACGGGATGGAGAGTGAGGATGGGATGGAGGGTGAAAATGGGATGGAGGGTGAAGATGGGATGGAGGTTGAGGATGGGATGGAGAGTGAGGATGGGATGGAGGGTGAGGACGGGATGGAGAGTGAGGATGGGATGGAGGGTGAAGATGGGATGGAGGGTGTAGATGGGATGGAGGATGAGGATGGGATGGAGGGTGAGGATGGGATGGAGGGTGAGGATGGGATGGAGGGTGAGGATGGGATGGAGGGTGAAGATGGGACGGAGGGTGAAGATGGGATGGAGGACGAAGATGGGATGGAGGGTGAGGATGGGATGGAGGGTGAGGATGGGATGGAGGGTGAAGACAGGGATGGAGGGTGAAGATGGGATGGAGAGTGAGGATGGGATGGAGGGTGAGGATGGGATGGAGGGTGAGGATGGGATGGAGGGTGAGGATGGGATGGAGGGTGAAGAGGCTTGGCTCCTAATCCAAGGTCAGATCTGCTCTTCTTTCTTTTTGACATAAATGCATGCATCCCGTAGATATCTGGGGAGAAAACCTGATTTTTCTAAAGCAATTGTTTATATCCCAACGCTTGCCAATTAATTGCTTAAATAGCCACATATGATATCATTTGGCCTGTAAAATGCGAGATTCGTGCTGGAGCTGAATCTAACAAAAGTTTCATTGCATTAAAAAAACTTTCATTTGTGGATATATTTTGTTATAGTTAGACAATGTAATGAAATTTGCTAGCTGTTGCCTCAGTAATCATTAAGGTCTACAGTCTGAGGGCAAGAAGGTGAAAATTTAGAAGAAAACTGGTTCTGAAATTTATCATCAAATAACCAAAATAATAAGACTTGGAACTATTCCAACTCTGATTATTTGAGGTAATATCATTATTATTTACTTTCATGTTTCAAGGCTATTTTTATGTACCACTTAAGATTATTAACTAAATCACATACATTTCACGTAATGTAATGTCATTCTTAACATTTGTTGTTTATAGTAATTAAGTTGGCTGAGCTATTTAAAATCATCTTAGGGAGAAGACAGAAAGACCAATTAAAAATAGCTCCTTTTATTGACATAAACTCAGTGAGATTGACCATGAGAGTTCAAAGAGTATGAAAAGGGGAAAAAGTAACACCAGAAAAGTAAAACTGAGTTCTGAAAATAGCTCAGTGGTAGAACGCTTATCTAGTCCAGAAGGTCCTGGGTTCTATCTCCAACAGCACAAAGTATTTTTTTTATTAATTTTATTTATTTCTGTATGTGTATGAATGTACTGTCTGCATGCAAGTCTGTGCACCCGTGTCGTGCAACGCCGCGGAGGTCAGAAGAGGGTCTCGGATTCCCCTGGAACTGGAGTTCTCCTGGAGCTGGAGTTACAGATGGTTCTCAGCCGCCATGTGGGTGCTGGGGATCGAACCCGGGTCCTCTGTAAGAGCGGTCGGCGCTCTTAACCACTAGGCCATCTCTCCAGCCCCCACAAAGTATTTTTAAAAAGTAATATCCACAGCACCTTGGTCAACAGATTAAACACAGGGAGGCAAGGAAGAGAAGACAAAAATGCCTTAGAGTTTAAGAGAATGGAGGTCTCGAGGGAAGACAAACAGTAATTCTATCTGCAGTATCAAAAATAAAATGCATTCCAGACATGGGGTAGAAATCCTCACAGACACTTGAGTGATAAAAACTATCACAGAGATGGAGACACTAAAATAGAGCTCACAGGAGACCCCAGTACAGATGCCAATCTCACAGAGTGCCGGGAGCTGAAGACCAGAAGGGACTGTGGATAAACACGCAAGGAAGGGCCCAGGGAGAGTCATCTTAGGAGAGGAGATACAGAATTTCCAGAAAGATAGTAAAAGCAAGGACAAGGAGAAAACTTCTAAAGATGCAGAAAATCGGAAAACTAGGACAGGACATGTGAAGAAAGAGGAGCAAAGGGAGATCTGTACACACGAGAGAAGGATCAGCTGACAGACTCTCCTTCTGCTGGGCGTGGTGGTGCACACCTCTAATCCTAGCACTCAGGTGACAGAGGCAGGCAGATCTCTGTGAATTCAAGGCCAGCCTGGTCTACAGAGTGAGCTCCAGGCCAGCTGGGGCTTCAGGGAGACCATGTCTCAAAAACGAAAAAACAAAAAGAAAAACAAAACAAAACAAAAACAAAAAGACAACTCTCCTTCTGGCAGGACAGATGGCAATGGCTCTGAGACAATGGGAACCTGGGGTGTTCTGGGAAGGTAAGGCACCTGAAGTGGTCAGAGATAAAAATCGTTTCCGTAAATCATGGGCTAAGGGGCTGTAGGGAGATACTTACATAAAAAAAAAAAAAATATGTAAGTATGAAGTCAGATAAAAAAATTATTTATGTATAAAAAACAGTATTAGAGAAAAATCAAAATAACCAGTGAGGAGAGAACTCTTGAAGATAATTCTAGCACATGCTTTCAGCATACTGTTATAATGCCACTTAGTCAAGCAAACTATCATGCTTGAGTCTGTGTGTTTATGTTTACACACAGGAACAACTGTTTATAAAACAATATTAAATATGTATCTTTCCCTATTCTGAGAGCTTCTGTATATGCCCAGACAATAAGTTTTAATGTATCGAAGCGTAAATAACCTCAGCTCCCACACTATTCTGAATTGTGGTTTTATTTACCTCAAGTTTATTTTATATCTAGAGAACACCAGGTGACTAGCACAATAGTGACCAATAATGGCTGACAAAAGTGTGATGGGTCAGAAGCAGCACAAAAAGAGAAAAATATGCTGCATGCCAAAAACATTTTTTGCAGTTGTTCCAGAGCCATCACAAAAGTGGTTGCGCTAGCAGGGAATGCGTATTTACAAGCAGACAAGTGAGAGAAGATTGACAGTGAATCACATGAATTATAGCTAGACGACACGGTGGCAGAAGGCCAACTGTAACCGCAAGGAACTCAAGGAAAATGGAAGGTGTTTCTACCAATGGATAGTTTCGGATAACTTCCAAGGAGACTATACTGTAAGAACGGCAGGCAGCACCGATTCACTCATACCCCAGCTCCCAGAATGCGTATCCAGGGTAGTGGAGGTGTGTGTAATGTGAAAGAAGAGCCCAGAGGAAGACAGAGTCACAGACAAAAGAATTACCCTTGAAATGGACAGACTTGTTCTAGTAATTTCTCATACCAGTAAAGAAAGATAACAACTCAGGGCAGTTTTAAGATGGAAGAGGCAAAAAATAGTTATAGAAGTTGAGGGTGTCTGTTCGAATAGAATGGAAAATTGAGTCTAAACACTGAAAAGAAAACATGTGTTTGGGGCAGTATAGAAGGATGGAAACAAATCGGGTTCTGGTTTGAAAATGTGAGTTGTATTTGGGACATCTCTCTTCTGAACACAGACCTAGCAGGGAGGGCAGAAAGAATCTTGAGAGAGCCAAGTTAATATAAGAAAGGAAGACAAAGGGAAGATGGAAAATGAGACATTTGCAAGGTGCAGGAAGATGGATGACAGGTGACTGAGATGGAAATCATGACAAAGCTGAGACATGCTGTACTGATGGTAGAAATAATATTTCCTTACAGCAATTATCAAGAATTCAAGCTGCTAGATCCTACTAGTTACAGGATTGTGAAGCAAGGTCACAGAGAGGAAGGCTGGTTGAAAGCTTTCACGAAGGAACTGGTCTCTAGGCCCATCTCCCACTGAGAAGTCAGGTGACTCTCCTTCTCAGTGGTTTCCAGGGATGTTGCCCGTGGTGGCAGCTCCCTCCTTCATCCTAGGAAGCACGGTTCTGGGTTAGCAGAAGCAGCAATGCCCTCACAAGGCCAGCTCTACAGTGCTATCCTGCGAGACATCACAGAAAAGTTAGCCCTAGAAGCTGTTTGCTTATTTTAACTGTAAGCTATTAGCCCTCAAAAAATTCCTCCCTAGCTAAACTAGTTAGAGTAAGATTGAAATATTCAAAATATACCTATCCTATGGTTTAGCATTACACCCTCAAGAATGTATGCAGCAGATAGTGCATATATCTCCACCAAAAACATAAAACCACATTTATAGTAGCTCTCTACAAACTAAATCCAATGCCCAAAACCAAAAAGAGTAGAAAAATTAAATATATCTGTTCAATGAAATACTAGTTGCCAATTTTAAAAACACTACCAGGACACTCATACAAAATAGATGAATCTCAGTAACACTGTTGAACAAAGCAAAAGCAAAGCTGCAAAGTTCACGGGCAGAATTTATGAGACATCAAAACTAATCTTTGTTGGTAGCAGTCAGAATGGTGCTTATGTCAGGAGAGTGGTGGGAGGAACACAGGATGGAAAGGACTAGTTTCTATGGAGCTGAAAGGGGTCTGCGCCTTGACTGTGGTGCTAGGTGCAGAGTATGTCCATGAAATTTCCTCTAAATTTGTGTTATATTCCATTTTAGCCAGGAAGTAAAGGTGGAACGAGAGAATGGAGAGAGGGAAGAAGAGTGGAGGAGGGAAAGAAAGGAAAGAAAGGGAGTATGGTGAAAGGGGGAAGGGAGGGGAGGAGTGAAGAATGGAAAGTTTATTCTGTTGGTAGCTGCCAGAAGCACTGAATAAAATAAAGATAAATTTAAAATGTATGATAATGGCTCAGGGCTGAAAGATGGCTCAGCAGTTAAGAACACTGGCTATTCTTGCAGAAGACCCAGGTTCGATTCCCAGCATACACATGGCAACTAACAACTGTCTGGAATTCCAGTTCCAAGAGATCCAATGCCTTCTTCTGTTCTCCTTGAGCACTGCACAACAGGAGTGCACTTACATACATGTAGGCAATACAAACATAAAAAAATAAATAAAATAAAAAAAATAAGGCGGGGCCTGGTGGTGCATGCCTTTAATCCTAGCACTCGGGAGGCAGAGGCAGGCAGATCTCTGTGAGTTCAAGGCCAGCCTGATCTACAGAGTGAGTTCCAAGCCAGCTGAGGCTACAGGGAGACCCTGTCACAAAAAGTCCAAAAAAAAAAAATAAATAAGAAATAAAATAAAAATAATAAAATAAAATAAAATAAAATGTATTACACATCTAACATATACTTAGGTGACAAGAATTAATAGTAGGGTTATATCTGATTTCTCTAACAATGTCCTTCATCTCTGAGTAGTTACAGAAGGAAGAATAACATCAAGCTTTTAACATATGTATTATTAAGAGAGCACGTTTCCATATAATCACTGTGAAGAAGCCATTAGTTATAGATGGTTAGGGAAAGGTGACAGATATAGAAATGTTAAATTGCTATTTTGGAAGTAGAGTGCTATTGAGTGGTGGTTGAATTTCATGGAAGTTAGCCTGACATTGGTGACCAGGTGATTTGAATGACTGATGCTGCTGAAAGAAATAGGAAAGCCGGACTGGAGAGATGGCCTAGCGATTAAGAGTGCCGACTGCTCTTACAGAGGACCCGGGTTCGATCTCCAGCACCCACATGGCGGCTGAGAACCGTCTGTAACTCCAATTCCAGGAGAACTCCAGTTCCAGGGGAATCCGACACCTTCTTCTGACCTCCGCAGCACCGCACGACACAGGTGCACAAACCTACATGCAGACACTGCATTCATACACATAAATAATAAATAAAATAAAATGAAATGAAATGAAATGAAATAGGAAAGCAGGGCTTGAGGCCAGGGAAAGAAGACAAGACGGAGCACAAAAGAGCCTTAATAGACCAGGAAAGCTCACTACCACATCCAGCTCAGACAGAGGCAAATATCATCAGAAGGCAAAAATCAGTAAAAGAAGTTATATTAAAGGGCCAGGGGCCATAATTAGTACGAAAACGAAAACATACTATTAAAGGGGAGAAGTTGGGCTGAAAGCTGGGAGTCCTGGAGATGGAAGACTACGGGGCTAGGAGAATATTCAGGTGGGATGCAATAGCTGAAGACAGGAATACTCAACATATATTATGCAAGGTTTTAAAAGCCAGATGACAGAAATGTAGCACAGGCCTAACATTAGTCACAGGCTGTCAGTGTTAAATCAGGGGGGGATGTGCCAGAAATTGCAGAGTAGCTCAGAGCTTCATGGAAATAGAGTTGCTGCCATTAACACGGGTTCATACACAAGTCAACTGTGAAAGGTCAAGGATAACTTGCTGATGGGGTGGGCAAGCAGGTCGGTCTTTCAAAGTCAGTTCCTTCATGTTTAGTGTGTACGAACCTTGTGCCTACTTTATTTCTGTTTTTTATTGTTTATGGTTCTGATATTTAAGTGGCACCTCCTTTAAATGTAACATTCAGGAAGTGCCCACTAATTACCCAATGATAGCAGATACTGGCCATTTCATTCATTTTAGTTGTATAACTATGAATAAGACATGAAGCTGATACAGAAAAGGTAGATCTGAATTTTCATGTCTTGATTCCTTCCTCATCTTTTTTCTCTTTTCCTTACTATTTCTTTTTCTACCTGAAGAAAAATAATAACAGTAGCAGAAGGGAGGACAAGACATTCCTTGCAGTGAAGGTATCAAGGGCCTGTGGACTGTTTGCTAATGTGCTTGAGTCTTAATTTCAGGTTTAAATTTTTCCTGGAATCAATGTGTTCCATTCTTATAATTGTTTTTGTTCTGGCTTTGCATAACAAAGCGATAAAGTGTCAGTAAACAGAATTCTCACACAGTGCTGTGTTTTTTACATGGATCAGTATTTCAACTCTTCTAAGTCCCCTCAGATTTGATGATCTTCAAGCTGAGGTTGTGATGAACCTATTACTTTGAGCCTGCATGACACTTCAGGAAGTGACACCCATCAAAATTGTTGTCTCTTCCCATGTTTAAAATAAATATTCTGATATACCCTATAGCATCATCCCTAAACCAGATTTGCTCCATGCTTTTCTCAACATCCACATGTTTATTAATTGGTTACGTTTTTCCAGTAGAACAAGTATAAGTGAAAGCCATGTAACTTGCAACTGACTGTTTACAACTTTGTAAGTGGAGATCTCTGAGAGGAGCATGTTTGCTGGCATAACTTATGAGAGTTGTTAATACCTGGAAGATCTATCAATTAGAAGCATTCAGAGATAGAAGATACTAGAGTGCCACATTGTGGTGAGTTCAAGAAAAAAATAGACAAATAACCAAACAAAAAGCCTCTCTTAGCACATCTGATACATTTCTTTATGAGTATTAATTAAGTGAATCAAGTCTTTTTGCCAGTGTCTAAAGTCTAATTTTTATATCAAACTGATAGTAAATCAGCTTCCAACAGGGACCTGGAAGCCTACACAGGTTTCAGTGATGCTCTGGCATTCATATTTAGGTGACTGTTTGATTTTATACTGTCAACTATAAAACTCTTTAGTCATTTCAATAGTACAAAATTCTGCATCAAGTTTCAAGCACCAATGAAAACTGGTGAAAAGATTCGACTATCCTACCTACCTTTCTTGACTCAAGTCAAGAAAAATCCTGAGGGGAAACTGAAACTTTCTGAGTTGCTGTTTACAAAATTGCGTATAGCCAGAGAGATGCATTCCTAGTACCTGAGACCACCCTAATCTTGGGTTTATTCCCAACAGCTGTGGAGTGAGAATCTGGAAGGGTGGTGTCTGAAAGATGACAAGTGCAAGGCATCGCTGTGTTGTGCTGTGGAGGCTCTGTATAAGGAAACTAACCCCTTAATTCCCTGAACCCATTCTCTGGCCCCCACTCTATTCAGGGCTGTGGGAGGAGCCTCTGAAGGAACACTGGAGAAACCAAATAGGAAAAATATACACTCTGTGACTCAGAAACGCTGTGCAGCAATGGCCGCTGTTTGACCTCTTCACCTGCAGCGCGGTACTCCGATAGGCCTCGACATCACCTCAGCTTACTTTTGAAATTTCTATTTTTCAAGTCATGTACATGAGTAATTCTTATTCTTAAAATTAAAATCATGAGCTGCTTACTTTGCAGAACAAAATCAGGTACGTCCAGTGTCTGTCTAAGGTTTCTCCACATTGCTGACAGGGCAAGGTCAAAACCTCTCTGACAAGGCCAGGAAGACGGCTCGCCAGGTAAACCCTTGCCCCACACAGGCCTGTTGAGCACAGTTTGATTCCTAGAACCAACATAAAGAGCTGGTGCTGTGCTGTCCATCTATTATCTTGGAACTACAGCAAGATGGGGGAGGTACAGTTGGGAGAATCCACCAGAAGCTTGATCCTTTCAGACCAGCTAGCCTGAAGTACACTTGCTCAGCAAAGACTACAGGGATCCTGCCCCCAACAAGGCTAAAGGAGAGAACCAACTCCCTGAAAGTTATCCTCTAATCTCTCCTCTCTTCTCTCTCTCTCCTCTCTCTTTCTCTCTCTCTCTCTCTCTCTGAATTAGCTCATTCCAATGATCTAACAATCTTTTTGTATTTATTTTTTTTCTTTTTTTTTTTTTCTTTACTTGTTTCCTGCATGGTTTGCCTCCCCAGTCATTGTCCACAGGACTCTGAGAAGTCATAGGAATATGCAGGCGCAGACTCGGAAGCCCAGCTTCATCTCCAACATTGTGGAAAGGGACTGTACATCATGGGGCAGAGTCATTTTTTAACAATAAGTAGTAATTTATGAGTACAAGCATCCTTCATGTAAAACGAATTTGCAAGCAGTTGTGCCCAAACCCACACAGCCCAAGGGTCCCACCATCCAGCTAGGGGGTTTGTATGTTAAATCAAGTTGATCAAATAAGTATCCAGTCTATATGGCTGTAGTTTCATCATTCACCCCAATCACAGCCCTTACATTCTACCATGCCCCCTCTTCTGCAGATTGTTCCCTAGGCTTAGAAAAGGGGCACAGGTGGATGAGAAGCAAAACAGTCTACTTTCTCTGGAGCTATCGTTTTGGTCTCTGGTCAATTCTGGCTGTTTCCTTTCACGGGCTGACAGTTTGTCCAGGAAAAACAATCTTTTTTTTTTACTAATTAGGAGTTGGTTTTCTTTCCTTTTCATGTATGTGCATCTCTAATGCACATCAGTTTCTGTGAATGAAAATGAAAATGATACCTGTCACTTTAAGAGGTAATAGACCAAGATGCAGTTCGAACTGAAAAATAAAATACTTATTTTTACAAGAGCAGCAGGGCCTGAAGCATTGCAATCACATCACTATTCAAACAATTTATCAGGCCAATAGCCCTGAATCCCAACAAACCTAACAATCTCCCCAACTAAAAGATGAAATCATTTTTTATTGTTTTTAATTTTTAATTTATTTTTGTAAGTGTATGAGCGTACTGTCTGCATGTAGGTTTTGTGCACTTGTGTCATGCAATGCCGCGGAGGTCAGAAGAGGGTGTCAGATTCCCCTGGAACTGGAGTTCTCCTGGAATTGGAGTTACAGACAGTTCTTAGCCGCCATGTGGGTGCTGGGGATTGAACCCAGGTCCTCTGCAAGAGCAGTTGGTGGTCTTAACCACTAGGCTATCTCTCCAGCCCCAAGATGAAATCATTTTTAAACAAAGTTACCAATACACTTTTTTTTATTATTCATCTGCACACTTGCTAGTTTTCAAAAATCACATTATAAATTTTTCTCCAAAACTATCCTGTGGGAAATTTTCAACTGCCCAATTTTATTTCTTACCCAGAGGCAACTGGAGTTAATTTACATAAAATATTCCTCTAACTCATAAACTATTTAACCATTTTCCAGAAGAAATTCCTCTACTACTGTAAAAACATATAAAATAAAATAAAAATCTTAGAGTCAGAACCTGCTTATGGGTCCTCATTGTCCTGCTTTGGTGCCAGCTCCATTCTAGCTGCTTCAGAGTTCCCAATTATCCTGCCTAGAAGCTTCACAACCCTCCAGTAAAAAAATCAAAAGTTAAAGCCAGCCCTGGTGGTTCATGCCTTTAATCCCAGCACTTGGGAGGCAGAAGCATGCAGATCTATGTGAGATACAGGCCAGCTGCAACACTGACACAACAAGACGGAAGAGGGAGGAGGAGGAGGAGGAGGAGGAGGAGGAGGAGGAATCAAAAGTTAGAACCAAAAATCAACTCAACAAAGGCAGGTTAGAATTTCATATCAGACATGAAAGAAGTCCATATGCCTAGATCACAATACAGATACATACAAAAATGAAGAAACCAAAGTAATATGTTTACAAAAATCCAATAAATCCTATAGAGTTGTTCTACAGTGAGAATGATGCAGAAGAAGCCAGGAACACAGAATTTAAAAGAACAATCATGGACATAATCAAATAATTCACGAATTTTAAAGAACACACAAACAACTCAAAGACTCAAAGAAGATAAGGATAAACTCCTGACTGAAGCTTAAGAAAATACAAACATATAGCTGAATAAAATGACAAAGACAATTGAGGATTTGAAAAGTAAACTCACAAAAGAGATAGAAATGTTGAAGAAAACCTCAACTGAAATGAAGATGGAATTTAAAAACTCAGCAATCCCATTTGAAATGTCAGGAGAAAGTTGCACTACTAGAAGGAATCATGGAAAACAGACTAGCACAACTGGAAGCTGATGTTAGAGAACTACTGCTTAAGCAAAGAGTACAAAGACAATTTAAAACACAGTAGAATATGCAAGAAATGTAGGATACCATAAAAGAGGACAGAGAAAGGAGAACTATCTTAGGTCAGTGCATTGACCAGATCTTCAACAAGATGACAGAAGAAACATTCCCTAAATTAAGGAAAGACATACCCATACAGATATTAGAATCAGACAGAACACCAAATAGACAGGACCAGAACAGAAACTCCCCATAGTCAATCATACTAAAATAGTAAATACACAGAACAAAGAGAGGGTACAGAAAGCTACAAAAGAAAAACAAGTTACATATAAAAGAAAACTCATCAAAACTACAGCTGAATTTTCAATGCAAACTATAAAAGCTAGAAGAGCCTAGAGCAAAGCATTCCAAGTTCTAAATGATCATAAATGCCAACTCATAATACGTAAAACTTTCTGTCACAGTCAAAAGGGAAAGAAAAATCCTCTGTGATACAAATAGGCTGAAAGAATCTATGTCCACCACAGTAGCACAACAGAAAACACACAAAGCCATACAGAGGACTAAAGAAAGGAATAAACATACTCAAGAAGCTACAGAAAGAAAACAAATGAAAGTGTAATACGGAAACAAAAAAAAGGACTAAAAACACAAACATAAGATTAAAATTACAGTAACCACTACACATCTTTCAATAATAACTTTAAATATTACTGGCCTGAACTCCCCAGTCAAAGACACAGGAGAGTTGATGGATTAAGAAAAAAATTACCCAATAAAAAGATGAGCTAAGGATCTGAACAGAGAGTTCTCAAATAAAGAAATAAAAATGGCCAACAAACATCTCAAAAAAGTGCTCAACATCCTTAGTAATTAGGGAATGAAAATCAAAACCACTTTAAGATTTTGGGCCATAAACAAATGACACCAAATGCTGGGGAGGACGTAGAGAAAGGAGAATGCACTCACCACTGGTGGGATTGCAAATTCATTTACCCACATAGAAAGCAGTGTGGACAACACTTAAAAATCTAAAATACTCCCACTAACAGAGTTTTCTTATACAATAGAGTGTGATGCACACAGAAGGCCACAACTGACCAGCTTTTAGAGAATAAGAGACTCTACTGTGTGCGTCACTGTACAGGATTCCTATATTAAACCTTACCCACCCGCAGCTCAGAGACCATTGCAGAAGAAGGGGGCAGAAAGAGTATAAGACCCAGGGTTGGTCCATGAACATAGACATAGAACATAGAACATACACAAACAGGCTTTAAGGCCACCAGAGGCTTCCTCATGTGAACTTATGACAATGGCAGCATCAAGCACAAGACCCTTGCCAACTAAATCAGACAACCATTGTGGAAAAGGGGGTGTAAAGATACTAAGAGCCAGAGTTGGCATGATCAGGAGGAAGGAGAGCCTTCCAGGCCTCTGGGAATTTGCTCATATGATCTTATGGCAATGATGTCAGCATACACGAGACTCATGCAAACTCAACCGGACAAAAACCTAGTGTAGAACTGGGGAAACGGACAGCAGGCCCCAACCTTAACCAAGGAACCATTAGCAGCTGTGTGCAATTTATGGAAAAGAGCTTCTGACTATCAGCCTTTCCCTCCTGCTCCTGTGTTACATTAGGCGCCATGGAGTAAACATGAGATCTTAACTGGGACAAAAGCAGTGTGAAGAAGGTGCCAATTCCTCCTCCAGCTCATCTCTGCTCTCATCAGAATCACTCTGTCCTCAGACAACCCAATCCATTTAAGCAATGTGCCCAACCTCCAAGTATAGGACACCTAATGGTAACCAATCACGAGTGACCATGTGTATGTTTGTTCCCTTCATCAATATATGTACAGATTATCTACTGTAAATGTTTAACACACATTCCAGACAATCGAAATAATGAAATAAAATAGAAAGACAAGGCCTGGCTTCCACAGAGCTTAGAGCCTAGTCAAAGAAGGCTGGTAACATGCAGGAGAAAGCAGAGATCATTTCAGAGATCTACAGTCTCTGTTAAGTTATTAAATGTTGCTAATAACAACACATTAAGATTTCTCATCGACCATTTTTATATACTAAGAAAAACATCTAACCTCCAGCTTTTCATGTGTAATGAAATTCTTATGAGTACGAACTCTAATGATAAGGGAGGCTTACATGGTACAGCCATGCGTTCATTCATTCTTCTCCATTTGTCAGTTTATTTTCTTATTTTGAAGCCATTAGTTACTTTCTGTAATTAGAAACATTTTTGCAGTTTCTTACAAAGCGCATCTAGCTATGGAACTCTGCTCACCATTCACCTACGCCAGGGGATAAACAGACTCCCTTTGCAGATTATGCAAATGTCTGAATTTCACACCTAGGCTGCTATAAAGGTTTGCTGCATATGAAAATCTCAACCTTCTTCTACTCAGCCAAGAGGACACAGGACTACTACAGGCTTATCAGAACTTCCGAGCTGGCTCTCGCTTATCAACACAAAAGAAAGCAAAAGTCCAGCCAGTCCCTGGTGGGACTCCTAGCACTCCTAGCGACAGTTCTCGCCACAACACATGACATCTGCTGCTGAAGGCTGCTTTGCTCTCACGTTAACCTGGATTGAACAGCAGCATCCTAAACTATATGCAATATCAGGGCTGTCACTGAAATGTTGATGGGAAGAGGTCTTTTCAGTTGATCAGTAATTTTGTATTCTCCAACCA
The DNA here is from genome assembly GCA_009823505.1 of Rhizomys pruinosus. NCBI lineage: Eukaryota > Metazoa > Chordata > Mammalia > Rodentia > Spalacidae > Rhizomys > Rhizomys pruinosus. The sequence continues at coordinate 5,592,281 of VZQC01010238.1, read as the reverse complement.
AAGCCATATAAATAACTATTTTCACAACTGTACTGAGACTGCAGAGAGATAGACTCGCAGGAAGAAACACAGAGAACATGAAGGCCCGCAGACTGCTTGGAAAGGAAGAAGGGAAGCTCAGCTTTTTGGTTTTGGATTGTATTTATGGGCCAAGTCAATGTACCGGGTATGAGACCCGAGATAATCGACTCAGCATCCCTGAGCCTCAGTGTGTATAACTGTAAAATGGAGACATTATTAAACTTAATTCATGAAGCTCTGAGCAAGAAATACACTGACATCCATAGGCATTCTGCTTCATGTCTGGCCCAGTAGTCCAGTAAATGTCAGATCTCAGCAGAAAATTGTAATTCTGAACAGAAAAGTAAGCCCTTGGGGGTACTAAAATTATTTTGCAGAAGTTGACATCTCACAGTTTTTAATTTAGATATCTCCATATATAAATATAATATTTGAAGGAAATTTTGATTCATAATGTAGGCCTGACAATTTTTTTCATGCAAATAATTAAAATTATAAACAAAGACAAAACTTGAAAATGTATTACTTTATTTCAGAGTAGCTGTGAATAAATTTATGTTGGAAATTTGCAGGAAGTTTAAATGTGATGAATATTGAAAAAAGCAAAAGCTCATTTCATTTATCAAAGATAAAATGAACATAAAAGTATTAAGCTGTCAAAAAAAAAGAAACCTATGTTTAATTATCAGAACTATAACATCATTCATTTTCAATAGTCCCTAAGGTATATTCTAGGGTTTTTATTGAAAGACTCCTTTTGGTTATTGTAATTGACAGCAACTTGGCCTGAATTGAGCCTCGACGTCCAGTGCGCTCTGATACAAGCAGGCAGGCTCCTTGCTGTTTGTACTGCAACCAAACTGCGTTTCTACTCTTCATTCCATTTCATCTGTCCATTGACTGCTGTGAAACTGACATCTAAGAAAGATCAGCCTAGCAGCAGGTTCTGTTAGGATCATGCGCTCAGGATTCACAGGTCTTTTTCCATCTTTCCAGATTAACTAGTAGAAAAGTCAAGGATGTACTTGAATTTTTGAACATCTGTCAAGCTATGTCAGGCTACAATGGAATGATGAGACTTCAGAAGCAGGTAGCAGGACATTACACATCAAACGTACCTGAAAGCTGTGGTCTGCACAATTGCAACAGGCCAGGAAAGCCGTCCAGACACTCGTGGGTGTGTTTGGCTGTGTCAATTGCTACATGAGTATTTTAAGAAGTGCTTTGGGAACTCGCAGCAGGAACCTGACTTCTGTGTTTTGAAAGTGCCAGGTTTATTTCAGTTCAAACAGAAATAAAAGGGAGACGGCATCATTATCTGGCACGGTTTTCAGTGTGGTTTCAGCAGGGCTTCTCGCTTCTCTGGCCGGCTCCCATGTTTGCCTCTGGAGGCTTGTTCCAAAGAATGCCCTTTTGGCACAACCTGAGCCAAAGATGAAGTTCGGCTGCACCGTTTTTATGCCATTTTTACTGGGAAGCGTTTTCATCAAAACATTCTGCCTGGCTGAGAACATACGTACATCTTATTTTGAGAGATAAAACATTCTTTTGTTTGATGACCTCAAGTCTTTTTACCTTTATCAGGAGGGAGGGAGGGAAGGAGGGAGGGAGGGAGGGAGGGAGGGAATAAAGCTCTGGTAGAAAGGTGATTATACATCTTAGTCACACATTTTCTGGCTGAGCTACATAATGGCTCATGAGCTCTTAACTGATACTTACAAAAGTGTTTCCAGTTGTTAGTTCAGGTTGTACCAGCTTAGAAATTGTTAAAATGTACAAAATAAATGAGAAAAAAACACTGCAGGGGAAGAAATTCTAGGTCATTGGCTTTAGAAACTCCTTGTCCAAAAAAAAGTTGTTGTTTTTTTCTTTTCAGAGAGTAAGCACAATGTCAATGTTCAGTATTCCCACACCACTGGTGGCTGGGTCAGTATGTGCAGCTCTGGTGCAGACAGATCAAGGATTGGAGAGAGTTTAATTATAGGTCCAATGATATGAAAATGGTTTTATTAATGTTATATAGTCCTAAAGGCCAATAACCTTATATAGCTTCTTAAATCTCGTTGTTACACTGTCCCTTTTAACAAGTATTTAGAACAAATAAGATTTTTCAGTTAAGATGCAAGACAGGCAACAAAGGAATATAACATTAGGATAATTAGATTCTTTTTTTTTTTTTTTTTTTTTAATTTTTATTGATGGTTTGTGCATTTATACATCATTTTCCAATTCAGATCAGGCATATTTCCTTCCCTTCCCCCCACCCCACCCCATCCCAGATCATGTATTCTGCCATAACTGCCTGCATTCTTCAGTTTGATTTTTTTTTTCATTTTTTAGCTATAAGTGATAATCCATGAGATAAGCATCCTTCGTGCAAAACCAATCTATAGACTGTTTTGCCACAAACCCACAGTCCCACCATCAGTGGGGTGACAGGTTGTTTGTTCAATCAAGTTGATCAAATGAGTGTCCAGACTACATCGCTGTAGTTTCCCGTCACCCCAATCGCAGCCTTTACATTCTACACGCCCCCTCTCCGCAGATTGTTCCTAGGCTTAGAAAAGGGGCACAGGTGGATGAGAAGTAAAACTGTCCTCTCTCTCTGGAAGCTGTGACTTGGATTCTGGTCAATTCTGGCTGTTTCCTTTCATGGGCTGACAGTTTGTTCAGGAGTAACTTTCGATCCTACTAATGAAGAAAGCCAAGCAATTAGATATATAGGTATTTAAGCAGCACTAATAGTTATGGTAGGTTACTTTGGCATAGACACATCATGTTTGGATGATATGTTATCATGAATTATATTTTTACCCCCTGATAAATATAACAGGGGTTTCTGTGGCTTATACATCTCCCTAACCTGTAGAGGATGTAGGCTTGTTGCATCACCTGGTTATTCCTCCAAGGAGAGAGCCAACAGCCATTAGATGGATATACAGGCATATGGCTGCCTGCTGCACAGTTTTTCCAGGCAGGTAAGTGTAGCTGGGGCTGATGGGGAGTCTTGCTTGACTCAGGGAGACCGTATTTGCTATTAGGTTTGTGGCTTTGGGAACACTCTTCTGCATTCCAGAGGCCATCTGTACCTTGCATGTGCGCGTCTCAATACATCCCCCATGTTAACGTCAGGTCCTTCGGCAGCAGGGTCTTATCGCCTCTCCTCCTGCAGGTATCCCAACTTAGGGCAAGGAGCCCTTACCTTTTTGTGGGGCCTTGGATCCCCTGGCCAACATCCCCTGGTAGAACAATCCATTGCTGATGTCAGAGCTCCTGCATTATATAACTTTGCCTAAGTGCTAGCCCAAGGACTTAGTATTTATTTGGTTCTTGACAGAGTATAATCTTTTCACAGTTCTTATGTCTATTAGTCAATTAAAGAGGCATTTTTACCGGTTTTATAAGAGATTACCTCTATAATAGTTGTCTCCAATTTACAGTTGGAAATGACATCATATCGTCATATTTCTCCTTGTTCTATGGGGGGAGGCAAGAAAGTCATATCAAAACTTTGTTGCACCTAGAAGGTATAAGGTTCATTAGGACTCATTATAGATGTTGTTACATGTAGGATCCACAGAGGGTCGATTGTGTATGGCATCTGAGGCTTTCTTCCTTTCAGTGTTCAGACGGGTCAACCTTTCAGTTGCCACTTTTTGGTACATCCTACTCAATGCAAAGCTGTATCTTTTCTTTCTCAGCCGTTAAGTTGGTGAATTTGTCCTGTTGGAACAAACAAACTCTTCCCATAGTTAGTTTTAAGATTTGAATTGCAAGGTTCTTGACTAGAAGGTTTCATGTCTGTTCTGTACCGCCCCCCCCTTTTTTTTTTAACCCATGAGTCTCCAGAAAGCAGTGTATTAACATAACTATAGGGTGAATCAGGCACAGATTCATCAAATTCACCCATGCTGTTTGGGTGAATATATATGATTAACTTGGGAAGCAACTTAATTTTTGCTTTAAATCATCTTAAAGAGAATGCTACAAAGTGATACTGTACAACGAGAAATTATAGAGAACATTTGTATGTGCCAATCCAAAGTTATTTGCTCTAGAGATTTTGTGTAAAAACAAATGTGGACAACAGAAATTTATATCTACATTAACTCAGATGCATTCCGTTTTTATCAGTCTGTAAACCAATGTTGTTTAATATACACATATTTACTTTTACTAAGTCCTAAAACACCTTATCCTGTAGACAGTGTCTAGGTGAAACTGAGTACTTGCTGAACTCACATCAATTAATATGCTTGATTGAATATACATCCGTTCCCTCTCCCACCATCCCCTTCCCAATTCACATTTCAGTCCATTTTCTGATGCCAGTCTTTCTGTTGTTGTTCTTTACTATGCATCCCTCTCCATGAGAAATATTTTATCTGGGTTGGGTACTAGCATCCACATATGAGGGACACCATTTGTCGTTTGTTTTTCTGGGACTGTGTTACTTCACTTAACATAATGTCTTCCAGCTCATCCATTTACCTGCAAATTTATGATGTTGGTCCTCTTTACTGCTGCATAGAACTCCATTGTTAATGTACCACATTTTCTCTATCCACTCGTCAGTTGAGGGGCACCTGGGCTGGTTCCAGCTTTTTGCATATTGTGAACAGAGCTGCAATAAAACTAGTGTGCATGTATCTTTGCAGTAAGGTTGTTCTTGTGGGTATATACCCAGGAGTGGTATGACTGGGTCAAATGGAAGGCTCATTTTGAGTCTTTTAAGGGTTCTCACACTGTTTTCCCATAGTGGCTGTACTAGTTTACATTCCCACCAGCAATGGATGAGTGTTCCCTTTCCCGCAACCTCTCCAGCAATTTGGTAACATTCGTGTTCTGATCCTAGCCAGTCTTATTGGAGTTAAGGTGATATCTCAAAGTGGTTTTAATTTGCATTTCCTTAATTATCAGAGATGTTGAACAGTTTTAAGATGTTTCTCAGCCATCTCTAATTCCTCCTCTGTGAAGTCTCTATTCAGATCTTTGCCCTCCATCTTTTGAGTGATTCATTTGTTTTCTTTCTTCTTTGTTTTTTGAGTAGCTGTATACTCTGGAAATAATGCTTGTCAGATGTATTGCTGTGAAGTTCCTCCCACTCTGTGGGTTTCTCCTCACTTCCTGTATTGCCTTTGATGTACAAGAAGCTTTTTGAGTTTAATGAGTCCAATTCAATTGTCGATCTATTTCTTGTGAGCTGCTGTCTATTTAGAAGTCTTTTCCTACACCTATGTCTTGTAGTCTGCTGCCAGCTTCTCTTCATACTCCAGAGTTTGGGGTTTCACATGAGGTCTTTGGTCCATCTGGAGTTGACCTTGTACAAGGTGAGAGGGGTACGGTAGGCGGTTTAATTTCATTCTTCTTAAAGTGGTGATCCATTTTGCCAACACCCACTTGCTGAAGATGCTGCTTTCCTCCATGTTATTCTGGCCCCTTGTCAAAAATGAGGTGGCTGAAATTTTGATGACTCAGGTTTGGATCTTCAGTTATTTTCCATTGGTCCACTGGTCTGTTTTTGTGCCAGTACCAAGCTGTTTTATGACTATAGCCCTCTGTAGTATAGTTTGATGTCTGGTATAGGATCCCCCCTGTATTGCTCTTTTCACTCAGGATGTTGGCTATTCGGGTTTTTGTTTTTTCAATGAAATTGAGGATTTTTTTTCCAAGCTGTGAAGAAACTCTTGGGGATTTTGATTGGGATTGCATTAAATCTGTACACTAGTTTTTGGGTAGGATGGACATTTTACTATATTTTATTTCCCAATCCTCAGAGCATGGGAGGTTTGTCCATCTTCTGATGGTCTTCCTCAATTTCCTTTTTCCAGGGTTTAAAATTTGTTGTAGAGATCCTTGTGTCTTTGGTTAGGTTGTTCATAGATGGACGAGGCACGCGCTCATCCAGCCCGACGATGCGGCAGCATTGGATAACGTTAGAGACGTTAAAGTCTCACAGACTGAAGTCCGGACCAAGGATTGATCACATTATGTATGCTTCCTTCTAGATATTTTATTCGTTTTTGAGGCTATTGTGAAAGTGAAGGTCTCCCTGTATTCATTCTCCAATTTTTACTTGTTGTGGTGTGTTAAAGAAAGGCTACTGATTTTTCTAGATTTATTTTGTATCCTGCCACTTTACCAAAGCTCTTAATCATTTCTAGGAGTTTTCTGGTGGAGTTCTTAGCATCCCTTAGGTAGACAATCATATCATCAGCAAAAAGGGATAGCTTGATTTCCTCTTTTCCAATTAGAACTCCTTTAATTTCCTTTTCTTGCCTTATTGCCCTTGCAAGGGTTTCCAGCACTATAAGTATATTAGATTCTTGAGAAAGCCCTAAAACATCTAAAAGGAATCTTGAATGAAAAGCTCATGTTACCCACGGGGTGATACATGTGAAATAGCTGACAATGCCAGGTGGGGATGTGCTGCCATGCAGTCTTCATCGGCATTGGTGCCAGGTACCATGATATTTCCATTAAGCAATGCAAAGCCTAAAGTCGGCCCTGGTTGGAATAGACCCATAATTATGCAACTTTTCCTTCCTCCACTTTTAGAGTCCTGACTTCATCTGACTAATTTCTAGTTCCCTAGTTCCCTCTCAGACGTGAGCTCAAACATCACTTCCTCCCTGATACCGGCTGATGAAAAGCCTCCTTGTACTGTGTTCCTTTTCTAGCCCCGTACTCCCCATGTCACTGGCAGTTTTATACTTATCTGAATCTGAGCTTAATGGATGATTTCCATCACTTTCTCAGAACTCATCAGGTACCAAGCGGACTGGCTAATGAATAAATGAATGTATTTATGAATGAAGACGTTGAAGGAAGGTGGGAATGTAAGAACTGGAATAGGTATATCTCTGATCGGGAGAGAAAAGGCAACAAACTCCACATTTTACTTCAGACACAAAACAAAATGCTCCATTTTAAGTTGCATAATTTATACATAAAACTAGATAAGCTGTTTTCTTTCTACTCTGTTTCTGAGACATGCTGCCACTTTTTCATCCATTGTGACATCTAGTACAATAGCTGCCATTAACACACATACATGCTGTATCAAAAACAAAATGAATTCTGGGGCTGGAGAGATGGTTCAGCAGTTAGAGCACTGGTTGCTCTTGCAGAGGACACAGGTTTGATCCCCAGCACCCACAGGGTGGCTAATAACCATCCATAACACTCATTCCAGGGGATTCAATGCCCTCTTCTGGGCTCTACAGGCATTGCATGACACAGATACACTTACAGGCAGGCAATACACTCACACACATAAAATAATGAATAAAATATTTTAAAAATAGAAAAAGTGAAATCTAAGGGTCTGGATATAGCTCAGGGACAGAGTAAACTTATCGCATGAAGCCCTGGGTTGGAACTTCAGTGCCATATGTAAAGAAAGAGAGAGAGAGAAAGAGAGAGAGAGAGAGAGAGAGAGAGAGAGAGAGAGAAACAGAAAGCTTACCTCAGTCTTCCAGATGAAATAAGTATTATTACTATAAACATTTTATAAATGGAAAAACCAAGGCTCCAGGTACTTATATAACCTTTCTGAGACCATTCAACAAAAGCAGTGGAGTAGAGATGAAAAACTCAGGCATAACTTAAACCACTCTAAGCAATGTCCAGAAGAGAAGAGAAAACAAAATTTCTCTCAATATTATATCCCACTTTAGTATGTATCACAACGCCTGTTGTTAACAGTACTTATGGATTATTCAGTCATAGAAGAAAAGGAAGAATAATGTCTGTCTCTAGCTATGCACAGGCCTCAGCTGGGTGTCAGCAGATCCCCCACTGCCTTTCACTTATGTGGGCTCACATGAACGCACACAGCAAAATGTTTCATAAGATAGTATAGTTAGTTATCTGTCTATTATGACTCTCTATTAAAACATATAACAACATTTTATGTAGCAGTCCTCATATAAGATTAGAGTGCTTCTGCTTTTTAATAAAAATAATGAGAATTCATTTATTTTCTGCAGAAATACCTTTATAGACAACCAAAGCACACACAAAGCCACTGAAGACAGAAATTGAAGAGATCCAAAAAGACCTTAAACCTGATTAAAAAATTAAACAAGCTATTGATCTAAAATTTGCATGGTTCTTTATCCTTGGCTCCTCAGTTTTGAAATAAATCTCCATAGCCAATAGTCAGATCACAAATACAGCACATTTTAATATTCCTCAGCATATTATTTCATCACAAATCTGAAAAATCAGAGCAAAATCAAGTATACTGGTTTTCAAGAGAAGCACAATCAATCATCTAACTATTAGCGAGAAAAGAGCAAAAGTGTCTAACACTAATTCTGCAGTTAATCTAACATTCTCACTCGTACTAAGTAGTTTTATATAAAATATTTGTAGTTTTTTTTTTTTTTTTTTTTTGTATGTATATCAATGTACTGTCTGCATGTAGGTTTGTGCACCCGTGTCATGCAATGCCATGGAGGTCAGAAGAGGGTCTCGGATTCCCCTGGAAATGGAATTCTCTTGGAATTGGAGTTACAGATGGTTCTTAGCCGCCATGTGGGTGCTGGGGATCAAACCCCCTCTGCAAGAGCATTCGGTGCTCTTAACCACTAGGCTATCTCTCCAGCCCCACAAGTCCTATCTTAAAAAGTCAAAACAAAGCCAGGCATGGTGGCGCATGCCTTTGTTCCTAGCACTTGGGAGGCAGAGGCAGGCGGATCTTTGTGAGTTCAAGGCCAGCCTGGTCTACAGAGTGAGTTCTAGGATAGCTGGGGCTACAGGGAGACCCTGTCTTGAAAAGACCAAAAAATAAAAAAATAAATAAAATAAAATAAAATAAAAATAAAAATAAATAAAATGAAAATAAAGTCTGGGCCTGGTGGCACACACCTTTAATCCCAGCAGAGGCAGGCAGATCTCTATGAGTTCAAGGCCAGCCTGGTCTACAGAGTGAGTTCTAGGCCAGCTGTAGCTACAGGGATACCCTGTCTCAAAAAGACCAAAAATAAATAAATAAATAAATAAATAAATCCTGAAACTAATTAAAACTAAAGGATTAAAAAAAAAAACTATTAAGGTAAAGGGCTGGAGAGATGGCCTAGCGGTTAAGAGGGCCGACCGCTCTTACAGAGACCCGGGTTCGATCCCCAGCACCCACATGGCGGCTGAGAACCATCTGAAACTCCAATTCCAGGAGAACTCCAGTTCCAGGGGAATCCAACACCCTCTTCTGACCTCCGTGGCATTGCACGACACGGGTGCACAAACTTGCATGCAGACAGTACATTCATACACATACAGAAATAAAGAAAATTAATAAAAAAAAAAACTATTAAGGTAAAAAGAAAGAATTAGATGATCAAGAAAGGAATCAAACTGAGCATGGGGGCANGGACACACACACACACACACACACACACACACACACACACACACACACACACAATTGGGGCCTGGGGCAGGCAGTTGGGGCAATTGGAAGCCCAGGCCATTTGCTCCAGATCAAAGCTTTTCCCTAAGGTATCAAAGATAGTCAGGAGTCCAGGCCTCACAGGTTTGTGAGGTTAACAGCAGGAGTTGAGGCTTGGAGGCTGCTTGCTGATTCTCTTAAGTGCTTCTGCCAAAAGAATGCCTATACACAAAGATTGTTAAAAGTGGATAAAGCTGATACACATATGTAAGCCATGAAGCCCATTTTAAATTAATAAAAAGAAGAGGGCTGGGAGTGTCCTATGCCAGGGTTGCCACCATCTTGGCTACTATGCAAGATCCAGGAACTTCCTGCACTAGGAGCCCAGCCCTCCTGTCCTCCTGCAGCAAGTAGAGGATCCAGAGATCACCTGGGAACCTCCTGCACCAGATGAGAAAGCCCAGCTTCCCCTGTTTAAGTCTGCTTACACTGCTCAGGAAGCGTGCTCCAGGCTCCGGCCATAGCCACCTGCACTGGGTCCACCTACGGCTCTGAGGAATTTTGCCTGTACAGCCTCCTGCACCAAGTAGGAGAGCCTGGCTTTCCCTTAGCTGTGTGGCTCCAGAAATTCCCACACTGGCCCTAAAAAAGGAAAACCACATCTCAGCCCTACTAAAGTCACTCCTCTCCTGAGCATTGTAAATACCTCTACTGAAGAAGAAAGGTGGCTTGAACAAACTGGAAGGAATTGGGGGGAGAGAGGGAGGGAATGAGGGAGGGAGGAAAGGAGGGAGGGAGGAAGGAAAGAAAGAAGAAAAGAAGGAAGGGAGCAAAGAAGGAAGGAAAGGAGGGCAGGGGAGGGAGGGAGAAGGAGGGAAGGAGGGGGGAGGAAGGAAGGAAGGAAGGAAGGAAGGAAGGAAGGAAGGAAGGAAGGAAGGAACTCAACCAACAAACTATTCTAGATGCTTAAGTCCCACTGCAGGAAGAAAAACAACATGAAAAAACAAGATGATATGTCTTCTCCATAAATTATTGATTGAAAATAATGACACCTAATGAAAACAACCTGAAGAACTTGCAAAGAATTCAGGACAATGAGTGTAAGTATATCCAAACAACTCAAAGAAGACACAAATAAACTCCAAAAACAAAACCAAAGAGATGAAGAAAAAGTCAATCCAAATATGAGCAAACAACAAAGAGAACTGGTGAATAAAAAGCACTCTGAAATGATATTAGAAACACAAATCTCAAAAACTTCAGTAGAAAGTTTCATTAATACAATGAATCATATACAAAAACAAGTATTAGAGAAATCATAACAGTAAAAGTCAACAGAAATTTAAAAAAAAATATTAGCAAGATGTGGGAATGCTCTGGGACACCAGGATCACCTGACCTAAACTTTGAATTATGGGCACAGAAGGAAAAGAATACCTTAGCAAAGACATAGAGAATATTTTCAATAAAGTCATAGGAGAAAATTTCCCATACCTAGAGAAGGTGATGCCTATCTGGGAACAGAGGCCTATAAATCACCAAAGAAAAGGAGCCCAAAAGAAACTCTCCATGATGGTTAAAATATTAATAACGGAGTAAAAAGTGAAAATGTATCCATAGAAACCAAAAGGTTGTAAATAAATTGGGAACTTGTTTGTTTGTGAGGGTATCTATTCATTGCATTCCATACTTACCATACTGGGTTCATTAAAAATATTTTCATGCAGGCTGAGGGAATAGCGCAGCAGTTAAAGGCTGAGGATAAGAACCCCGCAAAAAAAAAAATATTTTCATGCAAGGGTATCATATATGTTGTCCATATTCAACCTCTGCTCACCCCTCCCATTCATCCCCTTTGTTTCTCTAGACAGCTTTGCTGCTTCCATAACACATGCTTAAGTTATTCTGTGTGTGTGTGTGTGTGTGTGTGTGTGTGTGTGTGTGTGTAAAATTTAGGATTCACAAATTAGAGGAAACATGTAACATGTGTCTCTCTGAGTCAGGCTTATTTCTCTTAATGTGAGGATCTCAGTTTGCATCCAGGGTTTGTGCTCTTGGTGGAAGGGACCCTTCAGGTGGGGAGCTTAGTTGTAGAGGTTTTAGTCTTATTGGAAGAATGGTTTGAGTCTGGTGACAGTGCCCTACAGAGTTGTAAGAAGATATCTTGAGCTGCAGACATTAGACTAAAGCTTGGATTTGGAGTCTTCAACAAGTAAGGAGCCTTGAAGCTGTGACAATGGCTGAGAATGCATATGGAAAAACACAAGAATGGGACAGGGTCCTATAGTGATTAAATCCACGCCAACACATTCAATTAATCTTTTCCTCAAGAAAAAAAAATGCCTATCCATAATCCAGACAGAAATAAATTATAAGGGAAGACGTGCTTTCTCCGTTCCCCAATGCTCTGCTCCACCTGCCTGTCCCTCCTCCCTGAGGCTATTCCACCCAATGGACCTGGTTGGTAAAGCATTATGTGGGCACTACCCATCCTTAACCCCATACAGCAGGAAGCAAAGACAACATCACTCTCAGTCTGAGTATTAAGATGCTTCTTCCAGCCAGGTGTGGTGGCACACACCTTTAATCCCAGCTCTCGGGAGGCAGAGGTAGGTGGATCTCTGTGAGTTCAAAGCCAGCCTGGTCTACATAGCAAGCTCCAGGCCAGCTGGGACTAAAGGGAGACCCTGTCTCAAAAAGACCAAGGGAAAAAAAAAAAAAAGATGCTTCATCTGTCAAATCAGAGAACCCAGAGGCACATGTGCCAATAAAAAAACATTCAGTAAATTATTTGTGATTATTTTTGTTTGTACTTGAGCCCAGCTCAAGTCCTAAAGTTTGGTGGAAATAAGACAGACAAGCACAGGTGGTAATTTAGTGCCCTGAAACCCCCATTCAGTTTTAGGTTATGCACTCCCCTCTTGTAACAATGTCCTTAGCAGCCTAGTCCCTTAATCTGCATGCACTGTATGTAGGCACATCCCTATCCAAACAATGCACCTACCAACCTCAGAACACCTCGACACCCCACCCGCATCAGGCTATATATACTCCCATCTTTGAACAGTAGTATGTGTTTCCACACGCTTAGTAATAATCACAGTTTCTATTCAAATTTGTTCCCTGCATATAAGGATATGAAGAGTTGAAGGGCCAATTTGGCATGAACTAGTATTGGGTACTTGAGTACATGCACAGTAAGGCAAAACTGTGACCTCTAGTAACCTTTAGGGAGAATCCCTTATTACCATCTTATACCTGTGCATAATTGGGCAGGTGTATGAGTAAAATCAATGCATGATGGAAGAAGGGATATGTATAGTAGAGAAATGATTGCATAACCTAGTCCATCAGTCAAAACAGAGAACCATGTAAACTATACCTTTAGGTACTTGGCTGGTACCAAATAAGGGCCTCCTCCTCTTGAACCCCATAAAAGCAAGCCTTAAACACTAGTCAGAGCTCTTGAGAATCCTCACTCATGTAGCCTGCTGTCAATCTTGACAGTGTGTATCTCTCTTTATTCTATATTATCACTTTGCTTCACATAATATTATCTTCTTTTGCAAATATCTGTGAGTCCTTATTTTCAATTCTTTGGCTAAGAGACCAAGAACTTGGAAACATCTGACCCGGACCCCAACCACCAGTAACAGAAAGGAAATAGGAAAGAATATCGTTATATTTGAGAATGGCGAAAGAGCCAATTTGATGTCCACAGAAAACTTGTTCTTTGTATCCCACCAGATAATCTAAAGGAACTTGATTTTTAAAAATAATCTTCCAATCTAGTATATTCTATCAATACACTGTTACTCAGTGCATTTACTGTTACATATTTAAAGTTACAGGGTGTTCTAGTTTGTCTCCAATTGCTGTGACAAAACACTTTGACCGACACCAACTTGGGGAGGAAAGGGTTTATTCAGCACACATCTCCTGGGTTGTAGTTCATCACTCAGGGAGCCCAAAGCAGAAACTCAGGACAGGAACCTGGAGGCAGGAGCTGAGGCACAGGCCATGGAGGAATGCTGTCCACCGGCTTGCTCCCCTGGCCCATGCCCAGCCTGCCCTCTTATACAGTACGCAACAACCTGCCCAGGGTGGCACCACCCATAGTGGGCTGGGCACTCCCACACTGCACAACAATCAAGACAATACTCCACAGATATGCCCACAGGCCAATCCAATGGAGCCAATTCCCCAATTGAGGTTCCCTCAACCCAGGTGTGTCAAGTTGACACTAAAGATATCCAGCACACAGGGCATCTGAATATATTATGGAAAATACTATTTTCCATTAAGACAATTATTTCCAATTTCACTATATTTTAGAGTTATTTTTGTTCAGAAATGTTTGTAATATTTGCTATTTCCTGAGTCAATAAATAATATGTTTTGTTAGTTCAACTTTCTGTGGCTAGTTAATCAATGCCTATGTCCTTTATCACTGCTTTTCCTAATTATTTTAGTCTTAGAACAATTTTTGCAAATAAGATCATCCATTAAAATGCTTGTAGGAGCCAGGCCTGGTGGGACATGGCTGCAACCCCAGGAATGATGAAGCTGAAGCAGAGAGAGCACAAGTTCATGGCCAGTTTGGGATACTATCAGGAGAAAGAAAATAAGAGGAGAGAGGAGAGGAGGGGAGGGGAGAGGAGGGGAGAGGAGGGGAGGGGAGGGGAGGAGGGGAGAGGAGAGGAGGGGAGAGAAGAGGAGAGGAAAAAGGAAAGTACAGGAGAAAGAAAGAAAAAGAAAGAAAGAAAGAAAGAAAGAAAGAAAGAAAGAAAGAAAGAAAAAAAGAAAAAAGAAAGAAAGAAAGAAAGAAAGAAAGAAAGAAAGAAAGAAAGAAAGAAAGAAAGAAAGAAAGAAAGAAAGAAAAAGAGGAAGAGAGGAAGAGAAAGGAAGAGAGAAATGAAGGAAGGATAGAAGGAAAGAAAGAAGGAAGGGAGGGAGGAAGGAAGAAAGGCGAAGGGGAAGGGGGAAGGAGGGAGGGAGGAGAGAAAGACTAGTTTTACAAATGAAAACTAGGATTACTTTGAAGAAACAGTTTAGCTTATTAAGATATTTATATATGATTTCTTTGGGAGCCTAGAACTCTTTTCAAATTGCCACAATTTGAGGCAAGGAAATCTGAACACTGCTCCATTCAGTGAAGGTCACTGAATCTGGTTGTCCCCAGGGAAAGGGACATCATGAAATCTTGGGTAAAACAGCTGTTTCCTACTGCAATGTTTAGCTTTGTATGACAGTTTTCAACGCGCCTCACAGCTGTTGAATAGAAGTATCCATCCTGAATAGAAGTCTGGAGTGAACACAGTAACCTCTGACTCCACCTCATTCCAATCAAAGCTGACATCAGAAATGATTTAGCATTTATACTGCCCTTTAAAAATGAACTACCAGTTCTTCTGGAAGAAGATGGCAAATTACACAAAGACACACAACTAGTGAAGGCACAGAGAACAAGAGACTGCAGGCTGCTCAGCCCTCAATCAGACACCTAATCACACCCTCTCCCTCCAAGGCTCAGGGGGACCATCCTGGTAGGGGCAGGAAAATTATACGAGCCGGAAGTAAATGATGAATACAAAGAAACTGCATTGTCTGGACAGCACAGGGAGATCACACACATGAGCCCACAGTGCTTGTGGCAGCATGCCAAGGAGCTGTAAAAATACAAGCCAGACAAAAGTCTCAGCATGGAGAGGTGAGGTAGTCAAGAAGCCTCAGCCTTTGCTGAGGATCTATTGTCAACTGATAGTGGCTTGGAGAGAGTTAATTTTCCTTACTAGTGCGTCACCCGAGAGCATTTTGAAAACATCGGTTGGACTCAATAGGCCTTAAATAAAGACAAATAATAATCGATGACATGAAGGGAGGGTAGTAATGTGGGGTTGAGAGGAGGGTCTGAATATGATAAAAATACATAGCATGAAATTCTTGAATCAATGAAACTATTTTAAAAAATTAACTAGTAGAGCAACCACATAATATCAAAGATGAAGAAGCTTCTGTAAAGAATCCTGGATAACACAAACAAATAGAAAATGAACATTTTGTAATCTTTACACAAAAATCTGATTTAAAGACTCCTATATTAAACCGCACCCACCCATGGCTCAGGGACCACTGCAGAAGAGGGGGCGGAAAGGTTGTTAGAGCCAGGGTTGATGCATGAACATAAGGAAAGCGGCCTTCAGGCCTCTGCGAACTTGCTCATATGAACTTGCAGCAATGGCGACAGTATGTACAAGACCCATGCCGACTCAATCAGACAAAACTCAGTACAGAACAAGGGAAATGGGCTGCAGGCTCCACCTTAGCCAAAGAACTATTGGCAACTGATTTCTGCTGGGTGAGGGAGAATAGATCTTCTTTAAGGGAGTGAAGCTAGATAGGCTCCCCGGACTCCACTGGATGAACTTACACCAAAGGACCTCTGGGTACAAAATTTTAACCAGTTAGGACTTAGCCTATATAACAGAATGCATGATATCTGGTGGGGGGTCGAAAGGGTGCTGATGGGGGAGGAGCCTAAATATGATTAAGATCCATCATATGAAATAAACAGAAACTCAATAAAATATTTGTAAAGAAAAGAATAAAAACAAAAATCCTTTTTCAAACAATGATCATGAATAGATAAATAATAATAGAGGACATGAAGAAGTTGTGGGGCTATTAAAGGGGGTTAAATGGGGGAGGGCCTGAATATTTTCAAAATACATTATGTGGGGCTGGAGAGATGGCCTAGTGGTTAAGAGCACTGACCGCTCTTACAGAGGACCCGGGTTCGATCCCCAGCACCCACATGGCGGCCGAAAACCGTCTGAAACTCCAATTCCAGGAGAACTCCAGTTCCAGGGGAATCTGACGCCCTCTTCTGACCTCCGCAGCATTGCACGACACGGGTGCACAGACCTGCATGCAGACAGTACATTCGTACACATAAATTAATTGATTAATTAATTAATTAATTAAAAAGAAATACTTCAGTTTCATTTTGAAACCATAAGTCTGAAGCTTGAAAACACTCATACAGCTAGTGGAGGCTGCGACCAACGGCAGAGACACTAATCAAAAGGCCAGTGCCAACCCGGCTCCACCATGCCAAAAGGCAAGATCTCCCACCCATCTCCAGTAGACATGCCTCTGCCACAACAGTTTTGAGAGCACTTCGAGGAAACAGAAAACCTATTTGATCATGTCCTAGCATAATGTAAATATAGGTATTCTAAAGATTCAAAATTAACTACAAGAATAACTAAGAAATATTTCTTTATTTTGAATTTCAGCAATAGTTTCCAACTCTTCCAGTTTGGCCATAAAATAACTATAAAATGTGTAACCGAATAAGCACATGGAAGAATGCCAGTTTTAGTCCTCATTACTGGCAGTCTATGCAAAACCATCTGATTTTAATCCCTCCACTTACGTGTTTAAAAAATTCATCCAGCCAGGGCAGAATAAATGCAAAATGAATACAATGTTATGTTTTGAAGCCAGAAATTCAAATGTGGCCATTTCCAGTTTAGTATAAAAACTCAAGGCAAGAAATACCCTAATTCCACAAGTGGATTTATTTTCTGCCTCAAAAAAAAAAAATCACACTAAGAGAAACATACTTCCCTATTCTGAAATTTAAAGAAAACTTGATTTAGAAAAAGAAAACACATTTACAGCAGAATAAGAGGAAAATGGAGCTTTCTAGAACCTCCATTTTCTTATCCATGGATCTTCACTGCACCCGTTCATTTTGCCACTAGTAAAAATGGAAAACAAACACAAAAATATACTCGTCCATGCCACATCTCTTCCTCCAAGGCTCGGGATCTTCACGGAGGAGGGAGTCTAAGGATGGTAAAGCCAGAGGTGGTGGGTTACTGTAAGAAAACTGTCTGCCTGAGATCAGGGCAGCAGTACATTTGGGCTCACAGCAGTTGTAATGGTATGTACAAGACCTGCTCAAACTCATCCCAGACAAAAATCGCAGTGTGGAGGGGAAAGGTAGGCATGAAGTTTCACCATGGCTAAGAAACTAGTATCGTTTAATAGCTGCTGCATGAAGAGTTGGTTTCTTGGAAGGAATGGCCTCTGGTAGGTCAACTACATGCCAGAGCTTCCTCACTAAAGAGTACTGGAGAAGCAGGAATTAGACTTAATGGGAGAAACATAAGAACAGGAAAGTGGGTGGGTAGGGAGGGGAGGGTGCATCCAGAAGGGGTTGGGAGAGGGGGAAACAGGACCAAACACATTGTATGAAATTTTAACAATTTAGAGATCAACGTTTAGATTGAAATATTAGTATGTATCTTCAGACAGAATTTAAGCTATCTTATTTAATGTAAGAATACGTCTTTTTGGACATTAAGGAAATTTGGAAGAATTCTATTCAGTAGAGCCTGAGGGTTTCTTTACAAGCACCATGCGTGGATTTAAATATTAATAAGAGCTACAGGAGAGAAATACTATCTTGTATAGTGAAGAAAGTATAGGTAAGATCTACCCAGTCTTGCAGAACTAAGAAGAATGATTTTAGCAGTGACTATAAATGGCTCATCAGAAAAAAATTCAAAACAAAACAAAAATGTAGAATGTCCTAAATTCAAGATTAGGAAACAAAAAAGTAAAAAAGACTTAACGTACCATAAGACACCCTGGACTGCTTTCAAGGTAAAAATATTCTCTTAGCTACACTTGCCTCAATATGCTAGTCTTTTTATGCACATGTTGTAACCCAAGAACCTAAAATACTTTCCCACCCTACTGCCTGACTTTTGCATTTGGCAAAATATTAAATATTCAGGATTTCTGTTCACCCAGTGTTTCAGAATTCGAATAATAGAAGATGGCCGAATGAAAAGTCCTGTCATTCTCCTTCTCCTCCATTTCCAGGTCCCACTCAAGTGTCACCTCCTTTCACTGACAATCACATTGAAAAATGTCCTCTCCTTCCCTCTGTTGGTCATTAACAGGCACACCAAGCCTGTCTAACTTAGGCCAAAAAGAGTTTATTTAGCACATACTAAGGACTTAATGACAGAGGTCTTGACTAGAAAGCTAGAGAGCCATAGCTCAGCCAAGATTAACAACCAGATCACTTAAAAGAGTTTATTTTCTCACCTGCAGTTGCATGTTTCAATGTGTAAACCATACAAGAAATCACTTCAGGTATGACCTGGATCCCAAGATCACTCCTCAATGAAGAAAATATACCTTATTAACATATAGGCTCGGCATAACACCAGAGAGCTCCACAACTGAGTAGGGTTCTGTCACTGAAAGGATAGGAGATACATGGGGTCAAAAGACTGCCGGGCCTGCTCCGGACCCCCATACCAGTTCCCTGGGGTTCATCCCCAAATGAGGTACTATTTAAATTTTGATTATTTTACTTACATTTCATCTTTCTTACCAAATTATTAGCACCTCAAAAGCGTAAAATAATATGCCTTTAAACCATGTGTTTTGTACAAAGAAAATGCTCAATAAAACTTTATCAATTTAAAATCAGAAAAAAATTGTTATTTTTATTGACTAGTAAAATCATTTTTAGGTTTTACAATCCTTTATTTGGAAATCTCTTTAAAACACAGGTTTCTAATATTTTCGGGTGTTTTTCCCTTTAACAATAATTGGCAAAAGAAGTTGTTAGGAGCCTGGCAGAGCCCTGAGCAGCTCACCGATCTTAAATATTACATACTGCCAAATGACAAAACTGCCTAGCAAACTGACGGGTCTGGGATCTAAGAGCCAAGTTCTATTTGACTATTCCTTACTCTATCCTGAACATTCTATAAAGTAGAGCCAGGCCCTAAGCCTCCATGTTGAACAAAAGGCAGTCTATCAGGTGTCACTAACAGAGGCTGCAGGACATTCCCAAGAATTTTTCACAGGCAAACCTGGCCTGTGAAGTCTGCACCAAGGTGAGGCCTGCCTTTCCCAGCTCATCTTCCACTCTAGGTACTCTCCACTCCTGTCTACCTTCAGTGTCCCCTCTTGTAAAAACAAAAGTGCTGCTTTAGAATGACATTACTCCCCTTTCTAAGTCTACTCTTTCAATCTATATTTCTCATCATCAAATAAGAAGCAAAACTAGGCACCAGCTTCCTAACAGTAATTATCATAATGTTGACTGGTGTTTATAGAGTTCACTAGATGAACTAGACTGAATGTTTGATGTAGAAGTTTCCATTTACCACTTCATTGAGTATCTATTAATTATCTCCACGCCGAATGTGAAAAAAGCTGAAACATGTATATGAGAAAAAAATAAAGTTGCAAGGAAGTCACTACTTAAGATCAAAAACCTAAACATTTTAGTGTCAAAATTCATAACCAATTCTATCTTATACCAGAGCTTGGGCTATTAAAGGTTATAATCTTCAGCCTTCAAAATGACTTCACTGTAAGTTTAGCCATGTTAAATAAGTAGAAGAGGAAGATCTATCTAAACTAGTGACTGGGGACAGGTTTCAGATCACTGAGCATAACTCAAACAAGTCTGCACAGCTACTTTGGTATTAGAACATGGCTTGTTTTCCCATAGTGCACACTACCCTACCTAGACCATGTCCTTCACTCATCGCCATGATGAACAAGTGACAGGCTTGTAAAGGAAGCGTGGGTGACCGAAAGGCTTCTCCCAGCCCCCAGCATCCACAGACCATCTGTCTCCATGGGCTGCAGTCAGCTAGAGTGAAGCAGGAAATGTCAGTCTCAGTTGCTTAAAAGCTATGCGGCATTTTCACAGGTGAGTTGTCTAGAAGACAGGATTTGTGTTTCCTCATCCACTGAACTGAAGCCTGATCTCACAAAATTGTCCAGAAGTTTCTTACTGTCACTCTCATATTCTCAATACCACTCACACTTCCAGGTCTGTTTCTCTATCCCAGGATTTACACACTCATTTTTTTTTCTCTCCACTTCAAGCTCTACCAAGAAACATATGTTTACAGGAGTCCAAGAACGAAAATAAAAGATAACAGTGCTAAGGCCATCTGTGTTGACGTGACTAAGACTGTAGACCACCTATGTCAACATGAATTGGTCAGTTGTCCCAGGAAACTTCACCTGGGAGAGATAAAGCACAAACCAACTCTAAAAAAATCACTTTGCTATTTGCTTCAGGAAATTACTTCAGATCAATGATCAAAGGCAGGGATCTGTTCACTGGGGCAAATACACCAAGTTTGCATACCAGGACTGTTTCAAGACCATCATTCAAAAGTTCTACCAATAAATTGTTGCACCATCATTTTGCCCAGTCGAAATCAGTTATCCACCCTGAAAGGCTGCCTCAAAGCCCTTCATCTCAGGTCTCTAAGCCCTAAGGTTACATTGTGCCTGTCTTCTTTGTCCTTAGGGACTACAAACACTGTCAGGGTGGGAGTCCCTCTCATTGCTCTGAGCTCTAATAAATTCAGCTTTGTTTTAACATCTGGTTGTCTGGTGATTAGGGGAGGAATCTTGTATGAACTGTCACCTGTATTTCTCTGGATTACAGCAGCCTGGGAATACCAGGCTGTTTCCAGTAAAGACAGGCATCAAATGTGCGTACCTAGTCATAAATAAGAATCTCAAATTCTCAACATCTACCAATTTCTTTCTAGAAGCCCTCAGCAAGTCTCAAACATACTGGTAACTGACCACAGTCTCCACTCACTCCAGAAGCTTCTGTTGCACCTAGACTTAAATAATATAAACCTCACAGTACCCAGAGCTCAGTGGACCTTCTGCTTTGGCTGTGGAGGAAATTGGCATCTACGGAAATCACAAATCACTGGCCGCACTGTCGACTGTTATCGCAATGCTGTCTTTGCCTCTTGGAGCTGATAGTGTGTCCAAGTGGGAACTGTTCATTCTGTTGTTTCCAGGGCTGGAGTTGGGGAGCACTCACAGTGAGGGACTCGGACAAAAACCAGATAATAGTACCAGGTAATCCATTACCTTCTTTACATACATACAGGACCAGAGACTGGCCATGTATTACCACCACTGATCAAACTTTGGACAAGGTAGGGGAAATGGGGAAAAGATAGAGGCAGAACATCCTTTTTACATTTATTTCTCTTTTTCTAAATCTAACAAATATTTGAATGACAAAAAGTAATTCACTGTCCTTAAAGTGTTGGTGTTTATAGCTTTGGTGCCTATTTATAATTCATCCTACATATATTGAGTGGCTTCCATGTATTATGGACACTGTAACAGTGGGTATGAAATGAACAAGTCAGTCTTCATTAAATCTAAGAGGGAATCTATAAATAACAAAATAATTGAACTATAGAGTAAATTCAGTGTAGCGAGTAGAGGGAGGTAATAAGTAGAAAGATGAGTGATGGAAGTTTAAACATCAAGGAAGGCTTCCTGGAATAAGGAATCCTTGAAAGTTTGGAAGCAAAGGTATGTATTGTGTATTCAAAGAATCTAAGTTTAGTGTGACCAGATTAGATCATCTATAATAGTAGGATGGGGTAACGTGAACATAAAAATTAGTTAAGAAACCATGCAAAGTTATGTGGAAGATCTGGGAATTTATTCTGATGGTAATAATAGACTTGTTAATGTCTTTAACCAGAAGTATAATTCAATCAAAACTTCTAGGTAGTTACGTCAAATGTATTGTGAAGAATGACCTAGAAGGGAACCAATAGGAACCAAGAAGATGGACCTAAAAGCTACTAAAATTGCTCAACGAAGAAATTAAAATGTCCTGATTAAGTGTTGTAGGAGCTATGGTAGGAGAAGAGGATGGCACAGATCTGAGGATCAGGGAGGGACTAGAAGTTGATAGCATATGTTGATTAGCCAAGGGTTTAGAAAAATGGGAAATCAGGACTCTCTCCTCAGCTCCAAAGCTCGCTGTGCCTCTCATCCCATTCAAAATGAGAGACCAAGTCTTCACAAAGGACTACAGGGTAGAGGAAGCCCACCACCTAGCCCAGAACAGCCTCATTCCACTCTCTGCAGCTGAGCTACCTAGCAGGAAGTTTTGCTAATATGCACATTACTAGGTCTTGGGGAGGGACTTACATTTATAACATTGCATTTCTTAATGGTGCTGGTCCAAGAACCATACTTTAAGAACCACTGTTGGTCAATAGAGGCACAAATATCATGGGAGTAATCAACAACTTTCTGATTTGATTTAAGGCCCACTCCACAAGATGAAATCCACACCTGGCCAAACTGCGCAAGACAAGTCTTAGCCCCTCAAGGAGAATTTACTACTATTATTCTGCTAAGTGTACATAGTATTAAACTGACTCCTAATGACTTATCATCTCTCAATTCTCATCAGAGATGCCTCTTATGGCAGTAGATGGGAATTAACAGAGAGTAACATGTAGTCAAAATGCAAAGAATAAAAGGCAGTGGGACGCTCAACCCTAAATGGGCACCTGTAACATACCCTCTCCTCCCAAAGCTCAGAGAACACTGAAGAAGAGTGGCAAGAAAGATTGTAAGAGCCAGAAGGAGTGAATGATCACAAGGAAACCATTTTCTGAATGCAGCAGGAAAGGTGCACATATGAATACACAGTGCTCTGACAGCAGGCGCAATACCTGTGCAGGATTCAGACAAACAAAATCCCAGTTGGACAGGGGAAGTGGAAATGCTGGCCCACCCCAGCCGAAGACCTCTTGGCCACTGATGGCTGCTGGGAGAGGGAGACTTTCTTACAGCAAAACTTTCTTACAGCAATGCATGACACGTTTGACCAGCTCAAGTCAATTGTCTCTTCCTGACCCCCAGCTGTACGGAATGTCCAAAAATAGAAGCAGAAACTGTTGTCAAGTGAATTAAAACGATATCTTTTAATCTATTCCTTATTGTGGTTTGATTCCAGCATTTTTCAAGCACAACCTAACCTTCCTTTTTATTTTAAAAATTGGTTAAAATGGAAGTACCAAGTTCTGTTGGTATAAAAGGATTAATGGTGTTCATAGCCCCTAACACCTTACAATATGTAAACTGTGTTTCTTCTCATGCAACTTTTTATTACCATCTAAAAGTAGTAACTGCCTCATTTCTCATTTGTTTAGTTTTCTATAGCCTCTCACTAATGTAATAGAATTTTCAATGGCTTATTGACGTTTTGTGAATGATTGAGGACATGAGATGATCAGATATGTTCCTTACCCCTGGAGTTTCTACTCCATCTTTCAGCCCCAATGATCTCCCAGGTGGTTTTCTAGGCTTGTTGCACTGCTGTCATCATAGAGCATACCACCACTTCCCTGTGACAGTTCTCCTGCTCCCTAATGTCATGGTCCCCATCTCTTAAGTCACTCTTTCACTCCATTGAAGAACACATAGAAATGGAGTCAGAAAAAAAAAAAAACCAACAGGGAGGTTACTATGATGAGTCACTGCATGTGTGGAAAGTTCAGCGTGCTTGTGAACCATGAACAGAATTTTACACTAAAATTTACTCTTCAATTTTTGAAGACTTTCTTTTATGCTTTTCTAACTTGTTAGGAGCTAGCTAACAAGAATTCAAGTACCATTTTTATCTTCCTTTTCCTTTTTATGAAACATTTTGACTTTTTAAACTTTTACTGTCTCACACCTGGGTGTGATGACACACACCTTTAATTTCAGCACTCTACAGGCAGAGGCAGGCAGATCTCTGTGAGACATGGCCAGTCTGGTCTACATAGTGGAGTCCAAGCCAACTGGTGCTACAGGGAGACTCTGTCTTTAAAAAAATTTTTTTTCTGGAAATTAAAGGGGGAGGATATTTCAGTCAAAGGACTCAAACTGAACTCTGAGAAGTTTTCTCATATCAAAATTTCCTCTTTTTTCTGTGCAAATTCTTTTAAGAAAGTCTTGGACATCCTGTATTGGTCCATTTGAAATTCTTACCATCTTAATAGCTAATCTCTTTGTTTTTCTTTTATGGATGCTTTCTGAAACTTTATCCTCAAAGCTTTGTGTTAGATTTTAATTGTGGTTTAATTTATTTTTTATTTATTTATTATTTTATGTATATGAGTATACTGTCTGCATGTAGGCTTGTGCACCTGTGTCATGCAATGTCACGGAGGTCAGACGAGGGCATCAGATTCCCCTGGAACTGGAGTTAAAGACAGTTCTTAGCCACCATGTGGGTGCTGGGAATCGAACCTGGGTCCTCTGCAAGAGCAGTCTGTGCTCTCAACCGCTGAGCCATCTCTCCAGCCCCAAATTTAATTTACTTTTATAAAGCTTTAATGAATTCAATTGCTCTAAGAAGAATTTGCCCTGTGTTCTGTTTGTTGGCATTCTTATTCTCTTTCATGGCATTATTTGTCTTCGCAGTTATGACTATAGCTCCTTAGTTGTTCTCTCCTGTTTCATGTACTACTTCTTTCACATCCATCTTTTGCTTCCTGAGTTGATTCTCTTTCATTGCAGAGTTATATGGATGGATCTCAGACATTACTCTGGGGACAATCACCTGAAAGGTTATTAAAACACTGCCTACAATACTCACTCCCCAGAGTATCTGTGTGAGAAGGGCTGGGGTAAGGCCAGATAGTTAACATTTTCAGAAGCTTCCAGAGGCTAAGGATGTTACTTTGAAGACTAATCTTTGGAGCTCTGTGGAGCTTGGAGAGTAAAAAGGAGTCAGGTATACAAAGATTAAGGACCTGGTTCTCTGCTCAAACCCTTCCTCCAAAGAAACTGTAGACTTTGATCTAGCCAAACCTGCACAATCAAGGCTTTGTGGACTGGGTGCTGGGGAACTTAGACTATAGTACTTCAAAATTTCTCAAGATAATCCATATAGTTGGAGAAAATTTTTGAGCCAATGACATATGAAAACTTTCCTATAATTCCAAACTCTGTTTTCATAAAATGGACTGTTTACATAGAAAACGGTAGAGGATGAATTACCAGCAAAAAAACTTAGAATTTAGTATATCAGTCTGAATTTATCTACTATTATGTAAAAGAATGAGCAAATTTCATACTTCACCCTGATTATCCTTTACTAGCTATTGAAGTTTTCCTGGTACCAGGCAAAAATTTGAGAGTCGTGTCTGAGTCTCCCAACTGACAACGACCCTGACAACCTGGAAATCATGACCGGAAGCACTGGGACACAAGTGCACCTGTTACGGTAGCCCATCTCCCAAAGTGTTCTATCTTTTATAGCTTTGGCTCCTTCTTAGCTCTAACACTTGCAAATTCTGAAGGGTACAGTGGTTAAAAATAAGACAAATAGCTCTGTCTAGTGGCAAATTTTATCATTGCATGTAACTCATGAATAGTTTTCAAATCAGACCCTTTTTCAAATCTGCCTGAAACTTGGCCAGCAAACCTGACAGGAGGTAGCTATTTTAATTCAACCCCCACTCACTGGACACAATGGATAAGTACTTAAAGCTATCAGTCATGTTACCCGTTTGGGACTATTTCCAGTAGTTAAGAGAGACAGGCGTGAGACTCAGTTCAGTGATGTCCTTTAAAAGCAAATACTTTTAATTGTGGATTTTGCTTTGTCCATAGCACAGTCATATCTGCAACCAGCTTCAGCCTTTGTTCCTCTTTTATTTCTCCCCTCTTCTGCCAGAAGGAGGAATCTGGAGTTCAAGAGTAAATCAGAATTGTGACACCATTCACAGGGTATATATAAGCAGCTAGGGTTCCCTGTCTTTTTTTTCCCACAACCCTCCAGAATGTGCTTAGAACAGTGTGTTCAGGGCTGGAGAGATGGCCTAGTGGTTGAGAGCACCGACCGCTCTTGCAGAGGACCCGGTTTCAATCCCCAGCACCCACATGGTAGCTGAGAACCGTCTGTAACTCCAATTCCAGGAGAACTCCAGTTCCAGGGGAATCCGAGACCTTCTTCTGACCTCCGCGGCATTGCACGACACGGGTGCACAGACCTACACGCAAACAATACATTCATACACATAAAAAAAAAAAAAGAACAGTGTGTTCAATGCAAAGAATGGCAGTAATTTCCTCCACTACAAAGCACTCCAAAATAGAGTCATCTTTTTGCTCACAAACAATATTCACATCTATAAAATAATATGAAGCATTTTATAATATATTTAAAAAGCAAATTATTGTAAGAGGATTTATGAACACTACACCTGAAGGCTGACACGGGGGTGGGGGGGCGCTTTTTTGTTTCTATATTCAGAAAACAGATTCTGTTTTCAGACCCAAATGGGAAGGATGTTTGTTATAAAGAATAAAGACTTATTGAAATGGAGGATAAGAATTTGGTTACTTTTTAGTGCAAAGAGATACAAATCAGGGCTGGAGAGATGGCCTAGCAGTTAAGAGCGCCGAATGCTCTTGCAGAGGACCCAGGTTCAATCCCCAGCATCTGCAAGGGGCTGAGAGCCATCTTTAACTCCAGTTTCAGGGGAATCTGATGCCCTCTTCTGACCTCTGTGGCTTTGCATGACATGGGTGCACCAACCTACATGCAGACAGTACACTCATACACATAAAATATAATAAATAAAAAAATTTTTAAAAGATATACAAATGAAAGAGAGTATATGTCCTTATCTGAGAGTCTGTCTCCTAATGTAAACTCAGGAGCCAGGAAAATGGAAAGGAACCACGGAGTTAAAGGGAAAGAAAGAGTCAAGAGAGGGAGATGTTCCAAGGGGGAAATTGGAAAAATAGGGGTTTTAAACTGGGAAGGGTGGAGGGAAGGACATTCAAGGCACCAGGGGGACGATGGGGAAGAAGGAGCTCAAGAGAGAGGGGAAAATAGGAGGCAGGTGTTATCAGGAGAAAATGGGGATACTTTAACTGAAGAGGAAGGTTAGACCGGGAAAGAGAGAGCAGAGATAAATAAAGCTTAGGGGGTGTGAAACGGATTAGCTCAAAACCTACTGAAAAACACACATATAACATCTGAACATGAGTGGATCTGTATACCTGAAAGGTAAATAACAAGAAAGTGTCAGACGGGAGAAATATCCTTTCAAGTTGTTGGTTAGTGTAGTCCAAGAGACTCCGAAAATAACACAGGTTACTGTCATCGCCTTCATTATCTCCCAGACCATGAAGGTAAAGTCAGATTGCTGAATGCAGGGCATACTACTGGCTTTTACAGTCTTCCTGTCCTCTCTTTCCCAATGGTCTTTGAGCCTTGGTGGCAGAGGTTTAAACACAAGTATTTTTTAAAGCACAGTTTTAAGGAAATTACTTTTTAGATATATCAAAAGGATGAATTTGTGGAGAAAATCTACAATGTGAAATCCAAGAGGTAAATTTAGAGACCCAAAGATGGATATGATACAAATGCTGTTAATTCCACAATTGTGCTGAGGCTGGAAGGAAAGAGATCTTCTTTCAAACATTCCCACCTCTAAGTCCGTAAGTTATAAAATGGTAACAACATCATATAAGCAACAATCCCAGAGGCCAGGGAATCCTGAATGTCATAATCAAATAAAACCTAGCACAGGGCTAATATGACCCATATTTAATAACATGCAGCATCACCACACTTTTACACAGCAATTTAGCATAAGTGGCAAAAGATTACTTAGATAATTGAAATTAGTATTGCTTGTACAAACTGCACATTTCTAGGATCCGTGAAGAAGAAAGGTAACAAGATAGGCTAAAAAGATGTTTTAAGCCAGGCATGGTGGTGCACGCCTTTAATCCTAGCATTTGGGAGGCAGAGGCTGGTGGATCTCTGTGAGTTCAAGGCCAGCCTGGTACTCCGGATGCTTCAGTACTAAGAAGTAAAATTAAAAATATAAAGCCTGGTCTGGTATGCATACCTGTAACCGCAGGACTTTCAGAAAAGGGATGAGTCAAAAAGACAGAGTTTGACCAATTCATCTCCATAAGGAGAAACTTTCCAAAAAGGAAGAGGAAAATGGGGAGGGGGAAGGGTGTGACCAGAAAGAAAAGGTTAGGTAAGTTCCACAAAGCACTCGGAAATTTGTAGAACCCAGACACTTTGCTTCTTTACTCGTTTTTCTCATCTGAAGTTTTCGAGAGAATTAAAAGCAAATAGATCCTTCCTACAGTGTAAGTGGAAGATCTGGCTAGCAGATTTCCAGAGTTAACGTCACAAATTTTCAAAGCCACCAGAAGGTTGTCTGATTTCAATGTCTGCCCTCGACATGTGGTCACTATCAAGCTTTTTCTCAATGTGGCTGAACTCAGCTGCCTATGACTTGGGGAAATCTCCTACACTCTATCACCATCAGACAAAGCCCTGAATTCTATCTGCAGTGGTCATTTCTTCCAGGTGATTACTAAAGTAGTGGCCTTGGGTGATAACAGGCACTCTGCTAGAGGCTCATATTTGAGCAGAGAAAGAGCATGGGTTGTTAGGCATCCTGAGAGGGTGCCAGAGGAAAGGAGAAAGCTGGCCCAGACATAAAGACACAGGAAGGAGGAAACAAAGTTCTACTTTGAAATTTGTCCAGAGCTAATTCTGCATGTTAAGGTAAATAATAAAAAGAACATAAGATTTGAAAGAAGATTTAAAAACTCAAGTAGTAATTGCATAGTAGATGTGTAACTACTGGATAAGTTGGATAAATTGTTGGACCTCTCTGAGCTTTCCATACCTAAGAATATTGAATATGATACCTACTTACTTCACTGTAAAATACAGTAGCTAATATACAGAATAACTCCTATGTGCTTCCATCAAAGAACCAACAACAGCTGAGAGAATATCCACACCTGTGGGGAATCTGGGGACAGTGCTGCTCAAGTGACCCAACTCGTGTACAAATTTCATTTTTAGTTTTTAATTTCCATACTACTATATTCTTTGTAATCTACTCCTTGTGTGCATATCTTTTGCTTTTTGTTTGCTTTGTTTGTTTTTGTTTTTGTTTTTGTCTTTTTGAGACAGGGTCTCTCTAAAGGAAACTCACTCTGTAGACCAGGCTGGCCTCAAACTCACAGAGATCCGGCCTGCCTCTGCCTCCCCAGTGCTATGATTAAAGGTGAGCACCACCATGCCGGGCTTAAAGACGGTTCTTAGCCTCCATGTGGATGCTGGGAATCGAACCCAGGTCTTCTGCAAGAGCAACCAGAACTCTTAACCACTGAGCCATCTCTCCATCTCTCCAGCCCCCTGTATGCATATTTTAAGTAAAAAGAAATACTTTAGAATATTTCTTCTGCTTCGATATAGGCCCCGCCCACATTCCACCATAAGAAACCCCAAACCGTAGTGCATCCCTACTCACCAGACTCTGTTAACCACTGCGTTTTGCTTTTCTTTGCCTCCCATCATCTGACGGACCCGAAGGAGCCTTTCCATCTCAGCTTCTACTGGCTTCTCTCCTCACCTTCCTGCCTAAAATGCGCAGACAAGTGAGGAAAATTAACCAGCTACCTGATCGTTCTCGATAAGGGATGGTTTTGATTCTCAGGGCACATTTGGCAATGCTTGGTGACATTTTCGTCTTATCGCTACTGGGGGAAGGGAACACAGAACAGTGATGTATAGTGAGTAGAGACCAAGGACTACTAAACAGTCCACAATGCAAGAAACAGCTCCACAGTAAAGAATCAGTACTTCTAAAATGGGCCCGTGCTGAGGCTATGAAACCTTGAGCTGTACCTGTTCCCACCGTGAACTTCTGCAGCACAGCCTCGGGCTAACTGATCTGTGCAGAAGGGTTTTATTCTTTGTCAGGCTGTTGACACTCCATGCTTCGGTGACCTAAATTTAAACTTGGGCCATGTGAATGGAAGTTCAAAGTCTTTCCCCAGTTATGGTTTTGTTCACAAATGAAAAGCTCACTTTCTAAAGAAATTGAAGCTAGAAATCTGACAAATAGTTGGAAGCATAACTCTTCATTGGGTTCTGATTCCTATTTCCCTGCAGAGTACTGAATACCTGCAACCTAACACACACTTTATGTTCTGAAGGACACTGGAAAATAGTACTCTCATTTTAAGTTTTCTGAAAAAACTAAGAAAGATCAAAATAGGAGTTTAGAGCTAATTCTTGATTTGGAGAAGACACACACTTCAGAATCTCTTCAGGCGATCAGGCAATGCCCTTCTCCCTCAGCCAGAAAGTGAAATGGGGCAGTTCACTAGGTGGATTGCTGAGGAACAAACTTCTGAGTCTCTCTGCCCCTCTCCTCTCCAAGTTTCTTCTTCTTGAGCCAGGCATACATGTCCAGCCACTTGCCAAAATTTTCATGCCACACAGTGTTCAGATCCTACAGCTTCAGTCTTAAGTGAGCTAGATATATTTCACTAACAAGGACAAAGAAAAGATATAAAAATTAATGGGAATGCACCACATGCAAATTAGAGTTTGCTTTATGCAAATGAAAAAGTGTGGGTCATGTTATCTCCCTTCATGTAGTAAGAGCAATTGCAATATAGTATAGTAACCAGGGTACACGAGACTTTCTTGGAGGCAGAGGCAGGCGGATCTTTGTGAGTTCAAGGCCACCCTGGTGTACAGAGAGAGTTACAGGACAGCTGGGGCTACAGGGAGACCCTGTCTTGAAAAAGAGCAAAAAAAAAAAAAAAAAAAGAAAAAAGGTCAGGTTGTGTCGATGTTTGACTCCTTCCCATCATGGATACAGCAAACACCAAACCTTATGCTGAATAGATGGAAGCTAACCAAAAGTATCAGTATTAACACAGTCCTGTTCTGCATACCATAAAGCACACACAACTAATGTTCTCTTTTGTTGTTTTTGTATTTGCTATTTTTATTTTATTTTTTTTATTGATGCTTTGTGTATTTCATACATCATTTTCCAATTCAGTTCAGGCATATTTCCCTTTCCCTTCCCCCCATCCCACCACACCCCATCCCAGATCATGCATTCTGCCATAACTGTCCTGCATCTTTCTCTCAGTTTTTTTTTCATTTTTTAGCAATAAGTGATAATTTATGTGTACAAGCATCCCTCATGTAAAACCAATTTGCAGGCTGTTGTGCCCAAACCTTCACAGCCCCACCATCCAGCGGGGGAGGGGTGGGGGGGTTTATAAGTTGATCAAATGAGTGTCCAGACTATATTGCTGTAGTTTCACCATTCACCCCAATCGCAGCCCTTACATTCTACCACGCCCCCTCTTCCACAGATTGTTCCCTAGGCTTAGAAAAGGGGCACAGGTGGATGAGAAGCAAAACAGTCTACTTTCTCTGGAGCTGTTGTCTTGGATCGAAAGGTTATTCCTGGACAAACTGTCAGCCCATGAAAGGAAACAGCCAGAATTGACCTAATGTTCTCTTTTGCAGCTACTTCCTTACCGAAAGTGTTAGTATTAACATAGTCCTGTTCTGCATACCATAGATCACCACTTTCCTGACCTCCAGAAGAGTTCCCTTGTCATCTGTCACCTGACAGTACAGCCAGTGGCACTCACGTTAGGTTCTGTGGTGGCAATATCCCTTTGTTCATGCCAAATTTTAGTCAAGTAAGCAATAAACTATGTATCTTGAGTTGACAGAAAAGAATACCTCTCACGATGACCTCAGAAGTCTGTCTTTTCATGCTCCACCATCTGAGCTTAGGGAGGTGCTCACTACAGCAGCAGTTAGAGATGAAGAAGAAATCAAACCCTGACTAATCTTTGGCTCCGCCCAGAAGTAACACAAGTACTTGTGTTCACAATCCATAGGCGAAGAGCGATTCTGTGGCCCCAGTAGCTGCTAGGTGCTCAGTGTTTATGTTAAACCCCCTTCTTAACAAATAGTTTCATAATATCCTATTAACTTACTCAAAAGAGTTAATCCTAAACAATTTCGCCTGCCTAGTCACACATCTATGTTAGTTTTCAAAGGTTGCCAGAACAATCAGTTTGACTTAAATAGCAGAAACTTCTTTTCTAAGTTCCTTGGGTTAAAAGGTTAAGAACAAAGAGTTGGCAGGTTGTATTTCTCTTGAGGCTTCTCTCCTGGTTTTCAGGTTGCTTTTCCTCTCATCACATGAGATTAGAACTGCTGCTGAGATTAGAACTTCACCCTGAATTTGAGAAGGGGACTTGATTTAGTCCGTAATAACATGGAAATATTCAGCATACTGTCCTACCTACAACATGAAAGGAAAATAGAAAGTAAAATTATGATAAAATCTTGTACATTCACCACGTAAATTCTTGGTTACCACTTTGATAGAAAATACTATTATATCTATGTACAATAAAACATTTGAGTTTAAGAAAAGATACCCTGTATGAAATCTATTATGCAAAACGATAGAACAGAATTGAATGTATAGAGGAAAATAACATTGGACAGATTAGGGATAATCACCAAGATTAATGATACATTAATTGAGTGGAAAACATAAATGGAAGATAGTCTAGCACAAACAAGCTAATCTATTGATAAGTGTATTGCTAAAATAATCCATTTGCTCTGCCTTAGGATGAAGTTACCAAAATTATATCTCTCCTGAAATCTCCCACACATTACAGCATGCGTTATATTCTCACATTTTACTCTACAAATAATAGCTCTGATTTGGATGGTGAAGAATATAAATGGTTAATAAAATAAGTTCAGCACAAAAGACCAAAGAGAACCAGTATTGGCAGTGTTCTGCACCTCCAGGGACAGAATGGGAGTAGTGTTACTTAGCAGCAGGTAGCTCTGCTTGACATTTTCAATATGTATCATTATGCCAAACAAAAATATGTAAAATGACTAATATATTAAACTCTTATAAGAAACAACTTACAAACAAAATCCACTGAGATTCTCCTGGTTCATGTTATTCCATTAAATTAGATTCTAAATCTTTTCAAGAGTCACTTATTTTTTTCTATAGCTTATGAAGTTTACAGATGTACTTAAGATTTGTGATTTTAGTGATTTATACACCATGAACATTGTTGTTGTCAGTTAAATAACTATTTTTGAAATAGTGAAGAGTTCTTGGTAAAGTTCCAAACAAAAAAGAGTGTAATTCTCACTGAGTTGATGTATTGATCACATTTCTAGACAATTCTTTATATAACATTTGTGAAAAAATACGTAGTATTAATATGTAGAATGGGTTCTCCATTTAAATTATTTGAAATAGCTGTTTGGCATACATGAGTCTCCATCTTGCACATCTGAAAATCATTCAGGACATTAAAATTAGACTGCTCTCCCTCCTATGATAACCAAATACTACCATCAGTTTCAGAAACACCCCCCGGGGGGCGCCATAGGCCTGCTATGAACAGTTGCTGCAATATGATTTTCTAAATCTCTCACTCACTCTTGCTCTCTCACTCTCACTCTGCTCTACTGTTCTCTATCCCCTCCATTGTTCCTACCACAGATCATTCCATACATTTTTCTTCTCGCACCTGAAGTTACTTATGTCTTGGGCCTCCTAGTGCATTCTAACTCACTACAGATATATTCCAGTTTATCATTCTGAATAGGACTCTGGTCAGGATGGTATGTGATTTCACCTGGAAGGCCACTCTTCCACTTCTCCCATCTACCTCAAAATAGCAAAGACATAGTGCCAAAACTGGAAATATAAACATTCTGATAAACAAACGATTCTAGAGGGTAAGAAAAATAGTACAAAAATACAAGAATACACACACTGCCTCAGAGCTTTAAAAAAGGTATAGAAATTTCACCTCTACTGTGGTAACAGACATGGAGGTCGCAGTCATTGAGGAGAAACTGACAGGCCATAGGTGGACTATCCTGCCCTGAAACTTCCTCACCTATCAACCACAATCAGTAAATTGCCACTGTGGAGGCCTCTAAACAGACATTCCCCATAGCAGAATGCAAAAGCAACTATACCTGGACCAAACTTCTCAATGATTTTCCATATCTCTTCAGAGTCCTGATCTAGCAGTGTAAGAGTTCCTATGCATGGAGGCCATGTTGAAGAAACTCCACACACATGAGGGTAAGAGGCAGCCAGGAAGAAGGGAAGGTAGAGAGGGGAACATGGAAGTTCTCCACATAAGATGAGCTCATGAACTAGAAGCCAGAATAAGTAAGGATAACACAATAAAAAGCACCCCAATTTTTTTATTTTTAAATTTTATTTTATTTATTTTTTTCAAAGCCATTTTTTATTAAAGCTTTGTGCATTTCATACAAAATTTCAAATCAAATCTAGACCCATGGCCCTCTCCCTGTCCCCCCACCCCACCAGTGCTCATACAAAAACATGCCAAACATGTTTTTCATCTTTTTCTCAATCTCTATCAAAATTCTTGATGTAGAAGTTTACTGTTTCAAGGAGAAGTTCACATTTCAGTCAGTTCTTTGACCCAGTCATCGTCGTCATTGTTGTTGTTATTCCTTCCAATATGCATCATTCCAAAATATGCGTATATGCATGCCACATATATCATAGGTTTTAGCATCTTCAGCTTATGATTTTTTTCTTTATTAGGCTGAAAGATGTCATGTTTGAAGGCTCCTCCTTCGCAAGCCCAAACCACCATCAGTTCTGCCCCTGTGTTCCACACTGGGGTTTTCTCTTCCCATGGTCACCAAATGAGGTCCAGTAAGCATCGCATCCTGTCTTGATCTTCCTGTACTGGTCTCCACGATACAGCCTGGATAGTCCAACAATGGCAGTCTATATTCTGAAAAGGCTGAAACCCCAGTAGTAGCTCAGTCCACAAGCTGGCTGTCTGAGTAGTCCCCATCTGGCACCAAAGTTTTGGAGGATTCCTGGAGAGACATGAGTCTTCAGTCAATACTGGAAGGTTGAAAAGCTGTGTCTCCAGACCAGCTGAGCTTCAGGGACTGCGCCACGTCTGGTAGGGGATTGTGGAAAGGAGAAGCTAGGCCCGCCTGGCACACAGCAGCAGCCGGGCCCAGGCAAGCTGAACTGCAGGAACTGCACTGCGGCTGGCAGTGGCTCTACCACCATAGTGATTTTGTGTATGGGGTGTTCAGGTTCAGGTCTTGCTTGCTAAGACCACCTGAAGCACAGGTAAGAGCCTGGCACGACTCCAGACAGGTAGATCTTAGAATAGATTGACTCTTGGGTTGCTGGATAATTGATTCGCTGGTTTGTGGCAGGGGTGCTGTGGGCCTGTCTGCTTGGGTCTAAACCCTAAACCCTTGTAGGGTGTGGCTGATGGGTGAGGTCGGCCTTCCCCCTTGCAGCCAGCAGCAGCTAAGTCAGGCATTCCCCCCCACCCCCCCCACCCCTCCGAACTGGAATTGAGGAGAGAGTATACAAGTGGATTTTTTTTGGAGAACGTTCAGCGCAGGAAGGGAAGAGTGACTTAGACTTCCAATATCCAATATATAAACAAAATTGAAAGCCCGAAACCTAGACAAGTCAACACTCCATAAATAAGGAGGAGAAAAAAAGAAAGAAAAAAAAAGCATCAGAAGGAGGCAAGCAAAACAAGCCTTCAACATAGTGAAAAGACATTTGTGATTGGCATCGGAATACAGGCAAAAAAATTTTTTAAAGGGAAACCCTCATGCCAGGGACACGGCGAAAGGGTAACATGGGAAAGGTGCAGGATAATCCTGCACCAAGCTCTACCAACCCTGTAGGACATAGCTACAGTGGGATCCCCATGGAGGTGACCCAAGAAACAGATCTTAAAGGAATAATTGCAGACCTCTGCAGAGAAATTAAAAAAAAAATAAAGAAGTCAGAGAACTAAGGAGAGAGAATGAAAAACTCAACAAGGAACTAGAGGGATACAATGACAAACTTTGGAAAGAACTAAAGGAAGAGAATGACAAACTCCAGAAAGAACTAGAGAGAGAAAAATAACAAACACCTTCAGGAAGTAGAAACACTGAAAAAGGAAGCCAACCAGCAAAGTAAGGAGCACCAAGAAGAGATTGAGAAGCTCAAAAAGGAAATGGAAATATTAAAGAAATCACAAGATGAATTGAAAAAGGAAATAGAACACTCATCCAATCAAAAAGAAAGGAAAGGAAAAAGCCTCAGAAGCAGAATGGAAGAAGCAGAACAAAGAATATCAGATCTGGAAGATAACACAGAGCAACTAAAAAGCTCAAATAAAGATTATGAAAAATTTAAAAATACACAAAAGTGGAACAACCAGGAAATATGGGACACTATGAAAAGACCAAACCTCCACATCATAGGAATAGAGGAAGGAGAAGAATCTCAAGAGAATAGTATTGATCAGATCTTCAACAGAATAATAGATGAAAATTTCCCCAAACTAAAAATAGACAAGCCCATACAAATACAAGAAGCACATAGGACCCCAAATAGACAAGATCAGAAAAGAAACACCCCACGCCATATCATAGTTAAAATGCTAGATGCCCAAAACAAAGACAAAATTCTGAGGGCTACAAAAGAAAAACAAGTCACATACAAAGGGAAACCCATCAGAATTACAACTGACTTCTCGCCTCAAACCATGAAAGCAAGAAGAACATGGAGCAAAGCATTCCCAGTGTTAAGGGACTATGGATGCCAACCCAGAATACTTTACCCAGCAAAAATGTCGACTATACTTGAAGGAGAGAGAAAAATCTTCCATGACATAAACAAGATGATGGAATACATGTCTGGAAAACCAACTCTTCATAAAATACTTGAAGCAATTCAAAGGGCAGAAGAGAGGAGCAACTATCCTCAAGCACCTAGGAAAAGAAACTAATAAAAACATAACCATAGGAGTAGAATCAGAGACTAAAAGTCCAAATGGATAATAAGGTGAAAGGAAGCAACATCCATCTTTCAATTATAACCTTAAATATTAATGGACTAAACTCCCCAATCAAAAGACATAGACAGGGAGAATGGATTAGGAAACAAAATCCATCTACATGCTGTCTACAAGAAACCCATCTCAATTTCAAGGATAAGCACCAACTTAAGGTGAAGGGATGGAAGAAAGTATTCCAAGCAAATGGTACCAAAAATAAAGGAGGTGTTGCTATTCTAATATTAGACAAAATATACTTCAAAGTGAAAGAAATCAAAAGAGACAAAGAGGGCCATTACATCTTTATTAAAGGAACAATTGATGATGATGATCTCACAATCATGAATATACTCGCACCAAACTCTGGTGCACCAAACTGTATAAAGACAATTCTTCAGGATCTCAAGGCACAGATTAACCCCAGCACACTAATAGTAGGGGATTTCAGTACCCCACTAAGTCATTTAGATGGATCAATAGGACAAAGGATAAACAGAGAGACATCTGAACTAAATGATACAATACACCAAATGGACCTCACAGACATCTTTCTATTGAATATTCCACCCAAACACCAGAGAATACACTTTCTACTCAGCACCCCATGGAACATTCTCCAAAATAGACTCTATACTGGGACACAGGAAAAAACTCAACAAATACAAAAAGATTGAAATAATCTCATGCATTCTATTAGACCACAGTGCAATAAAACTCAATATCAACACCAGGATATGCCCTACAACCTACAAGAACACATAGAGACTAAACAACACTCTCCTGAATAATGAATGGGTCAAGGAAGAAATAAAGAAAGAAATAAAAACATTCCTGGAACTGAATGACAATGATACTACAACACAACAAAACCTATGGGGCACTTTAAAAGCAGTCCTAAGAGGGAAGTTTATAGCTCTAAATGCCTACATTAAAAAAACAGAGTGAGTTCCAGGACAGCTGGGGCTACAGGGAGACCCTGTCTTGAAAAAACCAAAAAGAAAAACAGAGCACAAGTGAACAATCTAACACTGCAGCTAAAAATACTCGAGAGACAACAACAAATGAACCCTAAACACAGCAGACAAGAATAACAAAAATCAGAACAAAGATCAATGAAATAGAAACAAAGAAAACCATACAAAAAAAAATCAATGAATCCAAAAGTTGGTTCATTGAAAGAATAAACAAGATAGGCCTCTAGCCCAGTTAACCAAAAGAAAGAAGGAGCAACTCCAAATCAATAGAATCTGTGATGAAAGGGGAAATATCGCAACAGACAATGAAAAGATCGGGACAATCATATGGGAATACTTCAAAAATCTATACTCTACTAAGTTTGAAAACCTAGAAGAAATGGATGAATATCTGAAATCCTGGGAATCACCAAAGCTCGACCAAGAAGAGATTGACAGCTGAAATAGACCAGTAATATATGAAGAAATTGAAACTCTAATAAGAAGCCTCCCAAACAAAAAATGTCCAGGCCCAGATGGTTTCACGGCAGAATTCTATAAAATATTTCAAAAAGACTTACAACCATTACTACTCAAGTTGTTTAGAAGGACACAAATGGAGGGAGTTTTCCCAAATTCCTTCTATGAAGGAGCATCACACTATTACCAAAACTAGGCAAAGATACAACCAAAAAGGAGAACTATAGACCCATTTCCTTAATGAACACAGATGCCAAAATTCTAAGCAAATTACTTGCAAATTGCATACAGACCCACATCAAGATGATCATCCACCATGACCAAATTGGATTCATACCAGAGATGCAGGGATGGTTCAACATACAAAAATCAATAAATATCATCACACATATAAACGAATGAAAGACAAAAACCATACTATCATCTCAATTGACTTGGAAAAAGCCTTTGACAAAATCCAGCATCCCTTCATGCTTAAAGTCCTAGAGAGAATTGGATTGGAGGGATCATTCCTCAATGTAATCAAAGCCATATACAGAAAACCCACAGCCAATATCATCCTAAATGGGGAAGTGAAGAAGAATTCCCCTTAAAGTTAGGAACTCAGCAAGGCTGCCCCCTGTCACCACTCCTTTTCAATATAGTGCTGGAAACACTTGCTAGGGCAATAAAGCAAGAAAAGGAAATTAAAGGAGTTCTAATTGGAAAAGAGGAGGTCAAGCTATCCCTTTTTGCTGATGACTTGATCGTTTACTTAAGGGATGCTAAGGACCCCACCAGAAANTTTTTTGCTTTTTGTCTTTTTATTAAGATCTCAAGTTTTATACCTAAAGTACAATTTCTCAGGCCTTACTATTAGCACCGAAATAGTTTTAAATCACTCAACAAATAGGAAAATTCATAGCCATGTAAGTGAAAGAGAAAATTCTTCTATAAAATGCCCTTAAAGCCATAAAAAACTTCTAGGAAAAGAATGACATTAAAAAGGCAAAATAAAAAACACAGAAAAACATTTATACACTAAGGACAGCAGAACTTTCCAAGTATCCATGGGGAAATAGGATAAGGAAAAGAGATGACTGGGAGAGGCATCCTTGGAGGTCTTAGAAAGTAGAATTTTAATCACAATTATTAAAAATTTAACAGATAATATAAAAAACCAAATAGAGCACTAATGATTAGGAAGAGTACAGAAAAATTGATCCAGAACTGGCTAAAAAGATAAAAATTATCTTATTTAGATACAGGGTCTCTGTAGCCCCAGCCAATGTGGAACTTGCTATGTAGACCAGGTTAGCCTCAATCTCACAGAGATCTGCCTGTTTCTGCCTCCAGAGTGCTGGGAATAAAGGCATGCACCACCATGACTGACAAGTTTTCTTTTTCAACACAAAAAGTTAAGGTGTTTGGAAGGTAGACCACAGCACTCCAGCGTGAGGCGGATCAGTATTCCTGACAGCAAGAACAGTAGGATGCCAGCTGAAAAAAATGCTACCAGACTCCTGGATTGCTTGAGAAAACATACAAACTTTACTGAATGGGACAGCAAAAAAACAAACATACCAGGACATACCTCACATTAAGTCAGGCAGATAATAACAGTGAAGTACAGAGGACTCCAGAACAACTCTATTCCTACATGGCCCTTGTTATGAGATACAGAGAATAGTATAAAGTATAAATCAGTCGATTATACTTTGTCTATGGAATATAAAACTTCCACTTCATATTTTAATAACTCCATACTCCAGGATTTAGAGGGTAATTAAAAGAACTGAAAATGGGGGCTGGGGAGATGGCCCAGTGGTTGGGAGCGCCGACTGCTCTTGCAGGAGACCTGGGTTCGATCCCCAGCACCTACATGGCGGCTAAGAAACGTCCGTAACTCCAATTCCAGGAGAACTCCAGTTTCGGTGGAATCTGACACCCTCTTCTAACATCTGTGGAATTGCACGACACAGGTGCACAAACCTACATGCAGACAGTACATTCATATAAATAAATAAATAAATAAATAAATAAATAAATAAATAAATAAATAAATAAAATTGAAAAAAAAAGGTAGCGGTTTAAAAAAAAAAGAACTGAAAATGAATTGCAGTATTACTTTCTATGGCCTCCCTGAAATAAAAGGTATGTGAGTCTTTGAAATATTTTAAGAAATCATCACTTGAAGATTTTTCATATCATTAAATGCCTTCAAGCCATTTGAGGAAATTGTTTCCATTCTTCTAATCAATGATAAAGTGAAGAACATGATACCTGAACATACCAACCGATAGAGGATGCTTCGATTCTGTGTAATGATCACATAGCCCACTTGATGTTTTGTGGGAAGTTAACTATTATTTCTAAAACAAAAAGATAAAAACAAAACACATGGAAATATTAATACTCCATTAAAATAATTATAATACCAAAACACTTATGACGTAGTCTGACAAAGAGATTGCTGCCACATCCTCCCTAACAGGACAGTGAGCACGAAACATGGGGCATTTGGGTCAGCCAAATGCTGGAAGACGAAGTAACCATCCCCACAGTCAGAAATTTCCATAAAATTTCTAAGGAGAAATTCAATGAGTTTCTAGAAGACAGTATGGACAGTAAAACAGATTAGAAATTGGAAAAAAATGGAATTTGACATACACACAGAGACACACACATGCACACATATGCAAGCACACATACACAATTCAATGGCCCCACATTTACCAGCTTTCACACAGACAGTCCCTGATCTATAACCATAGTCTTCAAATACTCTCACAAAAAATATTGTCTCTGAATCTAGTCTGAATGAATCTAATATTAAAATTTTAAAAATACTTAATCTCTTTCCATCACCAACGCAAGAAAAACCAAATGGGAAACTATTCTAGGACATAGGCTAGTTACCAGTGAACCTGATGTAATTAAAACTTGGATTCAATTCAAAGAAATCTAAGCCATCAGCAGGTCTGAAAAATAAAACCTCTTTACTATTTCTTAATCACAATACCAGGATTACAAACATCCAATAGAAGCAGAACTAAATATGACCTAGCTAACAGAAAATGCCAGGATTTCAAATCAGTTATTCAAAATATATTAAAGAATGATATGGAGGGCAAAAAGGATTAAGTATTTATGGAAAAGTACTACAATGAATTTGTTAACCAAACCAGAAAGACTGTATTTTACATTTCAGTCTTCACTAGAAGAGGTTAAGAGCAAATTAGACAGTGTAGATGAAAGAATCAGCACACTTGAAGCCAAGACTGAAGAATAAAATGAAAAAAAATTAAAGCATCTATATTCCACAGTGATCTAGATCAATGTTTCTAAAATATCATCAAAATTTTATCAATAAAGTGTTATCAAGATGCATTAGTAAACCTGGTTCTCATTGTGCACCTGAGTCACAGGTGAAGGGGAAATAAAAATACTTTATATCTATAGATATATCATACTTATATCTATATCATACTTTCCCCCCTAAGTCTCAGGAATTGTCAAGAAAGAGGGGGAGGGAGATTGCACAAACCAGAGGAAGTGGATGACTATAATAAAACAGTGTACAGGTACACATATTAACACATAGCACTGTGACAGCATGAAAAAGACCTGTGCAAGCTCAAGCCTAGCAACATCTCAACGTGGAGCCAGGAGATGGTCACAAAGTCCCACCCATAGCTGAGGTGCTTTGACAGTTGCTAACTGCTGTGAGGAGATACACATGTATACTTACACACATATACACAAAGTAAGAGCAAAATGTAGTAGAAAAAGATGCCCTTTACTAGAACAAGATATCTAAAATGTATCTAAAAATAAAACTCTAAGAGCTCTATGCAGATATTTGGAAGAGGATATGATTAAGGGTACGGTGCCATTAGACTTATGGGTGCCAACACTCCAGAGAGACCTGGAAAATAACAGATGACTATGAACTGAGGCACAGATAGAATGTAATTCAAATCACTTAATACCAACCATCAACATTCATTCTTCCAGCTTCCAAGCAGATCCTAAAATCATATGAAAGATCAAATAAAGCAAGACAATAAAGAAAACATTAATGAACAAGTACTAATACTACGTCTCAAAACATTTGTTTTAATTTTTATTATTGAAGCTGTAGGAAGCAAGAAATGAAGGAATCCAGAAGATAGTCCCAGGCCCCAGGCCCACGTGAACACACATGGTCTGAGTCTCCCCAAGCCTAGTGCGGAAGGCTTTATTCCAACCAATGGTACTACTGAGGGGTGGTGGAAACCTGTGGAGTGGGCAACTGGTTGGAGGTAACAGGTCACTGGGGGCATACTTCAAAGGCGTGTACCTCGCCCTCACTCCTTTCTTGTCCTCTCCTTGACCTCCAGCCACCATGAGGTAAGGTGTTAGTCCCCAACACCTTCCCTCCTTAATATTCTGCATGACTACAGGCCCACAGGGATGGAGTGAGGTGCCCACACAGTAAACTCATACACCACAGTAAGCTTTTCCTCGGTAACTTGATTTTCTCAGATATTTTGTCATTATGAAGCACAGTCTATAGGTTCCTTATTATTTAAGCTAGGAAAAAAATACTGATAGGGATAAACTAGGAACCTGTGACTCCAGAAAACACCCATGGCCCATATAGACCTGAGATGTCAGCACTGGTGCTAGACTGAATTTGAAGCCCAGTTCTCCTAGAAAACTGGCTTGGACTGAGTTGAAACTGGTGTGCCATACATGCAAAGCAGTACTGGGCTTCAGAAAACAAAAACAACTACATCAAAGTCCCAGCCATAGACTAACTACAGGATGATGGTGACCTCTGAAGAGGGCAATAAAATTTAGAAGGTATCATTTAGAATAGGACTCTGAGCCCAGCATGGTGGCCCACACCTTTAATTCCAGAACTAAGGAGGCAGAGGCAGGTGATTCTCTGTGAGTTCAAGGCCAGCCTGGTCTACAGAGTGAGTTCCAGGCCAGCTGGGACTAAAGAGAGAATTAAAGAGAGACCCTTTCTCAAAAAGACCAAAAAGACCAAAAAAAAAAAAAAAGAATGGGACTCTGTGATGCTTAAATTCTTTTTTTTTTGGAGACAGGGTCCCTGTAAGCTCCGGCTGTTTTTTTGTTCTTTTTGTTGTTGTTGTTTAAGCCGATAGCTGCACAAAATATGACAATATCTTGAGGTTTGCCAAAGTATGGTTATGCTTACACACTGATTCAAAGTAGCATTCTCTATATTTGAAATAGTTCCTAATTTTAAGAGAAAAAAGCTGGTACATGACTATATCATATTGATAAAATATTAAAACATACATACTTTAAGTACAATTCAAAAATGTGAAAGCATTAGCAGAACTATTGAAAACATACTTCTCAAAGCCGGGCGTGGTGGCGCACGCCTTTAATCCTAGCACCTATGGGAGGCAGAGGCAGGTGGATCTTTGTGAGTTCAAGGCCAGCCTGGTCACAGAGTGAATTCCAGGACAGCTGGGGCTACAGGGAGACCCTGTCTCGAAAAAGACGCAAAAAAAAAAAAAAAAAAAATCAAAAAACACACTTCTCTTTCAACAGAGATTTTATTGTAGTATTTTGGTCTTTTTACTTATTTGAGTTTCTAGTGCAGGGATTAAACCCAAGGCCTTACACATGCTACACATGTGTTCTGTCACCAAGCTACATCTGTACCCTATGAGAAAACAGTATGTTGTTTTAATTGTTATCACTGTTGTTATAACAATGTTTACAATAATTAATTGTGTTAAGGGTCTATCAAATGTAGATGGGTGTACGGATGAAACTAGAACAACACTTGGGCTCAGAGATGTGTTGGTTTTAGTCCTCCACATCAGTGTTTAGTTGACATGCATTCTAGTATATTTGGTCTAGTTTTAAAAAATATATAA
Organism: Rhizomys pruinosus; assembly: GCA_009823505.1. NCBI lineage: Eukaryota > Metazoa > Chordata > Mammalia > Rodentia > Spalacidae > Rhizomys > Rhizomys pruinosus. Next base: position 5,547,939 of record VZQC01010238.1, on the reverse strand, counting down.
TATTTTTGAGACAAGATCTCCCTGCAGTCGTAGCTGGCCTGAACTCACTTTGTAGATGTAGACCAGGCTGGCCTTGAACTCACAGAGCTTCGCCTGCCTCTGCCTCCCTGGGATTAAAGGCATGTGCCGCCATGCCTGACAAAAGATTTTTTTAAACATATTTTACTATTTTTATTGTATGTGTATGAGTGTATTGCCTGCATGTGTGGAAATGTACTTGTGTCATGCATTGTCCACAGAGGTTAGAAGACTGCATCAGATTTCCCTGAAACTGGAGTTACAGACAGTTGTTAGCTACCAAGTGGGTGTTCCGAATAAAAACGAAAGAGAGGCCAGTGCGTTTAACTGCTGAGCCAACTCAGCAGCCCCGAGACTTTTAGTCTTATAATTTAATTCAAATAACCCACATACATTAGTCTAAGAAGACAATCATTTTCTTAGTATTTTTCGTTTGTTAGAAAACCTCTAAACACACTTTCTTTCCTTTCTAGCCATTTTGTCTTTATAGAATAGTTAATGAAATTTTTAACTTTGAAAAGCATTTTCACGGCCCTCTGTGTTTACTATGGAAGGTGGGCTTTCACACAAGCAGGTGTTCTGACACCCAAACCCCACCTCCAAACATGTTATCTTGGGAGAACCCATCAATGCTCCTGATTTCAAACGCCACACATAGTCCCTATCAGCACTAATTGCAGCATATTTTATGACACTCTGGTAGGCATCTGTGCTCAAACCTATAGGCAGCCAACCCTGTTTGCTTTTATAAAGAACTAAGTAATAGTTTGAGGACAGGCTGGGAAAACTCAGAGCCAGTAAATTACAGCCCTACTGTATTTATGTCATAGTCTCCAGATGATCACACTGGCCTAAGTGCCCATTTATGGTCCAACTGCACAAAAGACAAATGAGAAAGCACCACAGACATAAAAATATCCATCCTGTTATGTTTTCATATGGCAAAGTCATCACACTATTCTCCCCCAGAAGACTGTCTTGAGTTGATGAGAACTAGTAAGTAAAGAGTTATGGGGTGGGGGTGGAAGGTATCACATGCAAAGCAGTACTTGGCTTCAGAAAAAAAAAAAAAAATCAAGGGTAAGCAAACTCCAAGACATAGACTGAGGTTCAAGGGCAAAGTACAAAGCCAAGAAAATAAAGCAAACAACAAAACCTCAGAACACAGGAGAAAAGGAAACTGACCAAAATTTACTTTTTAACGCAGAACATGGAAGCCAAGGACCACAGCAATCAGACATCGGTTGGTTTCATATGGGGCTTTACTGAGGCTGGGTTTGTGCCAGGCAACATGCAGGGTGGACCTACATATTCCAGCACTTACATACACAGGAAAAAAATCTTTGAAAATATTCAAGATATTATTAGCATGGAAGATTACTGTTGGTGAATCGAAGGTAAGAATTAGGGGTTAAAGAAAGTGGTGGAATATTTTACCTTTACAACCTCTGGTAATATTTGACATTATTATAAGCTTAGACTCACTTAATAACAGTTATAACCATACCATCTCTTAAAAATAAATGAAATAATTGTTCTATGCCCAGCTTCTCAGATGAGTAAAATGACCTTAGAAACATTGACATATGAATTCACAAGTCAAATTAGTACAGGATCTACTCATAAAAATTAAGTCACTTGTGCTGGGTGTGGTGTCACGTGCCTATAATCCCAGCACTTGGGAAGCAGAGGCAAGCGGATATCTGTGAGTTCAAGGTCTGCCTGGTCTACAGAGTGAGTTCCAGGACAGCTGGGGCTACAGGAAGACCCTGTCTCAAAAAGACCCCCCCAAAAATTAAGTCACTCAGTATTTGGGGGATATATGTTCTTAATGTTTTATGTTTACACTTTTGATCAAGATATATACTTGGAATACAAACATACTCAATTTGATAGGGCCAGGATTCCAAATCATTTTCACAATTTTTTAAAATTTGCACTTAAAAGAAGAAGTTCTTTGATCTGTTTTATAAATTACTTTACTTTTAGGCCTATTTTTCTTTCTTTTTAATTTTTATTTATTTCTGTATGTGTACGAATGTACTGTCTGCATGCAAGTCTGTGCACCCGTGTCGTGCAATGCCGCGGAGGTCAGAAATGGGTGTCGGATTCCCCTGGAGCTGGAGTTCTCCTGGAATTGGAGTTTCAGACGGTTCTCAGCCGCCATGTGGGTGCTGGGGATCGAACCCGGGTCCTCTGCAAGAGCGGTCGGCGCTCTTAACCGCCAGGCCATCTCTCCAGCCCCCCTATTTTTCTAATACCTAATTTGAGAGTAAAAAAATATCAGCCTTGGTTTTAAAAATTAAACTTATATCTGAATGGGAGCAGACAAAAATCAATGAATATATTATTTAAGATGTGATATAACAATTCAGTTTTATAAGAAACACCTAAAAAACACCAAAGGTTTTCCAAGCATCTTTGAAAATCATCTTTAGGAGCTGGAGAGATGGCTTAGTGGTTAGAACACTGGCTGCTCTTAAACCATGTGGGTTTGATTCCCAGGATCCACATGGCTTACAACCACCCATAAGTCCAGTTCCAGGGGACCCAGGACCCTTTTCTGATCTCTGGGGGCATTGCATGACACAAGTGCACTTACACACATGCATGAGATACACTCATACACATAAAATTAAAAAATTAAATAAAATACTTTCTTTAAATTGCCTTTAAAATGTCAGAAACTTATTCAGAGGTTAGGAACCCTGGATGGTCTTGCAGACAACCTAGGTTCAGTTCCCAGCACCTAGGTGGCAACTAACAATGATCCATAACTGCATTTCTTTTTTTTTTATTTATTAATTTTATTTATTTCTGTATGTGTATGAATGTACTGTCTGCATGCAAGTCTGTGCACCCGTGTCTGCAACGCCGTGGAGGTCAGAAGAGGGTCTCGGATTCCCTTGGAACTGGAGTTCCTCGGGAATGGTTTTAGACGGTTCTCAGCCGCCATGTGGGTGCTGGGGATCGAACCCCGGTCCCTGCAAGAGAGTCGGCGTCTTAACCGCTAGGCCATCCTCCATAACTGCATTTCTTTTTTTTTTTTTTTTTTTTTTGGTCTTTTTTGAGACAGGGTCTTCCCTGTAGCCCCAGCTGTCATAACTGCATTTCTAAGAGATTCACGCCCTCCCTCTTCTGGCCTCTGTGAGCAATGCACGCGTATGGTGCACTTACAAGCATGCAGAAAAATACTGAAGTAAAAAAAAAAAATTAAATGTCAGAAACTGTTCAGTGAGTCCTGCTTCCTCACTGGGACTTCCTGTCTTTGTTCAGTTTGTTTGTTTGTTTGTTTGTTTGTTTGTTTGTTTGTTTGTTTGGTCTTAGCTTTCCTGAGCCATGTGACCGTGTCGCACCCCACTATACTTGTGCGTTCCACTCTACTTCCTCTGCTGATTTCAGTCAATAGAGCTTACATTCGGGGAACCCTGAATTGGGTTCTCAGTGATTGCTACTGAGCGATCAGCTTCAGCTTCAGTCCTTTCACTTTTTTCGTCTATTCTTATTTCTCGATTATAATAATTGTTCCAACGAAAGTATCATTATTTTTCTCTCTCAGCCTTTATTTTACTTAACATTGCTCAAAATTAAATGTGGATATTAGAAATGACTACAATGTACATATTCACCTATTCAGGGCTGCCCTTCAAGGGAATTCCCAGCAGAGGGCAAGAGGGGCCCTCAGAAGACCTAAGTGGGAAGCAGCAAGCAGTGAATTTGAGAAGGAGGTAAGATTCTTCATAGGGTTCCACTAACAGGGATCAAAACATCCAGATGTCAAAACAGACAGGCTGGCAAAGAGATGCAGGACCAATTACAACACAGCTACACCAATGTACACAGGGTAGATGGCTGGCAGAGTCCAGGACCAATTACAACATAGCTACACCAATGTACACAGGGCGGATGGCTGGCAGAGTTCACGGCCTACTTAAAATCTGTTTCTAATTCCCTTTCTTTTTTTTTTTTTTTTTTTTTTTTATTTATTTCTGTATGTGTATGAATGTGCTGTCTGCATGCAGGTCTGTGTACCCGTGCCGTGCAATGCCGCGGAGGTCAGAAGAGGGTCTCGGATTCCCCTGGAACTGGAGTTCTCCTGGAATTGGAGTTTCAGACGTTTCTTGGCCGCCATGTGGGTGCTGGGGATCGAACCCGGGTCCTCTGTAAGAGCGGTCGGTGCTCTTAACCGCTAGGCCATCTCTCCAGCCCTCTACTTCCCCTTTCAAAGAAACAGAAGAAGGAAGCAAAGGGAAGGAAGATGAGGAGAAAGAAGTAAAAGAAGGACCTCGGCCATGTTCCTAGGTAAGCGTTTTGACTTTCTAGCCTCAACTGTGCAGCTAAGAGCAGTGGTAGTCATATGATTTATCATGAGATGTTGCTGTGACCTGCTCTGCTATAGGCTTATACATGTGATTTGTCTTGACCAACAGAATAATTTACCAGTTTTATGCCTTTGCCCATTTTTAACTTGTTCATCATCTCTACACAAAATCTTCTACTCCTAAAAAGATTGAATTTGACTCTCTGGCCAATCAAGTCTCTGGAACTTTATTCCATTTATTACTTCGAAACATTCTATTACACTTTTTCTTTCTATAATCTTCCTTTTCCCCTTTTTTCTTTCTCTGTACCCCTTTGATAATATAACTTTCCTGGAATTTTCAAATTATAAATCTGATTAACATCTATGGACTATATCCCTTTGTGTTATGAAATGCATTTTACAAATGTAAATTCATTTTTCTAATAGCACAGAAATGACACAGTATGTTTTGATGATAAATTATTTTAAAAGTATAATTTTTTAAATTTTATTTATTTTTTATGTGTATTAATGTACTGTCTGCATGCAGGTTGGTGCACCTGTGTCATGCAATGCTGTGGAGGTCAGAAGAGGGTTTCAGATTCCCCTGGAACTGGAGTTAAAGACAGTTCTTAGCCGCCATGTGGTTGCTGGGAATCAAACCCGGGTCCTCTGCAAGAGCAGTCGGCGCTCTTAACCACTAGACCATCTCTCCAGCCCCAAAAGTATAATTTATAGAAGACCAAAAAAAAGGTAGGTTCTTTCTAAAATCAGCTGGAAAAGGTTTCACACAAAATCTCTATACTATTTACAGTACAAACAAGTAGGATTGAATTTCCTGAAGTGGTCTTTAGAAAATACCAATGTAGGACGAAAGTGTGAAAATACAGGTCACATAGGACAACAATTTGAGAAAGACACAGTGCAGTATTCCATCCTCTTTGCCAGGGCACTTCTCTGGAACTCACTTGCCCTGGGCTATTTAAAAATAGCTCTGAATTTCAACTTTTTTTTTTAATGAGACATGTGATTTAACAATGTCCCCTCCAAAGAAGAAATGGAAGAAGGAAATTTAAAAGGAAATGAAAAAAGAGAAAAGAAAAAGAAAAATACATGCATACAGAGTTTCTCTCCCTGTCTGTGTTGTTGTTTTTCAGATCTAGTGTTTGGGACTTCATTGAAGCTAAAGAAAAACACTGCATAATGTCATAAGTATCTAAGCCATTAATCAATTATCAGAACTGTAAGAAGGCAAAACTGAGCAAACTCCGCCCAATTTCTTCTTACTGGCTATTTCTTGAGAGTCCTAATACAAAGAATAAACTGGCCTCAACTGGCTTTTCAACAGAAAGAGCATCTGATACCTAGCAGACTAGAGTCACAGTAAAGGGATGCTGGCAGTTACCCAAAGGGAAGTCAAAGACTGTATTTAAATTATGCATGAATATTGGAGAGGGTCAAGAAATGTTTACTATAATGACAAAATTACAGAGTCTTTAAAGTTCTATTTCCTTGGGAAAACCAAGGTATCAATCAGGGAAACTAATATTACAGAGCGCTCTAGAGTCGGAAGATTGATTGCCTGTTCAACAATAATCTATTTTATTTCCTCTTGATATAAAGGAAAGTATAAGAATTAACATGGGTTTTTAAATATTTTATTTATTTTTATTTTATGTGCTTGAGTATATTGCCTACATGTAGGTAGGTGCACCTTTGTTGTGCACTGCTCCTGGAGATCAGAATAGGGTGTCAGATCTCCTGGAACTGGAGTTATGAATGGCTGTTAGCCGCCATGTAGGTGCTGGAAATCAAACCTAAGTCCTCTGCAAGAGCAGCCAATTCACTTAACCTCTGAGCCATCTCTCCAGTCCCAAGAATTAACAGGTTTTCTATGAGTACACACCATTTCTAGAGAGGAAAAGGATAAAGATTGGTTATCTACAATTATTTTGATTTGAAAGTAAATATTTTGGAAAACTTTCCTCCTTTGAACACATAATGATCATGTAAATTTCACATTGGAACTGTCAGTACTGTTACAGCATCTGCACCATAAAACCATTTCTGAACCTTTAATTTTCAAAAGCACAAGCTAAATTTCAAAGTGAGTTACAGTTATAAACTGAAGTTAGTTTGTATCATTAAACTCATGAGATAACCGTAGGCAGAGATTAGCACAATTAGAAACTATTAATAACTGTTTAATATCAGTCTAGATGTAAATGAGTAATTCCATATAATAGCAGTAGAATGTGAGTATAATCATTTGTTAAATGCCAAGTTAATTAACTATCTGAAATATGAGGATATAAATGCCAAAAATTAATATGACCTTTCATTTATCAAGAACTGTTGGCATTTTTAAAGAAAGGATTTATGAAACGGTATCCTAAATAAACTTCAATATTCTCAGAAATCATTTGAACTTTTTTCTCTCAAAGATAATCTCCTTCTCAAATGAAACACTACAAAATTTGCTAAATGTTTTTATGTAGGAACATTTTAATATTCCCCCAAATAGAAAGATCACATTCAAACTCAAAGGCTGTTCTGTATATGGATTTTTCTTTTTGTACATGAAGTTATGCCCGTCACCTATAGCACTATTTATTCTGATTCATATGCTTTAACTTTCAAACTTAGGGGAAGGTTAATTTGAGGTCTATTACTAGGGACTGTTAAGAGCTAATACATCATAAGAAGGCAAAATAGGATAAAAATGCAATGTGTAAGGCCATGGTGGGCACCACTCTAAGATGCTCCTGAAGATACTTTGCCTCAATCTTCATTAATATGATGGGCCATGGCATCTGTGATATGGTAACTTTCATGAGAGCTCGGCTATCTTTTCATTCCAATGACCAGTAGTTCAGTAGGGACTGGTCATGACTGGGCACTGACTTGTTGCATATGCTACATGAGAAAAGACCATTATTGTTCTTGGTAACTACTTTTTATTTTGCTATAAATTTTCTAATTTTCTAATAAAACTTTTTTTTAATTTTTAAAGGAATTTTTCAGAAGTTATCAAATCAGGTGACTTTGAGTTAATGAAATGTAAGTGGACCTAACATAATCAGAAAAATAATTGAAAGGAAGAGAATTTTGTCTCGCTGGTGGGAGAAGAGGAAGCCAGAGGGATTCAAAGCACAAGCAGAGTTCAATGTATCATTGTTGACTATGAAGATACACAAGACAGACTATAGTCAAAGCTTAGAGACAGACTACTAGGTGTGAGAATAGTCACCAGGAGAATGAGGACCCCAGACCAGTCATAGCTTGATTCTGCCAGCAACCTGGATGATCTTGAAAACTGGCTTTGTCTTATCTTCCAAGTAAAAGCCCAGTATGACTGACACTGTGCTTTTGTCTGTGAGAACAAAGCAAAGAACTCACTCAAGTCTTTATGCATGATTCACCTTGTTGTGAGGTATTAAGCTGGTACTGTATTAATTTGCTAAACTTCTAGTAGTTCATTACACCAACTGAACTTTATTTGTAGACCTAAAATGAAAGTGTCATGTATCAACTACAGCATGAGACTGCCCTTGGAGTTTGTTTCTCAGCCCCAAAGAGTCTCTGGATTCTAGTTGAGGCCCTAAGGAAAAGAGGAGGAAAGATGGCACTAAGTGATCCTGAGACATACGGCTGTGCCTGTGTGAGTGAGAAGAAAGGAAGCCTCAGAAGCTATGGTGCCATTCAAAAAAAAAAAAGACTTTCCCTGTCTAAAAAACAGAAACGTGAACATAAGAAACCAAACCATGATGTATAAAAACACACCATGTATATATATATATATATATATATATGCATGTAATCTGCACACACACACACACACACACACACACACACACACCACACACAATGGATTCCAACTTCACCAAGTACCTAGATCAAAACATGAGTTATAGGAAATTTAAGTGCTACAAAAGCTTGTTAAATGAAATCACAATACATTGTTCTGTCAACTTTACAGGGGAATTGTAAACAATATTTATTCACCCCAGTTAGGCACCAAGGACAGACAGAAGGAACAAACAGTTCCACCCTCATCTAGCTTGGTCAGCCAGTGAATTTATTGAGCTTCCTTATAGGAGCAGAGGCAAAAGATTTATTTATAGGAACATCAGTGACCCTAAAACAACCTTATCTCTGAAAAGTTTCACCTTGCTATAGAGGCTTCCTCATAGTTGCATAGATGGAATCTTTAGTTAACCTTCAATGCTGTTTACTTTAGTGCACCACTTAGGCAGAACTACACAAAGCTGGGAGGGAGGCACAGGAGGGAATGAATGCTGGGATCTCAGATGAGAGTCTAATGACTCGTTCATTCTCTCCTATGAGGGCAAGTCAACAGCTCAGACCTTGGTGAACATCCCTTGTGGGCAAACACATCTTTTCTGATTAGGATGATAATTGCTCTTATGCTTGGAGAACAGCATTCCACAATAGACAAAATCCAAAATATAGGTAAGTCCAAAGCACAATGAGTGGACTTATCACACAAATCAGCTGATTGTTATGCCCATAAAAATTGCTCATGGGGACTGGAGAGATGGCTCACTGGTTAAGAGCACTGGCTGATCTTCCATAAGACCCAGATTGGGTTCCCAGCATCCACATGGTAGCTACTAACAGTCAATATCTCCACTTCCAAGGGATCCATTGTCTTCTGGCCTCCACAGGCATTGCACACATAGATGCAGGCAAAACACTCATATACATAAAATAAAAACAAATAAATCAGAAAATTGTTCATGAATTATAAGCTTAATTGTACTAGGAACTACTGTTGCTCACTTTTAAGAATGATAATCATAGCCGGGCATGGTGGCACACGCCTTTAATCCTAGCACTTGGGAGGCAGAGGCAGGCGGATCTTTGTGAGTTCAAGGCCAGCCTGGTCTACAGAGTGAGTTCCAGGACAGCTGGGGCTACAGGGAGACCCTGTCTCAAAAAGACCAAAAAAAAAAGAATGATAATCATACTGCATTAGAAGGAAAATCATTTATCTATTAGAAATATTTAAGTATTTACCAATAACATTATTTTGCTTGGATTTACTCTAGAATATACCAGTAAATATTTTGTAAATATGTAGATGATAGATAGATGGATAGATAGATAGATGATAGATAGATAGATGAAAAGAGAGAATGTTTATAAACAAACCAAAAGTTAAGTGTAATGGCTCTTCAAATTGGACAGGTATACATGGTTTTAATATACATAAACAGAGAGAGAATTAATATGTCATTCAGAATGCAAAACCAAAAGTGCAAAGAAGATAAATTTAAGGGATTCAAAACCTAATTAACATTTCAATTGAAGGGACCAAAAAAGAAGGGGAAATGCTTGACATTTTTCTTTTAATTTCAAAATCTTTTTTTGAAAGATGCAAAAGAAAATAAAAGATAAAAATAAAAAATTAAAAAAGAAAGAAAAATGCAAAGATATTTAATGTTCTAACTAAAATAATGAAAATCCTCCATTCTTCAGCTCTATCTTAGTGAAACTTTGTGACATCTGAAAATCTTCAAGGGAGGAAATACTATACTACCTGTGATGGAGAACAAATTTAAATGGAACAGACCTTCTCATCCGGAAGATCTGTAGGAAGCTCTCTTTGTAAAGAGCAGGTACCATGCAGCCCTGCTAAGGGAAGGGGAACACAGTACCGCCTGTGGCCACTATAGGGAACTGACCCCTGATGCAGAGACCAGCCGGCTACTTCTGTAGCCCAGCCTGAGAGGTCCCTCCAGCTCAGGCCCTCAGCCTGGGACAACGAGACACATTTCCCACTCTTGGCCATGATTTCCCACCTGCCCAGAGACTACTGCCCCTGGACAGGAATTTCAGGCTGATGGCTGATGGCCTATCTTCAGTCTATGCCACTCACAATTCACTTCACCACACCAGCTATTGAGGTTGATGGTCCAAGAACCTCTTTCCAACCCACTGACCACCCGAATGAAATGCAGGCCTGCTTTGGCCTGTATGTGTGGAAAAAATAATGACGGCCGAGAATTCTGTAATGATGGTAATGGAGAATTCGATTTATTGCCCACTACAGCCTGCCTTTATAAGCCAAATGACGTCATTTCCCAGAGGCAATCGCAGGCCCCCCCAATTCCACTCTCCACTGCACACTGCCACCCCACCCAGCACCATGCAGTGGGCCACGTTGTCTGCTTCCTCTTGGAGCAGGGTCAGAGAAATCCCGACTCCCATCCACGTGGTGCCCTGAGGGGTGCTAGCTGAGAACTAGCCCCTAATTCAAACTGGATCTTCCTACAAAGATCAAATGCGAAGCAATGTGGAAACTGCTCTGATACATAAAAAGAGAAATAATGTTAAACCTAGAAATTTTAAACATTTACATGAAAAGGTAAATAAAGACCTCCTCGGATATTAAAATGTGATTCTGATAAGCTCTGAAAGATAAGCCAGAAAATTATTTGAGGAAAAATAATTTCTTCTTCTCTGGTATGCTAGTAACACCCCATGCAGGGTGAATGGACATTTGTCCACACCTCCCTAGGAAAAGTCATGCAATACCAATGATTTCATTTTACAGGAATGTACTTAACAGAAAAGAGTAGTCACCTTGATGAAAGACTTGTACTTAAATATTCAGGGCTGCATTAGTTATAATGGCCCCAAGGGGCTGGAGAGATGGCTCAGTGGTTGAGCACCGACTGCTCTTATAGAGGACCCGGGTTCGATTCCTAGCACCCACATGGCAGCTAAGAACCGTCTTTAACTCCAGTTCCAGGGGGATCTGACGCCCTCTTCTGACCTCCATGGCATTGCACAATGACACGGGTGAACCAACCTGCATGCCGACAGTACACTCGTACGCATAAAAAAAAATTAAATCAAAAAATTACCCCAAACCGGAAACCACCCAATGCCTATCAACAGTGAACAAATTTTATATAATGATAAAGGAAAATATTATTAAATGCTGAGAATGACTAAACATGCAAAAATATAAATAAATCTCACAAACATGTCAGCAATGAAAAATAACCAAACAAAATATAACTACTTTTTACTATTCAGTTTCATTTTTCTTCTCTTTAATTTTCATTTTTAGAATGTTTTTATTTATTCTTTGAAAATTGCACACTCTTTTATAGAATACCTTAAACATATCCTACCAAATCTTTCCTCTCATATCCTGACTATCCCAGTACTGCCTCCTCCCACCTTTATGCCCCTACCCCCCACATCTCTATCTCTTTCTCTGTCTTGAAACCCATAGGATCACATTAGTGTTGCTGCAAGTGAATCCATATGGGATTTTCCAGTGGAACACAGGCAAAATTCCAGTGGCTTCTTTTTCTTCCACGCACTCCTGAGATTCCTGCAGTCCTTCTCTTCCTTCTCTTCCTTTTCCTTCTTTGATACTTTTCTTCCATAACTGATAAATTGCAGAAGACAAAACTAGGGAGGCTGAGGCAGATGACCCCCAGAAATTTCTAGGGACTCATTGCTATATAATAATACTGTCCCTCAAATCATTAAAAAAATGAACAAAGGAAAATGATAACTACCTGTATCAACCAAGGAAATCTAGGTTTCCTTGGTTGATACAGGTAGTCAACAGCTATATTTCTCATACAAATATATTAGGCCCCAATTAGTTCTTAATATAGTTTTGACCTTTATAGAGAAACTAACTATTAGTATTTAGTTAAAAAAAAAAAAAGTAGCATCGGGGCTGGAGAGATGGCCTAGCGGTTAAGAGCGCCGTCCGCTCTTACAGAGGACCCAGGTTCGATCCCCAGCACCCACATGGCGGCTGAGAACCGTCTGAGACTCCAATTCCAGGAGAACTCCAGTTCCAGGGGAATCCGACACCCTCTTCTGACCTCCGCGGCATTGCACGACACGGGTGCACAAACCTACATGCAGACAGTACACTCATACACATACAAAAATAAACAAAATGAAAAAAAATTTAAAAAAAAAGTAGCATCATAATAATTGCCTTAATTAGATGTTTTCATCAATATGTACTAAGAAGAAACAGAAGAAAGGCATGAGTTCTATTCCTGCAGAAGATAAAGCAAATAACCACTCAACTATCATGCATGGAAACACATCATTGGAAATAAAAGAACTTGGACCTGATAATGCTGAATCTGGAAATAAATGTGGAGAGAATAAATCATATAAAATATATTGAATCTTGTAATCATGGAGATCTTATATTGTTTCAGCTGTTAATGTTTTCATGAATAGCATTTAAGAATTTTACAAAGACTTTTATGTAAAAGACTTTACTCACATTTTATTAAATATTACTTTTGTTTCAGTGTTCTTTTCCATTTTTTTATGTTTTTGAGTTTGGTTTTCACTATGGAGATCACTTTGTAGCCAATAATGGCTTCAAACTCACAAGGTTTACTCTCAATTTCCCACTGACTGCTATGATTGAAGTCTGCAGTGTCACACCCAAATGGAAGGTTTTTATAACTGACATTTTGTATATTTCATAGATCACTTTTCATTCCAATTTGGATGTCTCCCCTCTCTGTGCCCCTCCCCTGACCCCAGTTTATGCATTCTGCCATACATGTCTTGCATCTTTCTCTCAGTGTTTTCAAGGATTTTTTTTTTCTGCAGAGGCTTTTTAAATGACAATTTAAGTTACATTGTTATTTTAACATTAACCCCATTCATCTATGGATACTAGGGCTACATATGCTACTTTTCTTTAGCTTTTATCTAATAATTATGCTAGATTGACAATATTTTACAAGCCACATACACAAATCGAATAGCATAAATTTATCCTTCTACTCTCTGCAAATTATGGCAGTTGCATGCTTCATTTCTAGTCATAAACCACTTGTATTTTACTAGAAAACACATAAGTTTCAAGTAGTAGTGGAAATAGACAATATGAGAAAGAAATATTTTTAAAGGTAAATATTAAGTGGTCCTATTAACTCACACAGTTTAAAAATAGATGACATCAGGAAATCTCCCAAGACCACCTGAAGCACAGCTCTCTTCACAATAGCAAGGAGCTGGAACCAATCCAAATGCCCCTCAATCGATGAGTGGATAGAGAAAATGTGGTACATCTACACAATGAAGTTCTATGTACCGGTAAAGAAAGGCGACATCATGAGCATTGCAGGAAAATGGCTGGAGCTAGAAGACATCATGCTGAATGAAGTAACAGTCCCAGAAAAACAAACAACAAATGGTATCCCTCACCTGTGGATGCTAGTGCCAATTACCTAGTTATAAGTATTTCTTGTGCACGGCCCCTTGAGCTTTTGTCCAAGTAGTTGGGAGTGATGCACATTGGAAACAACAACAGAGTTCTTTGACTGCATCAAAGAACTGACTGAAACAGTGAACTTCTGCTCAAAACAGTCAACTTCCACATGGAGAATTTTGAGAAAGAGATGAAAAGCATGTTTGGCAGAATGCATGAGCTCTGGTGGGGTGGGGGGATAGGGTGGGGGACATGGGTCTAGATTTGATAATCTTGTACAAAATATATATAAAAAAAATAAAAAGCAAGCAAGGAAAAAAATAGATGACATCTTTCAGCCTAATAAAAAAAAAAGAAATCATAAGCTGAAGATGCTAAAAGATATATGTTGCATGCATATACACATATTTAATGATGCAAATTGGAAGGAACAACAACAACAACAACAAAAGGCTGGGTCAAAGAACTGACTGAAATGGTGAACTTCTGCTCAAAACAGTAAACGTCTGCATGGAAAATTTTAAGAGACTGAGAAAAAGATGAAAAACATGTTTGGCAGAATGCAGGAGCTCTGGTGGGGTGGGGAGGCAAAGAAGGGCGAATGGGCCTAGACTTGATTGGAAATTTTGTATGAAATGCACAAAGCTTCAATAAAAATTGGCTTTGAAGAAAAAACAGATGAAACTAATATATTATGATAGAAGCCAGGATGATACTTTTTTTTTTTTTTGGTTCTTTTTGAGACAGGGTCTCCTTGTAGCCTCAGCTGTCTTGGAACTCACTCCATAGACCAGGCTGGCCTTGAACTCACAAAGATCCACCTGCCTCTGCCTCCCAAGTGCTAGGATTAAAGGCGTGCGCCACCACGCCTGGCTTTTTTTTTTTTTTTTTTTTTTGGGTGGATAATACTTTTTGAAAAGTGAGTTAGAACTGGAAAAGAACTAGAGGGGGTCGTCATGGTCTTTCTAGATAAGGGTGTGAAAATCATTGATATATATGTTTCAATCTCCTTGAAATTAATAAAAATTTCAAAATTACTGGAATCCCTTAGAATAAGAACTTCTAAAATACGTACAATATCCACCCAGCAGTTAGAGGTAAAAATAGAGTGAACACTTGATACAGCAATCAATAGCAAAGGAAACACCAAGAAAAGAAAGTGACAGTTAGCTGAAACACGTATAAAATTTAAAATTAAGTTCAGTCATGAAAAGAAATGAGCCAAGCTGAACGCAGTTCCACCTGCATGACTCCTAGAGGGGACAGGCTAAGTAGAGCTTCATCTCTATTTCCTAAGTCAGGTAACCCTGCTGAAAGAGACTGGCAGTGCTGTAACTGGGACAAGCCCACAGCTCTTACAGCCTCCAATCCAAAACGTGGGTATCCTGGAGACAGTAATTCCTCCAGCAATAGAGAGGAATCTCAGTTTGTTACTCTGGTCAGCTCACCCTTAGTATCATCAACTTATTACTCTGGAGCTTCATAACTTTAGTTATGAGGTGAGGGTGAATAAGTACACTGTTAACTGTTATAGAACCCAAGGACTCTACGGCTCGAGCAAACGACTGAACATCCATAGGTGCAAAGCACCAGTGGTGTGATCAATATTCAGCATGTCTTGGAAGCATGGAGGCAAGTTGACCTGCACAGATATCAGTGCTGTGGTTGCTTCCTTCCTGTTCAATGCTCTTGAGAGACAGATCCCACTTAGAAGACTAGTAGCCACTCTAGGCAGTATTAACTGCAGAGCTGTCCACCCCACATAAGGCAATGCTGAATGTCACCATCAAAGGTGTCTGGTACTCAAACAAGGGAAGATACAGCCATCGTGAAGACAGCCATCGTGAGGACAGCCCTGGTGGACACCTGGCATTGTCAGAGGAAAGACAAGAGACCACAAGTTCAACTCATCCTCCCCACCTGCACACACCTGGCAGAATTCTTTTTTAAAACCTGTCCTAGCACTCACCTATTTTGTTGATGGATGTCTTCATTATTAGACACTATTTTTCCTTGTTCTCTTTGTTCTTTTAAAAGTTTTCTTTGATCTCTTAAACTTTTCTGCACTAAAACATTGCTCCATGCCTGTTTTTTTTTTCCTTTATTTGATTCAACCTTGCTTCATCTCTACATTTCCCCTCACCATTCATACTTGATCAGATCCATTCAAACTTATTCAAAATCAGCCAAGCTCTGACAGAATGAACTTCTACTCAACAAAAGCCAGCTAGAATTTCATATCAGGCACATAACCAAAGTGGCAAAAAAATAAACCCATATGCCCAAGTCACAATGCAATGCAAAAACACATATAAAAGGAAGAACCAAGATACTATGTTTCCACCAAGTCCCACAAGTCCTAAATAAGTGTTCTATAATGAGAACTATCCAGAGGAACCCAAGGACACATAAATAAAAAGAACAATCGTAAATGTGACCAATAAATCTGAAGGCTTTAAAGAAAACAAACAACAATCCAAGCAATTCAAAGAAGACAAGAATAAACTCCTGACAGAAGCTAAAGAAAACACAAATATATTGCTGAATAAAATGGCAGAAACAATTCAGAATTTGAAAAGTTGAATTCGGGGCTGGAGAGATGGCCTAGCGGTTAAGAGCACCGACTGCTCTTACAGAGGACCCGGGTTCGATCCCCAGCACCCACATGGCGGCCGAGAGCCGTCTGAAACTCCAATTCCAGGAGAACTCCAGCTCCAGGGGAATCGGAGACCCTCTTCTGACCTCCGCGGCATTGCACGACACGGGTGCACAGACTTGCATGCAGGCAGTACATTCATACACATACAGAAATAAATAAAATTAATAAAAAAAATTAAAAAAAGAAAAAAGAAAAGAAAAGTTGAATTCACAAAAGAGCTAGAAATATTGACGAAAACCCAAGGTAAGTTGAAGATGGAACTGAAAAACTCAATAACCTAATTAGAAAAGAAAGGAGAAACTCTACCAACAGAATTAATCAAATGGAAGACAGAATATCAAGACTTGATGAGAATTTGACTGATTAAACAAAGAATTTTAAAATATTTCAAGAGCTGAGGAACATTCTGAAATGGCAAAATATATTCATTATAGGCATAGAAGATGGAGAACAATCTCAGGTCAATAGTATTGACCAGAAATTTAATGGAATTATAGGAGAAAATTTTTTGATAAATTAAGGAAAGATATAACTATTACAGATACAGGAAGTACATAGAATACCAAATAGAAAAAGAAATGGCGTCCTTGTGTAAGGAATGCCAGTTTCCATGGTGATCAAATTCCCTCCATTCCTGGCTCATGATACTAACATGATCTCTAAAAATCACCTCTTACAAGCCAGAACAAGCCAGTTTCAGCACACCAAATGGGAAAAAACTGCCTTGAACCAGCAAAGCTGAATAGCTTAGCATCTCAGCACCTCACTGACCTAATTCTACATTTAGAGCACCTAATTTATGATAAGTGTACTCTTCCATGTTCTGTTCAATTATTTTTTTCACTTAGGCAAAAAAAAAAATCCTCCAAAACGAGATTTCATCCTCTTTTCACTAGAAAGAGAGAGAGAGAGAGAGAGAGAGAGAGAGAGAGAGAGAGAGAGAGAGATAACGGTACATAATAACACAAGAAAAATTTAACCATAGTGCAGTAAGTAATTACAGAATAAAGGCAGACATTAAAGAAATATTTCAAGGGCACTTTTCAAAGTACAGCCTATAGGCAGTGAATTAATCTTTGTGCTGTTGTTGTCTTAATGAGAACTACAGAACAGCCATTACCTGCATGTTCTGTTCAGCTCTGAGAAGAGCTTTTCAAGCTGTAACCCAGAAACACTGTATGAATGTCATACTGAGAGCACTTCCTTCTAAAACAGACAGCTTTTTGAGAGGTGAAATGTGAGATGTCTTTCAGCTCCAGTCCCAGCCTTTGTGGCTACAAAAGGCTTTATATGATTTTCAAATAGGAGAAATAGTATGGCATTTTCTTCCAACCTAAAAATTATCTCCTTTTAATTGGAAAACTATAGCTCATGAAAATTCATTTTGTCCCTAACTTATTGTGCCATCTAACTGTTGTTTGAATCTTTGAAATGCAACATCAGTTTCCAAACACTGATAATGAATTCTGCCTTACTCTGTTTTATACACTATACTAACAAAACACAAAAGAAAACTGTATTTACTATGATTGCTTATAGTCATTACCTGAGTTGTTAGTGTCAAACCCCAGGGCTTGGCAGCCCTCACAAATTATACTGGGCCAGCTGACCTCAATAGAAACTTGTCTCTTTAACTAGAGATAATAGTGAAAAACACAAAAAGAAGATTTTTTTCCCTGGGGCCTCTTTGGAAAGACAAAGATTTCCAGCCCACCAAGTCCATCTTCAAGGTCCCTAACATGAAGTTTAGCTTCAAATATCACTCATGAGGTATGGAAACCTAATCAAAGTATGTTCTCACCCATCATTGACCTATCATTGTCTAGGCTTGTCTCTCCTGCAAGAAGACTGAACAATTGTGTGAACTATCCTTCTGGGACAAAGACCCTCCCCTGGCTAGCACCAGGCTTCTGCCTCATCCTTCCCCCAGCATGAGATTCCTGGGGCAATTCCAATGCTGGGCAAAATGTTTCAATAGTCTAAGAGCCAAAGGGAGGGGCACGAGTGACTCTCCTTAGGAAATCTCTGCTTCTGCCAGAATGCTTATATCATGGTAAGAAATTTTTAATCTTTATTTAAATATAAAAGAGAAGATACATCTTTTTAATTTTATTTATTTATGTTTGTGTATGAATGTACTGTCTGCATGCAAGTTTGTGCACCCGTGTCGTGCAATGCCGCGGAGGTCAGAAGAGGGTATCGGATTCCCCTGGAACTGGAGTTCTCCTGGAACTGGAGTTACAGATGGTTCTCAGCCGCCATGTGGGTGCTGGGGATCGAACCCGGGTCCTCTGTAAGAGCGGTCGGCGCTCTTAACCACTAGGCCATCTTTCCAGCCCCATGAGAAGATACATTTTTAACAAATACATAAGAAAAGCTGTTCCGTGACTGATGTCATACACAACATATCTTTACCAATACAAAGCCATTTCTGTCTAAAAATAATTGTAAGGGAAGGAAGTGTCAAGTTCACAGTTCTACAGGATATAATGCCAGGACTCAAATGAATCTTGGATCCTTCATTACAAGGGAGAGATTTGCTACCCAAGGGGAATCTTTCTTTTCTTTCTCCCAAACCTGCGCCTCTCTGATGATGTACCAACTTCTTGATGGTATGACTTGCTGCATTATCTTACTATTATTGATGAGAACGAAAGGAAGTACACAGAAGGATAACTTGGCATTGTATGGACATTATAAATGCATTTCATTAACATATTTACTTAATATCTTCAAACATATCTTTTTTTTCCTTCTAAAGATAAATTTAGAGTTTGTCCCAGAACTTTCAGAATTTAAGATATTAACATGAAGTGATCTAGCAAGCTAATCCTTACCTACAAAGTCCTGAGGTAGATGAAATATACACCAAAACCCCGACATCCATTGAACTGGAATCTCAAAAATCTAAGTCCTTTACAGGAGGAAGAAGGGTTAAGACACAATCCTGCTCTTAATAATGACAAAAAAAATGGACTACAAATAACCCACATGGTATTATATTCATTTGTAGTAGTTTGTAATAGAGTGATATCCTTGTACGTTAGTCAGGGTTCTCTAAAGAAGCAGAATCAATAGAACAAATATACAGCTATATACAGATTTATTGATTTGCCCACGTGGCAAAGTTCAAGGAGTCCAACAATAACCATGCTGCACTGGAGAAGCTAAGAATCCAGGGAACTGCTCAGTCTGCAAGGCTGGATGTCTTAGTAGTCCCAATCTGGTGCTGAAGGCCCGATGGATTCCAGGAGATCTGCCAGTCTCAGTAAACGCTGGGATCCAAAGGGTTGATCACAGCAGCAAGACAAACTCACCAGTGAGAGAGAGGCAAGCTTCAGGAAAAAGGGACCAGCTCCCTCTGCCATGGCCTTTTATACTGCCTGCCAGAAGAAGGTAATGCCTACATTTATGGCAGGCCATCTGGCTTGAGGTAGTCCAAACTGAAGCTCTTTTTCTCTTATTTGTTCATCCCTAGTCCAGTCAAGTTGACACCCAGGATTAACCATCACAAGTCCACCCCTTGTAAACTTGACACCCAATTAATAGCCTCTTCTTATGTTATGCTTAAATGTCAAATGCAAACAATGGCAAGGTCATAATTCTACCTAACATGTTATAAGTGTCCCATGAACAAGCACATTCTTAACCAAATAGGACAAAAGTTAATATCTATTACAACTCATGTTTCTGCAACTGGTCCTGTGGCCTCAGCTGATATTTATGACTACCATCTTCTACTACCCACTCTGTATTTCCTTCCATCAGCAAGCACCTCTGCAGGTCTTGGTTCTTTCCCTGGAGGAGTGACCCATACCTTCATCCCTGAAGGGTCTGGGCAATTTGTAGTCCTGTCTGGTTTGAGTTGTTGGAGTTTCCCATTGACCTTAATCACATGACATGGTAGCACCAGAAGGCGCCCTACAGTATCTTCTGCCTTCCAAACATAATCTTCCTTGCCCCCATTGTGGAGAAAAAGTCCAATTTCCCCCTGGTAATCTGGATCAATCACTTCTCCTACTTCTGTTATTCCTTTCTTAGCCTGTTGACTTAAGGGCAGTAGAAGCCCAAAGTGGCCAGGGGACAGTCTTAGCTTCCAGTTCAATGGAACATGTGCTGTATCTCCTGACAAAAGCACTCCCCCCCTTTGGAACCAAAACTTCTAAACCAGCAGAACATAAGGTTGTGGGTACAGGAAGCAAAAATTTTCCTACTGGGTCACTAGGGATGATCGTGAGTAGAATCATTCCCACTTCCACCCCTTGGTCCCTGGACCCATGAATTCTGGCTATAAGAGAAACAGTACCATATAGTGGGTGCTGATTCAAAGCATATACTGCCTTCTGGAGAACCTTACTCCAGCCCTCCAGGGTATTGTTACCTAATTGGCTCTGTAACTGTGTCTTCAAAAGGCCATTCCATCATTCTATCAAGCCAGCTGCTTCTGGGTGGTGGGGAACATGTTAAGACCAGTGGATACCATGACCATGGGCCCACTGTCACACTTCTTTGGCTGTGAAGTGAGTTCCCTGGTCAGAAGCAATGCTGTGAGGAATACCATGATAGTGGATAAGGCATTCTGTAAGTCCCTGGATGGTAGTTTTGACAGAAGCATTATATGCAGGAAAGGCAAATCCATAACCAGAATAAGTATCTATTCCTGTAAGGACAAAATGCTGTCTCCTCCATGATGGAAGTGGTCCAATGTAGTCAACCTGCCACCAGGTTGCTGGCTGGTCACCCGGGGGAATAGCGCCACCATATCAGGGGCTCAGTGTTGGTCTCTGCTGTTGGCAAAACTCGGCAGCAGGTGTAGCCGCATCAGCCTTGGTGAGTGGAAGTCCATGCTGTCGAGCCCATGCATAACCTCCATCTCTGCCACAGTGACCACTTTCTTCATGGGCCCATTGAGCAACAACAGGGACAGCTGGAGAAAGAGGCTAACTATACACAGAATGAGTCATCCAATCTACTTGATTATTAACCTTATCCTCTGCTGAGATCACCTTTTGATGAGCATTTACATGAGACACAAGTATCTTCACATCCTTTGCCCATTCAGAGAGCTCTATCCACACACTTCTTCCCCAAATGTCTTTCTCACCAATTTTCTAGTCATGCTCCTTCCAAGTCCCAGACCATCCAGCCAAACCATTGGTTACAGGCCATGAGTCAGTATATAATTGAACCTCTGGCCATTTCTCCTTCCAGGCAAAATGCACAACCAAGTGTACTGCCCGAAGTTCTGCCCAGTGTGAAGACTTTCCTTCACCAGTGTCCTTTATGGTTGTTTCAGAAATTGGCTGTAATGTTGCAGCTGTCCACCTCTGGGTGGTGCTTGTATAGCATGCAGAACCATCAGTAAACCAGGCCCTAGTCTTCTCTTCCTCAGTCAATTGATCATAAGGCAAACCCCATTAAGCCATAGGTGCATGCTT
Source organism: Rhizomys pruinosus (assembly GCA_009823505.1). Lineage (NCBI taxonomy): Eukaryota > Metazoa > Chordata > Mammalia > Rodentia > Spalacidae > Rhizomys > Rhizomys pruinosus. Next base: position 5,526,280 of record VZQC01010238.1, on the reverse strand, counting down.
AAGTACAGGAGGCATTGTAACAGGAGTGGGAACCATAGGCATTTGGGCAACTTCTTCATGTAGCTTGCTTGTGCCCTCAGGGCCTGCCCAGGTCCTGTCACCTATGTACCACTTCCATTTGATAATGGACTGTTGTTGTGCATGTCCTACTTTATGGTCTGGTGGGTCAGATAACACCCAGCTCATGATGGGCAGCTCACATCACATGGTGGCTTGGTGGCCCATTGTCAAACGTTCAGTTTCCACTAAGGCCCAATAGCAAGCTAAGAGCTGTCTCTCAATGGGAGAACAGTTGTCTGCAGATGAAGGTAGAGCCTTATTCCAAAATCCCAAGGGCCTCTGCTGTGATTCCCTATGGGGGCCTGCCACAGACTCCAGACAGCATCTCCTTTTTTATTATATTTTAAGGGATTCACAATATAAGAGCACAGTTTTTTTTTTCAGATCACATTGATGTTGCTCAGTTTGCCATACAATTAAGTAATTGGTGTTAGCATCCACAGATGAGGGATACCATTCGTTGTTTGTTTTTCTGGGACTGTGTTACTTCACTCAGCATAATATCTTCTAGCTCCAGCCATTTACCTGCAAAGCTCATGATGTCATCTTTCTTTACCACTGCATAGAACTCCACTGTGTAGAGGTACCACATTTTCTCTAACTATTCGTCAGTTGAGGGGCACGTAGGTTGGTTCTAGCTCCTTGCTATTGTGAAGAGAGTTATAATAAACATGGTTGTGCATGTATCTCTGTGGTAAGATGAGTCTTGTGGGTACATGCCCAGAAGTGGTATGGCTGGGTCAGGTGGCAATTTCATTCCAAGTCTTCCAAGGGTTCTCCACACTGCTTTCCATAGTGGCTGTACGAGTTTACATTCCCACCAGCAGTAGATGAGTGTTCCCCTTTCCCCACAACCTCTCCACACTTGGTATCATTTGTTTTCTTGATTCTAGCCATTCTTATTGGAGTAAAATGATATCTTAAAGTGGTTTTAATTTGCATTTCCTTAATTATTTGTGACGTTGAACACTTCTTAAGATGTTTCTCAGCCATCTCTAATTCCTCACTTGTGAAGTCTCTGTTCAGCTCCTTGCTCCATCTATTGAGTGGGTCATTTGTTTTCTTTCTTCTTTGTTTTTTGAGTAGTTTATATATTCTGGAAATCAATGCTTTGTCAGATGTATCTGCAGTGAAGGTTTCCTCCCATCTGTGGGTTTTCTCTTCACTTCCTTTGTTTCTTTTGATGTACAGAAACTTTTGAGTTTAATGAGGTCCCATTTGTCAATTGTCGACCTTAATTCTTGCACAGCTGTCTGATTTGGGAAGTCTTTTCCATGCCTATGTCTTGTAGTCTGCTGCCAACTTTTTCTTCTATCACCTTCAGAGTTTGGGGTTTCACGTTGAGGTCTTTAATCCATCTGGAGTTGACTTTTGTACAGGGAAAGAGGTAGGGGTTTAATTTCATTCTTCTACAAGTGATAATCCAGTTTTGCCAACACCACTTGCTGAAGATGCTGTCTTTTCTCCATTGTGTCTTCTTGGCCCCCTTGTCAAATATGAGATGGCTGAAATTGTATGTGCTCAAGTTTGGATCTTCAGTTTTGTTCCATTGCTCAACAGGTCTGTTTTTGTGCCAGTACCAAGCTGTTTTTGTGACTATAGCCTTGTAGTATAGTTTGAAGTACAGACGGCATCTCTATCTGCCACTGATATCTCAAGCACCATTGGGTCTGCTATATCAAATGGCCCAAGGGGCAGAGCAGCCTGCACCACAGCCTGGATCTCTTGAAGAGCCGTTTCCTGTTCTGAGCCCCACTCAAAGTTTGCTGCCTTCTGAGTCACCTGATAAATGGGTCGTAGTAACACACCCAGATGAGGAATATGCTGCCTCCAGAATCTAAAAAGGCCCACCAAACGTTGTGCTTCTTTCTTGGTGGAGGGAGGGGCCAGGTGCGACAACTTAATCTTTACCTTAGAAGGAATGTCTCTGCATGCTCCACACCACTGAACTCCTAGAAACTTCACCGAGGTAGATGGCCCTTGAATTTTAGTTGGATTTATTTCCCATCCCCTCATGCACATGTGCTTTACCAACAAGTCTAGACTAGCTGCTACCTCCTGTTCACTGGGTCCAATCAGCATAACATCATCAATATAGTGGACCAGTGTGATATTTTGTGGAAAAGTCAGGCAATCCCTTCTAACTAAGTTATGGCACAAGGCTGGAGAGTTAACATACCCTTGAGGTAAGACAGTAAAGGTATACTGTTGGCCTTGCCAGCTGAAAGCAAATTGTTTCTGGTGGTCCTTATGAACTGGTATGGAGAAGAAAGCATTGGCCAAATCAATAGCTGCATACCAGGTACCAGGAGACATATTAATCTGCTCAAGTAAGGACATCACATCTGGTACCACAATCTGTATTAGTCAGGGTTCTCTAAAGAAACAGAATCAATAGAATGAATATATAGCTTGTATTAGTCACTTTTCCGTTGCTGTGATAAAACACCATGACCAAGGAACTTATAAAAGGAAGAGTTTATTTGAGCTTACGATTGACGATTCCAGGGAATTAGAGTCCATTGTGGCGGGAGGCATGGCGGCTGGAGCTGGAGCAGCAAGCCGAGGGTCACTTTCGCAAAGAGCACAGGAAGCAGAGAGAGAGAGCTACTGGAGACTGCAAAGCTTGTTAAACTCACTAAGCCTGCCCCCAGTGACGTACTTCCTCTAGCACGGGCACACCTTCTAAGACCTCCAAGAACAGTGCCACCAACTGGAGACAAATTGTCTGAATACTTAAAGCCTATGGGGGACACTCATTCAAACCACCACATAGCTCTATACAGATTTATTGATTTGCTCACGTGACAGATTTCAAGGAGTCCAACAATAGCCGCGCCTCACGGGAGAGGCTGGATGTCTCAGTAGTCCCAATCTGGTGCTGAAGGCCCTATGGATTCCAAGAGATCTGCCAGTCTCAGTACACACTGGGATCCAAAGTGTTGATCACAGCAGCAAGACAAACTCCCCAGTGAGAGAGAGGCAAGCTTCAAGAAAAAGGGACCAGCTCCCTCTGCCATGGCTTTATACTGCCTGCCTGCATTAGGTAATGCCTACATTTAGGGTGGGCCATCCAGCTTGAGTTAGTCCAATCCAAAGATTCTTTTCTCTTATTTGTTCATCCCTAGTCCAGTCAAGTTGACACCCAGGATTAACTATCACATACACCAAAACCCATGGTTCTCAGACCAAGTGCCCTGACATCCATTGAACTGGAATCTCAAAAAAATCTAAGTACTTTACAGGAGAAAAAAGTGTTAAGACACAATTCCGCTCTTAAAAATGACAAAAAATGGACTACAAATAACCCACATGGTATTATATTTATTTGTAGTAGTTTACAATAGAGTGATACCCCTGTAGGTTGTCATGTAGCTAATATTTCCTGCAGATTGACAAACGCATTTTTGACGAGTGAGTTTGCTCACTAACCTCGCAAAATATAAAATTTATAGGAAAGATTAGAAGATTCAGAGGACATTTCCCTTGCATTAGAAAAGCAGTAAGCAATTGCTAGTTGAGAGGAAACACTTTCATAGTGGTCTGCAAGTTGTCTATTGGACTTCAGGAATGCAGATTTCAGGCACAATCACTCATGCTAGGACAAGCTTTTCAGTAAACCAAACATTCGAGTCATCTATTCTGTAAGTAACCCCTCACCTTCGATCCTATAAGTAACCCCAGCAAAATCATTGGTTCACCAAGCAAGATTTGCATGGAATTGCTTCTGTTGTTAGTGTCCTATCTGGGGTAAATGTTTCTTCATTTTTCCCCAGGAAATGTAATCACAAAAGAGAGTGCTTTTTTTCTCCAGCACCCCAAATTTTCTTTTTTTTTTTTTAATTTATTTTTATTGATGCTTTGTGTATTTCATACATCATTTTCCAATTCAGTTCAGGCATATATCCCCTTCCCTTCCCCCCCACCCCACCCCTACCCATCGCAGATCGTGCATTCTGCCATAAGTTTTCTGCATCTTTCTCTGCTTTTTGGTTTTGTTTTGTTTTCATTTTTTTTAACAATAGGTGATAATTTGTGAGTACAAGCATCCTTCATGTAAAACCAATTTGCAAGCAGTTGTGCCCAGACCCACACAGCTCATGGGTCCCACCATCCAGCAGGGGGGGCTTGTATGTTCAATCAAGTTGATCAAATGAGTGTCCAGTCTATATTATTGTAGTTTCACCATTAACCCCAATCGAAGCCCTTACATTCTATCACGCCCTCTCTTCCGCAGATTGTTCCCTAGGCTTAGAAACAGGGCACAGGTGGATGAGAAGCAAAACACTCTACTTTCTCTGGAGTTGATGTCTTGGTCTCTAGTCAGTTCTGGCTGTTTTCTTTCATGGGCTGCCAGCTTGTCCAGGCTTAACTAAGCACCCCAAATTTTCTACGACATGATTAAATTGCTTTCACAGTCGAAGAGTCAAAACATAAGTCATTTGCAGAATTTTGGAGTTTAGACAGTAAAAGAAATAATGGGGGAAGAAGAAATTAACAAAGGGAGAAAACTAGACACCAAAGGTATTTGTATCTTCAAATTTTTAATGCAATGATTTCACATAATCAATTGAACAAGAGGTTTAATCCTTGGGCTATTGTAGTTTAGTTTCTACTGGTGTGATAAAACACTCTTAAAACCAAGTTATAAAAAAAAAAAACCAAGTTATGAAGGAAAGGGTTTATTTGGCTTACAGGTGCCATTCACAGTTCATCCTTGAAGGAAGCCAGGGCAGGAACTCAGGTTAGGATCACAGGGCAAGAACCCAGAGTCAGGAACTGGCCATGGAGGAGCACTGCTTACTGGCTGGCCTCTCCAGTCTGAGCTCAGCCTGCTTTCTTACACAGCCTAGGACCACGTGCCCAGGGGTGGCACCAGAGACATGCCTACACACCAGTCTAATAGAAGAAATTCCCAATTGAGGTTTCCTCTTCCCAAGTGCGTCAAGCTCACAAACAAGGCCCAACAATGACACAAGCTGTGACCCCGGAGATTTCACCCTGGAGTGGTAGAGTATTTGCCTCATATTTGTGAAGCTCCAGATTCAATGCCCAGCAGCACACACAGAGGTACACACAGGGGCAGCTGCATCCAGACAAGCAAAGCAAGCTTAATCAAATGAATGCTGCTTAGTTACAGCTCAAAAAGGAAAGGGGGTAGAAAATACTCATTAGTCAAGCAATCATGGTTAGCATAGTTTTGTTTTCTCCTTGTTGTTCCTAGTCTCTCAAATTCAACACTGACTAAACTCTTTAAATTGCGAAAAAATCAAGGGAAAGTGGGGGAGGAGAATGACAAGATATTAAAATTGATAACTTTCTATCACCCCACTCCACACTCAAGTCCATCTGTGAGTTCTGGGCGCGATCATCAGGCATGCATACCCTCTGAATCTTCTCACAGGTCCCCAAAGTGTGTTTCTCTCTCTTTCTCTCTCTCTCTCTCTCTCTCTCTCAAGTTTTTGGTCTATGCAGGAATTTTGACCCCTGTCCTGGATGGATCTCCCCTTCTTCTTTCTTGGGGTGGAGCTGGGAAAATGAGAGTGAGCTGCAAGTTACAGAGGTCTTACGTCATTTCGCTTAGACTGAAATCATCATTAACCTTTAGGAAATAATTTTTAATGCTAAATGTTTTCTTTTCATAAAATAATTTTAAATGTACTTACCATTTCTTGCAATAAAAATCAGAATTTGCAATAAATATTAACTGACTTTTAAAAAATGATCTTGATGAAAAATAATTAATTAATTAATTAAATCTCATAGTCACTGAAACTCTGTAGGTGTGCACCTCAGGCAATGCCTGTGTTAATGTGTCTGGGCCTGAGGCGAAGCTCTTGGTATAGGAGTGCAGACTCAGTATTGGTGAGGCCTGTGGGCAAGGAAAGCAGCTCTGCTCAGAAAGGTCTACAGGACAGCTGATGGTTTTATCTTGCCCTTGCTTACAAAATTTCTTTTAGCCTCTACAAGTGAAGCAGCTCAAGGTCAGTGTAAGTCACCTTCAGCATTTCGTAAAATACTCTTCTAAAGCAGTTTCGTGGGACCTTGGAGCATGGCCCTGATCAGGCCATGGTTCCAGCAGTGCTGGGCTTAAATCTCTGAGAAACAGACAAGGCCACATGACACACTTCTGGCCTCTTCTTAGTCTCACAAAGACCTAACAGACTCTTTCTCTGGCTGGCTAAGCCCTTTCCAGCTGACAGTCCAAACCAGTTCTGATAAAACCAAGGTCTGACCTGGACGTAGCTCAGCTTGGAGCTATAGCCTCTCAGCACTCTCTTCTTTGTTTAAATTGATGAATCCAAAATTAAAGGAAAGAGACTGACCAAAAACACCTAAAAGCGTCCAGCTCTCCTGAAAGCTTTAGATTTTTCAGCTTCTGAGCCCTCTCTCCTCTTGTGGAGAGCTTTTCTTTCAGTATAAGTATATGCCTTTGTGTGTGGTATGTGTGTGTGTGTGTGTGTGTGTGTGTGTGTGTTTTCACTTTGAATAAAGTTTGTTACCTGTTGCTTTCTGCTGTGTCTGAGATTCATTTCTGCATTTTAATCCATTAATTAGCAGAGAAAACAAACCTAATCAAGATCCCTAAACTGTAGCAGGGTGACAGCGTAGACTGAGGTACTCAACATGCTGGAACCCACCACATAGGCTTGCTCTAGAGTAGGGAGTCGCAAGGAATGGACTGTTTTTGCACTGGTATAAAAAAAATGGAAAAAATTGGAACCCCTCTACATAGTGCTGTTGTTCTAGATACGTACCTTCCAGAAATATGGTCTATGTAAGTAAAGTACTTTCTTTTAAAAAGTTAGTGAAGAAAAGAAGCTATGAAAAGAGAAATACCTTTAGAAATAGATATATACTTTGGTTCTTGACCAAAAAGTATTTCCTCTGTCTACATGAACTGCCTAATTTAAGTAGGCAGCTTAAAAGTCCACTCTCTGATACATTATTGGTTCAACACCTAACTTCTTTAAAAGCACAAAGAATGTTGGAGTCATGAATTCAAAGAATGAAATTTATGAGCTGCAGAATGGTGAGTTTTAGAAAGGAATTCATTACATCCACCCAGCTGCAGCATTTATTATTGCATCAGCACCGTAATTACCTGAACAAATAGACTGACTCTTGTTTTGAAGAGAGGGACCAAACTCAGAGGGCACGAGTTCCCCTAGCTATCTGTCTAATAAAACTGTGCTACTGAGCTCTAATGTCCCCTCAACCTGTGCAGATGGAGCTGTGTCCTCCCCTGGTGTCAATGGAACTGACTCTGGAACCGTTTCTCCCACTCTGTTCCCCAGTTAGGCCACAACCATAATTTTTCAAAATGGTTTCTTCACCTCATTAGGGAAATACAAATTCCACTACGCCCTCGATCTGATCTTCACAGACCATCTGGCTATTTCATCCCTAGTGTCTCCTTCACTCAAGATCATGTGACCTTTCCCAGTCTCCACTGGGTCCAGTGAAGAAGCGTGGGTACACTGCTTGCAGCACTTTGTTAATTCTCAAGCATACCCACATTCGTTCTTTATCTTTTGGGGTGGAATACCAAACTGACAATTCCATAGTTTTACTGGGGTTAATTAAAAGTCATTAGTCCAGATTATGCCCATTATTAAAAGTCATTCCCAAGAGCATAAGAGCTAGCAAGCAGAGCTTCCTTACAGCATGAGCCGGTCCCAGGATGTGGGTGAGCATCAAGCTCCTCATCACCTGCATAGCCCACCACCCACAAGATGTCCATGTGCCTCTCAGTTGTGATCCTGGCTTCACATCTCATTTCCAAACATGGGTTGCTCATCCATGTGGTGAAAGGAGAAGAATACCAAGAAGCCAGAGCAAGAACCAGAGGCCCCTTCTGGCATTCCTCAGTTCTGCCAGGACAAAACCAAGGACATGTTAAGCCTCGAGCCAAGTACAAGTTCAGAATTGCTACTTTTGAGGTCTCGGTCCTAAACTGCCTGAACAGTTTCTGTCTCCTGTCTTCTTAAGCAGAGGGGAAGAATACCAAAGATATTTTGTGGGCTTTATGTATCCATTCTACTTGCTGCATGAACCCAGCCATAGACATGAGGAGCACACAGAAGGGAGCAGAGTTTATTGAACTACCTTATGGTTAGTGTTAGCATTAAGCTTTAAAGGAGATAGTTTTTAAAGGAACAGAGAATCTGCATTTTACAGTGACTTAGCAAAAATATGTCAAACAAGTAGTAAACCCTCTGTTTTAGATGAGCTATACACAGTTTGTCTCCAGTTATTTACAGAAGAGTACACTGAATTAGGTCACTAACAAGCCTCACCCAATGCAGCCCTTCTTTATTATTAGCAGCCCTAAAGATTCTTTCCATAACAAATAACCACGTCCTTCAGCATGTTGATTGTTGGATATTGTGCCACATGCACACATTACAAAGATGACATCATCTTCCAGAAGGAGGCAGGTCTCGCATCCTGCTACCTGGCATAAAGACACCTAAGTACTCTAAATGGGCCTGGAATTAATCAGTAGCCTGTCCTATCATTTCACTTATGCTACAATTGAATTCTTGGCTTTTAAAATATGAGCTTGATTTCTCCCTCACCAGCTAATGTCCAGACATGATCTAAGCCTGGAGGAAGCAGGTTCTAATTACAAGAGTTCTTAATGCTTTGAAAGAAGAATCATTCAGAGATCAGGATGTTTTAATATCCAACTACAATAGGTCTTAGAGTTATTTTAGACTAAGCCTCTTTTTTTATAGATGATCAGAAAATTATTTGTCCAAAATCACACATCTCAACAAATGGCAGAAGAAAGACCAAATCTTAACCTGTTGTTTCCCAGCTTTTCATAATTGTATACTATAATTAATAGAGTTAAATTCAAGAGAGGGACCTGGAAGTCTGTATATGGACCAGGCTGGCCTCAATCTCACAGAGATCCACCTGCCACTGCCTCTGGAGGTCTGGGATTTGTGTTTTGTTGCTGTTTTGTTCTGGTTTTTTTTTTTTTTCTGTTGTCTCATCATCACTGGAGAACCCCTTCCCTATCAAATTTTTCCTGGTATGCATACAAACAAGATCTTACCTTTAATCTGTCTGACTTATAGGCATTGAAATAACAACCCTAATATTAGTCAAATACAAAATTCTTATTCAAGTATTTTTTAATTACAATATGATCATGATGTTCAAACAAACAATAAAACTACTCATCTACTCTGGAATTCTCTTAAGGATGAGATCTTTCCATTTCCATAAGGACTTTTTGTCTTTTTTTTTTTTTTTTTGTCTTCTTAAGTTTAATGAAACAATGTGGCCATGTTATAAAAGACTTTGGAAAGCCCATCTTTCTGGGAGCTGCTTAAATTCAGCCTTACGAATTCGCTATTTCCCTAGTCACGAAAAAACAATGTTGGCTACAAAAAGAATGAAGGGGGATGGGACTGCTGAGATACCTTAGTTTGTAAATGTGCTTGTCTCCAAGCCTCACTGCCTGAGTTCAGTCTCTAGAACACACATGGTGAAAGGAGAGAGCCAACTGCTGCTGCCAGTTGCTCTCTGATCTTCTCACTCCCCTCCTACTCAAATAAACTAATGTTTAAAAACTAAAGAGATTTTGACACTAAACAAAATTGTAAGGAAAGGTGTCTAGGATTATGAAGCATCCAGAAAGCTCATATAATATATGGATTGTGACATGTTCTTATAAAATCATTTCTACTTGTTGTTACTGTTCCTTATTCAGGTCGACATATTTTCATTGGCAAAAAAAAAAAACACAGAATTCAAATAGAAGGCAAATGAATCTATATGATGAATCTATATGAAAGTATGAAGGTCCACCACGACATTTTCCTTTCGATGTCAGCTCTGCCTCAGCTGAGGGTGAGCATCATTCTCCCTCATAATCTAGCTATGCCGTGTGGAGAACATTTGCCAATGATCTTAGATTTATATGCCTCCATTTTGGAGACTACAGAAACAAATGGCAATTTTTCCAACCATATTCCAACAGAAACTGCCCCAGAAGACCAATTTAATGGGTGATTCATTAATCTAACTTTGAACCCATTTATGTTCAAAGGCACACAGGAGACCGAGTTTTTGGAAATAGGTATCCAAGACTGAATTCCATTCAGCATTCAGGAATACTGAGATATATAGCCTGTTATATGATGTTGGAAAAGGCGCAGGAGAAAACTCATAGGAAACTTTACTTCACAGTCATGCCACCATGCTCATAAACTCTCAAAAAGCAGGATCGATTCGGTAGATTTAGTAAAGGAAACCTCACAATATGTTTGAGAGGAAACTTGCATATTTCTACATCAAAGATATGCTAGGTAAAATTGTGAAGGTAATTCATTGTCCTAAAGGCATTCTTCCAAATTCATCGACATGCAAAAAGAATGGACTTTTTTCACATAAGCACCAACTGTACCTCACTGGGAACTTGCTCTTAGAAACGAAGGAGAGACTGAAATCCCTCCTTCACGCTAAGCAGACTCTGAACACAGATGAGGGAGCATTACATTACTAAACAGGAAATGGAGAAAAGAATTAAACCCAGACTCTAGATGTCCTAACCGTTCCCTGACCCTTAAAAACAAAAACTTTGCAACCAACATGTTAATACTTTATATTCAAGTATCAGGTGGAAACAAGGATTTATGGATTAGTCAAATGGAGCCTAAGGAAAACAGGTTGAAGAAAAGGGGCCATGAGATGTGCAGTTAATGCTCTTTCTGATCAGTTTCAGAATGTATTTCTTAGCCTTTTGTCTCCAAGTTGTGACCACATTCAAATGTGAGAAAAGATATTGATTGAACACAGCTGGTGAGCGTATGAATATCAGGAATCCAAGAGCAGGAAGCATGATCCCATCAGCTCCAGCGTGGCCTCTAGTTACTGTCAAAGGTTTTCATAACTGTTAATTCCTTTCCAGGAATGCACTTTCAGTATTTTATAAATGAGCAGCAGTGAATGCGAAGGAGCCCATCATTGGTTTATGCAGGGAAAAACTGAGGGGTGCAGAAGGGAGCTCAGAAGGGGCTGTTCACTGGTCAGCACATTTACAGTACCAGGGAAAGGAGAATTTCACCAAGCTCAACTATGAACCATTTGATTCTATTTTTCAGGCAGCAAATGGTGGATATTTAGGCTAATGCTTCGCCAAGTCTGAAGTGTCAGTGCAAACTGCTCACTGCTGCACATCACCACATCCTTGTTCAATTAATGTTGCTGAATTCTTTTAGCACACATTGAATATAACAGAAAAATACCATAAGCATTCTTTTCGATATTGATACAGATGAGAATATTTGCTGTCACTCACTCTACTCAGCATATTATCACTTGAACTTATCACTTTATAAAAGAGAGAGCACAATAAAAAGGATTAATTGAATTATATTAAAATGAAAAGCTTGGTTTAATCAAAACTGCTGTCAGTGGCATTGAGATGGAGTAGTGTGGATAAGGGGGCTTGCAGCAAAACCTGGAGACCTAAGTTCAGTCCACCTGGGAGAAGGAGAGAGCACACTCCTGAAAACTGTCCTTTGACCACCACACACATGCTATGGCACTAGTGGGGCTAACATACACACACACACACACACACACACACACACACACACACAAAAATTAATTAATAATAAATAATAATCTCATGTTATTTGCAGAAAATGCCATCAGACTATGCTGCCATCACCAGGCCAGGACAAGTAAGAGGCAACTGCATCCCATGCACACTTCTGCTCCATTCCCTCACCCCAGCACCATACCCATCACCTAGCTTTTGATAGGTAAGAAGTCCATTGCATCTCACCTACCATGCACACTTTTGCTGCTCAGTGCACTCACCAGGAACAGGAAGGTGAGAAGTCTCTAGACCTCTATGAACAAAAGGTCCCAGAAAACCCCTGCATCTTCAAACCAAATCTTCCTAAAGACTGATCAACCCATTACAGTTTCAATAATTGCAGAGACTTTGGAATGACAGTGGAGCATTAGCACACCAACATTATAATTACCTGAACAAAAAAGCTCAACTCTTAAGTTTAGTTATTTAATTTAGAGTGGGCCTGAACCTAGACATCTCTTAGAGCCATCTGTCTCCTGGAACTGGGCTGATGGAACGGTGTCACTAGAACTCTTTCCCTGGAACTGTGTCCCAAGTCTGACCCCACTTATAATTTTATTCAAAATGGTTTCTCTAGATTCAGCTGGGGAAGTACGAGCTTGGCTCCACCCCAATCTTCACAAACTATCCAGTCATTTCATCCCTAGTTCTAGACCATCTCATTTATCAAGGTCACACATCCTTTTCAATCCCTACTTTGGGCAATGGAGATGGATGGGTGCACCACCACTGAGTGCTTCAATAGTTTAATTCTCAAGTATATGCACATTCATTCATTCATTCATTCATTTATGATCTTTTGGGGTGGAGTACCAAGTTGCAGTTGCACAGGAAACACGATCAGTTGGCCAGGTCACAAGACACAAGAGCATTCTTGGTTTTGCTGACATTCATTAAAAGTCATTAGTTCAGGGGCTGGAGAGATGGCCTAGCAGTTAAAGAGCTCCACTGCTCTTGCAGAGGACCTGGGTTCGATCCCCCTCACCCACATGGCGGCTGAGAACTGTCTTTAACTCCAGTAAATACAACACCTTCTTATGACCTCCACGGCATTGCACGATGTGGGTGCACAAACCTACATGCAGACAGTACACTCATACACATACAAAAATAAATAAAATTTTTAAAAATTTATTTAAAAAGTCATTAGTTCAGATTATGTTCATTTGTGAAATGCAGTCCCACATTGCAGTTCTGAAGCTTAATTATAATTTATCTTGGGGAGTCTTTGCCCCCTAAACAGCCATGCCTTGCTCACCTTTGTTTTCTACTTAACATCTCTTTATTGACAGATAAAAACCTTTTGTGATGTATTACCTTAGCAGATCCCTGGCCTCTACCAACCCAAGGACTAAGAAGCCCTTCAAAGCATCTAAGACTTAGAACAAAATTCTCTCCACTTTGCTATAACAGCCTCTGATGTCCCCAGCATCATTTGATTCAGAGACTTCTATGGATGTATGACTTTCTTTGTTCTGTTACTAGGAAAACCTCAGCAAACAGTTATGATGCTCTCACATGGAATTTGGGGTAAACTGAATCTGTGTTCCCATGCCATAGTCACTCATATTTGGCTTCAGAATAAACTATATGTTACACCCTTAAAGGTGAAAGCTGTGCTTCTGCATTTAAGCCTCTCTCCCCTACTGCAGACTTTTCACATTCTTGCAGTGTGCAAGACAGAGAATCATGGCCCTCTCCTCTACCTCCATCCACTACATACCTGTTCTGCTGTAAATGAGTGTTGACATGATTCACTCACATCAGATACAGAAGCTCAATACTCTTCAAACATCAGCTCAAAAATTAAAGGTTTAAGGGTAGAAAACCCCAAACACTCCCACAAAAATGCATAAACCCTGGCTTTTGAGAGCAGAGTTCAGACAAAGCAAGATATAAACACAGATAAGCACTTCCTAAAGATGACTCTGATATCTCAAGAAATAAAGCCACCAACTGACAAACAGTTGTCCTAAAATTTAATTCATTCAAGTGAATGATCAAGTGAACACTATGATAGAAAAGCTTTGACCCCTATATATTTGACAGATTAAAATCTAGAATATACAAAGAAATTAAAAATGCTAGCATCAATAAAACAAATAGCCCAATTAAAAATGGGCAGGAGGCGGCTGGAGAGAGGGCTCAGCACTGGCTCTTCTTGCAGAAGACCAGGTTCAGTTCCCAGGACCTACATGGCAGCTAACAACCATCCATAACTCCAGCTCCTAGGGATCCTATGCTCATTTATGGAGGCATCATACACTCATGGTGCACTTACATATATGTAGGCAAAACACTCTTACACATAAAATAGACCTAAATCAATTAAAAATGGGACATAGAGCTAAGTACAGTGGTCTTCAAAATAATAAATAGTAATGACTAATAAACACCTTTAAAAATTCAATATATGGACTGTAGAGATGGCTCAGTGGTTAAGAGTACTGGCTGCTCTTGCTGAGGACTCGAGCTTGGTTCCCAGCACCCACATGTGCCAACAACTGTCTATAACTCCAGTTCCGGGGGATCTGATGCTCTCATCTGGCCTCCACAGGCATTGCATGACCCAAGTGCATTTCCATTTATACAGGCAAAACACTCGAACATATAAAATAAATATAAAAATGTTTTAAGTGCTCAATATCACTAACCATCAGGGAAATGAAAATTAAGACTACTTTGAAACTCTATGTCATCCCTTCAGAATGATTATTGTCAAAGAATCAAATGACAGCAGAGGGTGGTGAGGTTGTAGTGTAGACTAGTGTAGTACATTATGGAAATCAGTGTGGAAGTTCCACTAAAATCTAGCAATACCACAGCACATCTGAGTGTATTCCCAAAGACTCCACATCCTACTACAGATACACTTGCTTATCCATGTTCATTGCAATTCTATTCACAATACATAGGAAATGGAATCACCCTAGATGTCCATCAGCACATGGATGGATGATGAAAGTGTGGTGCAGATATACAATGGTTATGATTCAGCTGTAAAAAAAAAAAATGAAATAATGAAATTTGCAGGTAAATAGATGGAACTGGAAACAAATTATCCCAAATGAGATAACCCAGGCTCGGAAGTATAAACATCATGTATTGTCCCTCATGTGTGGACCTTAGCTTTGAATATTTAGGTTTTTTGTGCTTAAATTTTTAGACTTGTAGCTTGGAGTATCTGTAGAAATCAGGAAACTAGAAAGACTCCATGGGAGGAGGGCAAATGCCTTGAAGGAGAGGGGCTAGCAGAGCACAGTGATATGAAGGAAGAGAGGGGGAAGACTAGAGGCGGGAAGGTTTTAGCAGGGATGCAGGACAGGTATAAATCTGGGAAAAAGCTACGTGGAAACCTATTACTTTATCAGCCAAAAAAATATGTTTACAAAAGGAAGGAGAAATTGTCATCAAAATAAAAATGCAAGTCATATAATACGAGAAAGTATATGTAACCAAGGACTCACGGCCAAATTAGGAAACTCTGTAAAACCTGGAATCTTTGTCCTTACTGACTAGCCGTCATAGTGCTGGAAGTTTCTATGTACACTATGGTGAAAGAAGAGCCATGCACAGTCTTATTTATCTGTGAACACTGCAAACTACAATAATGATTAGTCTGGAAAAATATGGCCACTGGTGCAGTAGTGTCAAAAATGTTACGGGAGTAACCAACCACTTTCTCATTAGATTTAAAGCCCACTCCACAAGATGTAACACATACCTGGTACTATTAACTGAGTCAAAATTTATGGCTGACTAGGTCATGAACCTTAGGAGGGAACCTAGTACTATTATTCTATAAATGGACATAGTAATAAACTGTTCCTTATCTTTATACCCCTAGATTAGTGCATCTTCCAACCCTCATCAGGAAAACTTTTGTTGCAGTATATGGTAATTAATACAGAGACCCACAAGTAGGCAAAATATAGACAGTAAGAGACTGCAGAGTGCTCAGCTCTAAATGGGACATCTAGATCACATCCCCTCCTGCAAAAGCTCTAGAATCCTAGATGATGAATGGGAAAACACTAAGAGCCAGAGGGAGTGAATGTCTGTAGCAAAACAGTGTTGCCAGACATGACAGCACTATGAGCACATGAACTTGCAGTGGCAGTGACTACATGCACAAGACTTGTACAAGATCAAAGCCCAATAACTAGATGTATGGGAGAGGGGCTCGTGAAGTCCCACTCCTAGCTCAGGAGTTATTGGCAATTAATGGTTGTTTCTAAGTGGGAGTGGGAGTGTCAGTTTTCTTCAAGGATGTGGACCCTGGGAGGATATTCATGCTCCTCACCATGTACATCCAAGCAGCACTGTGGTGGAATGTCCCCCATAGGCTTCAAGTATTCAGACATTTTTTTCCCAGTTGGTGGCACTGTTTTGGGAGATCTTAGAAGGTGTGGCCCTGCTAGAGGAAGTATGTCACTGGGGGCGGGCTTAGAGAGTTCAACAAGCCTTGCCCAGTCTCCAGTTGCTCTCTCTTTCTCTCTGCCTCCTGTGCTCATTGGAAGAAAATTCCATGTTTGGACTCCACACAAAGCCTGATCCAAGCAGAGACACTTTACTAGCATAGTTGAAAACACAGAAAGAACTTGGAAGAGTTTTTGCTGGTCTTTTGGGACTTCTACAATAGATTTAAAAATCCAGGAGCCTTTAGCCAAGTGTAGTATCCCAGGCAGGAGGATCTCTGTGAGTTCAAGGCTAGCCTCATCTACAGAGTGAGCTCCAGGCCAGCTGGAACTAAATAAGGGAGACACTGACTCAAAAAAAAATACCAAACAACAGCAACAACAACAACAACAAAAATCTTCTCAAAGAACACACCAACACATATACTAGTGAGTTCTATTGGGTCTTTATAGAGAAATTAATGCCAGAATTTTGCCAGAGAATATAAAAAGAATAAATACTTTTCAAGTCATTTTATGATGTTAATAAGACCTAGAACTAAAATCATACTATAATAAAAGAAAATTATAAGATAGTCTTACTTAAGCACCCATATTCCAAATGACACCAAACAGAATATTAACAAAAAGAATTCAACATAGTAAAAGGCCTAGTTTAAAACTATGAAAGTATAGCCAGATGTGGTGATGCATGCCTTTGATCCCAGCACTCAGGAGGCAGAGACAAGTGGATCTCTGTGAGTTCAAGGCCAGCCTGGTGTACATAGTGAGCTCCAGGCAAGCTAGGACTACAGGGAGACCCTGTCTCAAAAAGACCAAAAAATAAATAAACCAAACTATAAAACTATTATCAAAATCATGTTTATAAGAAAGGAAATATTTAAAAATTGGGCTCCTGTATTTTGTTTATTTATTTATTTATTTATTTATTTATTTATTTATTTATTTGAGACAGGGTCTCCCCGTAGCCCCAGCAGCCCTGGAACTCACTCTGTGGACGAGGAGGGCCTTGAACTCACAGAGATCCTCCTGCCTCTGCCTCTCGAGTGCTGGAATCAAAGGCATGCACCAGCACACCCGGCACTAAAGAAGGTTCTCAGCCACCATGTGGGTTCTGGGAATCGAACCTAGGTCCTCTGCAAGAGCAGTCAGTGCTCTTAACCACTGAGCCATCTCTCCAGCCCTGAGAATACATTTTTAACTTACATTTAGTTATTTATGGGTAGTATTGGAGACTGAATTCAGATTCTCACACATTCTAAACTAGTGGCATCTACAGCCCTTTTTATACTATTTGTTTTAATATAGAGTCTTCCTTAAATTGCTCAAGTTCTCCTTAAACTCACTCTGCCACCCATATTGGCCTTAAACTTGTGATCTCAAGTAGCTGGGATTAGACTTGAATGACAAGGACCAGTTTCCCTCCTCCCCCTCCTCCTCTTCCTCCTCCTCCTCCTCTCCCTCCTCCTCCTCCTCTCCCTCCTCTTCCTCTTCCTCCCCCTCCTCCCCCTCTTCCCCCTCCTTCCCTTCCCCCTCCCCCTCACTATGTAGTTGAGCCTGCCCTGGAACTCACTGCATGTTGTGTGACACATTTTCCGGGTAACTGTAACAGAAACTTGTATTCGCCCCACATAGGGAAGTGACAACAGATCAAAGTAATGATACCACTTAAATCCAGTTTGATGAACCAACGAGTCTATTGGGGTTATTTACAAGAGCAGGGCAGGCCATGGCAGTACAGGCAAGGATTCATGAGTGTTGATGGAGCTCACTTCACTTATAGGCACTTCAACAGATGGTAGAGTATCTTTTCTAATCAGTTCAGCAGGCCACAAATTTCAACCTCAGGAGGGAGGAACACTGTTTATCTGTCTGGTCAGTTTCAAGGACTTCCTGAGTCTTCCCAGTTGTTTACCTTCTGGGTCCTAAAAAGCTTCTCTCCAGGATTGAGCGTTTCCCCTCCCTCTAGAGGACGGAGTCTTAATGAGCTTCCCACCAGGATGGAATGTATCAACTACTCAGAGGAAATTGGAACACAACACTGTACAGCACAAAATGGTTTGAAACTTGAAATCCTCCTGCCTCTCTCTGCTGAGTGTGAGATTATCTGTGACCATGTTCAGCTATGTCTCTTATCCATGTGAATATTAAATTAAGCCCACTTAACTGGCTTTCCCTTTACAATTTTTCCCAGAAAATTTTCCATAGTGAAGCTGGGCATGGTGGTGCACACCTTTAATCCCAGCACTCAGGAGGCAGTGGCAGGTGGAGCTCTGTGAGTTCAAGGCCATCCTGTTCTACATAAAGAGTTCCAGGACAGCTGGGGCTACAGGGAGAATCTGTCTCAAAAAGACAAAAACAAAAAAGAATGAAAATTATCCATTTTGATAGTGATAGCCTAATGGAATAGTATGGAAAATGTGGGTTTTAATCCTTGTTTTCTCTTTCTAGCTCTGTCAACAAATTTCATCTGACAAATTTGTGGTTAGAACACTTAACACAGAGCCACTGGCCTGTGCAATGGAGTGCCACAGCTTCAGAAAAGCTAGACAGCCCTCTCCCCCAGGTACTTCCCTGATGTCCTGGGTGCTATGGTTATCAACTAGCCACAATCAAGCTGAAACAGCTTCTTTGTTCTGTTCAACCTCGCAGCTCCAGGAAAAGGGCCCAAGGACTCCTTAACTCAGACTCCACAACTGTGTATGCTTTCTTTCATTTTTAGTAAATATAATACCTCATGTTACTTATCAACTTGCTATGTAATGTAGGGATGTAAAGTAATATTTTATTTTTACCTGCATACAACTCTACTATCAAAATGTGAATCCCTAAACATGTTTTAGAATTAATCTCTAGTTTATTTTCAGACGTCATAATCTTGATATATGTGTGACATGTATATATGGCATATTTTGGAGCAATACAAATTGGAAGGAACAACAGCAAAAAGACTGGAACAAAGAACTGACTGAAACAGTAACCTGCTCAAAACAGTAAAGTTCTGTATCGAAGAATTTAAAAAGGACTGAGAAAAAGATGAAAGACATGTATGGCAGAATGCATGAGCTTGGGTGGGGTAGGGGACAAGGAGGAATGGGTCTAAATTTTATTAAGAATGTATGAAATACACAAAACTTCAGTTAAAAAATTTGTTTTAAAAAAATAAAATATTTTTTAAAACTGCTTATCAGCAAATGTCTGTGGCCTTAAGTTAATTGTATTAGCACTCATCCTTGATCCCTAAATCTGGACACTGCACCTTATAAGACCACCTTTCAATTTCATTTACAAAAGAAAATTCTTTAAAATAAAAGTAAACAAACTCATTTTTACCTAGATTTTGATTTTTTTAAATTCTTGTATGTATATGAATGTACTGTCTGCATGTAGGTTTGTGCGCCCATGTAGTGCGATGCCTCAGAGGTCAGAAGAGGGCGTCAGATTCCCCTGGAACTGGAGTTAAAGACAGTTCTCAGCCGCCATGTGGGTGCTGGGGATCAAACCTGGGTCCTCTGCAAGACAGTCGGCACTCTTAACTGCTAGGCCATCACTCCAGCCCCTATCCTAGATTTTAAACTTTGTTTAACCTTTAAATTTTATTGTCAATTTTGTCCTTCAGGCAATGTAACTCAGAATATATATACATACACACACACAAATATATACAAACAAACACACATAAGAGAGGCCCACACTGACTCCATTTTGAGTATAGTTTTAAGCATTATTGGAACCTGCCCAATTCAGGGAAAAGGTTGATTGCTCAAAGACGGTTGCTCAAGGCCTCAAGAACAGCTAACTTAAACTTGTTAAAGATAACTATTGGTATGTGAGGACAGGTGGACTGACTTAACATTTCCTCGTTCCTGTCCCAAGATTGTGTCTAAAGATAACCTTGGTATGTGGGGGCAGGTGGGCTGAACTAACCTTGAGCTGTAACTCTGCCATTATCCAATAAGACTAGAAGTTACCCAAACCACCTCCAGGGATGCTGTGTATCCCCGCCTGTCATGCAGGAGACCATGGTTCAATTCCTGCCCTGCTCTAAGTATATAAAACCTGTATGCAGAGATTGCTCAGGGTTTGCCTCTCCCCGTTGTACAGGCAAACCCTGGTGCCCCGGAGTAATAAACCTCTTGCTTTTGCAGCGAGACTTGTCTCCACGTCTCTCACTCGGGGGTCTCTCAAGGGTAAGGCTCGATTCGGGTCTTACAACACAGTAGTGCATCACTTCCTCCAGAGAAGCACTTGTGTCTGTGCTGCACACTTTTTTCTGTGTCATTCTATGTCATTCTGTCTAAACAATAAACCCACTAACTTTGACTTGTCCTGAAATTCTTTTCTGTGGGGAAGCCAAATATCCAGCTTCACCCAACTGGAGGTCTTTCAAAGGGAAGTGATTCTTCTGACACTGAGGACGGAACTAGGCTTGTTTGCTGCTACGACTGACATCTTTGGTGGTCTATGTGGGGACATCATCAGTGAGTTTTCCCTGACTGCCACATATCTTCTCGGCTTTATTCTTTGGGCTTGTGGTTATTTCACTTCTATATTACTTTGCTTTTTTGGTCAGTGACCCATCAAATATTTAATAATGGCCTCATGCCCCAAAAGTTAGGAATCTCCTATAAAGCGGCCCATACAGCACTTATTCAGATGGAGCAGCCCACAGCTTGCCAGGTAGGACATTAACCTAAAGACTGATTCCCAGGAATCCTACCTCTTTTGCCTTTATTAAAAAGAGGAAACCTACCCCAAATCCTGTTGAGATAATCCAGTTCTAGAGTGATATCCAGGAAACTTTGAAAGAGAACATTTGTTAATCCAAGCACTTTGGATGGCCAGTTCTTTGGTTGATAATAGATAGCTACCTTCCCTCTAAAGGTGCTAATGCTTTCCCATCCACACTCTGACACTCTTTTATGCTAACTGCCTTTATGTAAAGCTTTCAGCTTCATATAGGGAATCTGGCCAGTCTCTCTCTAAGTACTGCTTTGAAATCTGTGCTTGGAAATTAAAGCTTTTCTGTTACTTAGACTCTCTGGCTCTTATTACTACTCCTGAAATTAAATGACATTCTCCAAAGGGACATACAAAACTTTCCAAAGTTTAAATGGACTAATCGGAACTCCATGGGTTCTCATTTATTCAACGGCTCTGTTTCTAACTATATCTCAGAATCCATAATCATGATATCCAATGTGACATATTCAGAGCAAGGCTCTTAGGAATGCCTGGAAGAAAGTTACCCACCTGAGCTCCAGGAACAGACGGTGCCCAGAAAATGACTACACTGGGGAAGCTAGTGGTGTTTAATATAGAAAGAGGAACTCAAAGAAAAGTTGAGTATCCCAGAATCTCTAAAGCAGAATTCCCCTGATGTTTAGGATTTCAGAGTTCTAAGGAGTACCCCAAAAAGGATTACCTGAACTTTTCTTTTTACTTTCCTTTTCTCTTTTAAATACACATGTGTGCACAGGAGCCTCAATATAAATTGACTTTTTTTTGTTGTTGTTGTTCTTTTCAAGACAGGGTCTCCCTGTAGCCCCAGCTGTCCTGGAACTCACTCTGTAAACTAGGCTGGCCTTGAACTCACAAAGATCCATCTGCCTCTCCCTCCCAAGTGCTAGGATTAAAGGCGTGCACCACCTCGCCCAGCATAAATTGACTTTTAAAAAAGAAACAGAAAATAGCTTAGCCTAAATATTTAAGAGTACTCTCTGGGGCTGGAGAGATGGCTCAGCAGTTAAGAGCACCAACTGCTCTTGCAGAGGACCCGGGTTCAATTCCCAGCACCCACATGACAGCTAAGCACCATCTTTAACTCCAGTTCCAGGGGAATCCGACGCCCTCTTCTGACCTTCGTAGCACTGCACGACACGGGTGCACCTTCTTGCAGACAGTACATTCATACACATAAAATAATAAATTTTAAAAAAGAGTACCCTCTGGTTTAATGAAATTATGTTTGTTCTATGCTCTGTTATGTAGTAGCTATCAAGTAAATGACAACTTTGCTGAATGGGAAAATATATATGTATATGTATTTGACCACCAAGCTTTAAACTCACTTTTTCTTTGTAAATGTTACTGATAACAGATCGATATCTGAGAAACCCTTTTGTTTTTTTCTCCAAGGTTGGCTTCCCCACAGCATAGTCGGAGTTGGAAGCATACCCAGGTGTCATCACATGCAAAACCCTTTTGTTTTAAACAGAGAATCTAGCAACGATTTTACCTCAGGTTATTGAATTTTAACCTTAGAAATATGAATAATATTTAATTACAGTCAACTTAGTTATACTCACTCATCTTTTTTTAATATATATATTTTATTATTTTTTAATGATTTATTTTTTTTATGTGTATGAGTATACTGTCTGCATGTAGGTTGGTGCACCCGTGTTGTGCAATGCCTCAGAGGTCAGAGGGCATTGGATTCCCCTGGAACTGGAGTTAAAGACAGTTCTTAGCCACCATATGGGTGCTGGGAATCGAGCCCAGGTCCTCTGCAAGAGCAGTCGGTGCTCTTAACCGCTGAGCCATCTCTCCAGCCCCCTCACTCATCTCTAAGTTTTAGCTCTCACTATCTTTTCCCAAAATACTTTAACCTTCTGGTTTTCTCCTCATCTGTTGATTTTTTTTTTTTTTTGTCTTCATCTCCACTGGGAGATTTCTATTTTTCTAACACATGCTCTGAGTGACAGTAGCCATCAAAAGTTGATCCATTCAATTGCTTTCTCCAATAATTATATTTTCTGTCTTTCTGCATGCTTTGTGGGTACTCCAGGGAAAAGTTTCTATATACATCAGACAGTGAGTCAAAAACAACATCAGACCCTAAACTGTGCACAGGATTATTGTACAATTTATAGCATTTCGAGCAATACAAAATGATACTTCCTTGTCGCCAATGCAGCAGCAGCAGCAGCAGCAACAGCAGCAGCGGTTCATGCACAACTGGAAGGCAGCAACATTCCCAACTCATCTGTTGATTTTAATTTTATTATAATCTTTCACCATAGGACAAAATTTGCGTACAGGTAAACTCTCAAGAGAAGGAGTGTAATAAGAGTTGAAGGGAATTTTGCTGAGGAAACTGCTCCCTTGAGTGAGAGAGGACAAAGGCCAAAGAGACCACTGTGCCAATTTGTACTTTATTATTCATGTATTTATGTGTGGGGAGTGTGTGTGTGTGTGTGTGTGTGTGTGTGTGTGCATGTACATGTGTAAGACATTAGGAGTCATCTTTTGTCACTTCCCACCTTATTTTCTGAGATAGGGTCTCTCACCCAACCTGGAGCTTATTGCTTCAACTACTCTTGCTAACCAACAAGCCCTGGGTATGCACCTATCTGTTGCTCTCGCACACAGTGCTAGGGTACAGATACATGCCACCCTCCTGGCTTTTATGTGGGTACTAGAAATCTAAACTCAGTCCTCCTTCTTGCCTAATAAGCACTTTACCTACCTGAGATAGGTCTTCCATAGATAGGCTTTATACCATTTCTTAGTATGTCTAGAACAGATGACTTTCCCAAGGGCATTTCATCTCCAGCTAGTGACAGAACTATTTGAATTAACTCTTATGGTTGGAGGGCAATTTACAGTATCATGTCTATTTACAGGATTGAGTCATTTATCAGTCTGTTGTGTGGGTGATGCTGGAGAGATGGTGTTATTCACAGGGGTAAACTTAACCTTTGCCTTAAAAATGGAGTCAAAGCTGCTTCTCTATGGGAGTGAGGAGTTAGTAAGATTAAAATATGTTACATATATGTATGTATTTATATATATATATAATGTGTGTGAAATTCTCAAAGAAATAATAATAATAATAATAATAATAATGAAAAATGGAGTCTCTTGGAAAAAGGAATTGTCTAAAAAAACCCCACTGTTTTACATGAAGCTCAGTGCTCAGCATGATCTTAACAGTAGACCTCTGTATGGGATAGAAAATTCATATCTCACTGACAAGGGTGAGCACACAGAGCCATTTTTTCATATGAAGGACTGTGTTGCTCTATTATGAGTAAAAAGAAATATTTTCATTGTAAGAGAGAATGAGAAATAATTGTTTTGCCTATAGACAAATATTTGAGTTTGTTAATTGACCTTAATTAATTATGCCTTTAAATTTTGCAAGGTAAAGTTGGTACAGAAATGTCATTAATCATACTTTGCTGTTTTAAAACAAAACATTGAGTTTTGATATTGAATAATGACTACAACCAAATCCCATTATACAATTCCAGTTAATTACTGCCAGTTAATTATATTTTCTTAACAATATTTCTCTTTTAATGTAGCAAAACTCAGTCTTGGAATAAGACATGATTTTATGTAGAATGCCAAGAAATGAATTCCCAAAATAGAGAATTAAAAGAAACTGCCCAAAACTCATCCATTTTGATGGAAGTTGTGTCTTTGTCATAAACCTCACTCAGGATATTCAGAAACCATAATTTGAAAAACAGAAATCAAATACTTCCAAAGGCTATGGTCCATTTGTCAGAACATTTCCACATACATGCTTTAATTTGCCCCTCTACAAAATAAAAGATATTTGCATATGTTTGGCAAAAGCAAATGTTGGAGTAATGTTTTTCTTCTGTATTTTCCTTTCTCTTTTTCCAAGAAAGTAGATGGGTTATTTTTTAATATCTTTCCCTCAGTGTGGTAGACACTGCCAGACCAGCCCACAAAAAATAATAATAAAATAAAAAATAAAAATAAATGTACTTAAATGGGAAACTCAGATAAGAAACTCTCCCCAACCTTCCAAAGCAACAATTTTAAGTCCTGGAATGCAAATTTTTGGTCTGTTTCACATGGCTTCCTAGAAAAAGAGGAAGTATGACCATTTAAGGCAATAAATTATTCTGCTGCTGATGTGGCTGGAAATGATGTGGCTCCAACCTGGCAGATACTTCCTTTGGTGAGGCTTCTACCACCCTGAGACTGGGGATCTTCTATCAGACAGAAGGGATGCAGGGAAGGGTTGCATCCACAGGTCTGTGTTCTTGTCTTCATATGCCTATGCCTGTTTTGATGCAGATTCAGGAGCAAACATTAAGCTATAATTCTCACCCATTCTCAAGCATGAACCAGCTTCCACTGTCTGGTGCCCAAACTCAGATGAATTCAGGGCCAGTAGCAAAAGGCCCTATTTAAAGGAAATCTCTCAAGGAAGCCGATACTCATCAAAGATTATTATTCTCACTGTCCTGGAGTTTGCGAGTCTGTATGTGTGTCTGTGTCTGTGTCTGTGTCTGTGTCTGTGTCTGTGTCTGTGTCTGTGTCTGTGTCTGTTTCTGGGGAGTGGAACATAAATGGTTTGAGACAAGTTAAAAGGGAAAGAGTTCTATAAAATCTTCATCTTACAAGCAAAGGCACAGGGAAGTGGCAACTACTCCCATGGAAGAGCTCTGTCCTACAGGCAACAATGAAACACAATTGCTGGATTGTAAGAGTCCATGTTCGCCTGTACCATGAGCAACAACTGAACTGGATTAGAGATTTGAGACCTTGCTTCATTTTTGCAAGCACCACATTCACTCTGGTTTCCTGTATAATCCCATAGGGAGAAAAAGCTACCATCAGGATTAATACTGTGATTCTCATCTTCCCAGAACAGAGAAACCAGGTTAGAGCTTGAATTTAGGGGAAATTAAGCAGTACATTATTTCTTAAACATCTATGTGTTTTAAATTTACTTTTTGTGATATATACTTAAATTTTTCCTTCGAACAGAAAACTTTCAAAATAATATTACTTTTTTGTAACAAACATGCACACATATCCAAAGGAACACACACACACACACACACACATGGGCATGCATTTGTCTTATTACATGTGCTTTTCTATAACTTTTATGTACTTTTTTCCCCATAGCATGAAATTCACCAAGGTGCTCCTCCTTCCATGATTGTGAACCTCATTTGTTCTCTCTTATTTTATTTCTTTTCTTTTTCTTTTCTTTTCTCTTCTTTTCTTTGAAATAGATTCTTGGGGCTGGAGAGATGGCCTAGTGGTTAAGAGCACTGACTGCTCTTGCAGAGGACCCAGGTTCGATCCCCAGCACCCACATGGCGGCTGAGAACCATCTTTAACTCCAGTTCCAGGGGAATCTGACACATCTTCTGACCCCCACGGCATTGCATGACATGGGTGCACAAACCTACATGCAGACAGTACATTCATACACATAAAAAAATAAATAAAATTTTTTTAAAAAGAATCATGAAATAGAATCTTTGTGAATTCCTCTTGAATGCATTTTAGCCACCCCATCCTTCATGTTTATGTTCTGAATCTAACAAGAATCATTGATAACTGACTCCACTAGCCACACTGAGCTTAGCTTTGGCTGTGGAGTTACAAGAATTGCTATGTCTCCTCATGCGCATAATAGATTTCTGCCTCCCTGATGTGAAACTTTAAATACTTAACCAGTGGATTGAAAAGATATAGGGGGGATCTCACAAGACCACCTGAAGCACAGGTAGGAGCTGGGTGCTTCAGCCAGGCAGATTGTTTGATTGGATTCCGTTGTCTTTGTTGTCTTTGGCCTGATTGGCTGGTGTGGCTGTTGGGGCAGAGCTGTCCTCAGAGCTGGTATAAAAGGCATCTGAAGGAGGCAAGCAAAGCAAGCCTTCAACACAGTGAAGAGGCATTTGGGACTCACATTCGAATACAGGCAAAGAGAAACCCACATGCCAGGGACACAAAGAAGAGATAACATGGGAAAGGTGCAGGATAATTCCACACCAAGCTCTACCAACCCTGTGGAAGATTGTTACAGTGGGATCCCCCTGTGGATGGCCCAGGACACAGATATTAGAAGTACAACTGTGAACATACTTAAAGAAGTCCAAGAATATAAAGAGCAAATCAAAGAATTAAGAAAAGAGAATGAAAAACTCAAGAAGGACCTAGAGAGAAAATGACAAATTCCAGAAGGAAGTGGAAACACTGAAAAGATCCCAAGTTGGAAAAGATAAAGAAACCAACCAGCAAAGCAAAGAGCTACAGGAAGAGCTTGAGAAGCTCCAAAAGGAATTGGAAATACTAAAGAAATCAGAAGAGGAAATGAAAAAGGAAATCAAACACTCATGAAGTCAAGAGGAAAGGAATGGAAAAAGCCTCAGAAGCAGAATGGAGGAAGCTGAACAAAGAATATCAGACCTGGAAGATAACACAGAACAACAAAAAACTTCAAGTAAAGACTATGAAAAATTAAAAAATACACAAAAGTATGGGGCTGGAGAGATAGCCTAGCAGTTAAGAGCACCGGTGGGCTTGCTCTTGCAGAGGACCCAGGGTTCGATCCCCAGCACCCACATGGAGGCTAAGAACCATTTGTAACTCCAATTCCAGGTGAACTCCAGTTCCAGGGGAATCCAAGGCCCTCTTCTGACCTCAGGCATCGCACAACATAGGTGCACAAACCTACATGCAGACAGTACACTCATACAAAACAAAAATAAATAAATAAAATTTTTAAAAAATTTTAAAAATTACACAAAAGTGGAACAACCAGGAACTGTGGGACACTATGAAAAGATCAAAACTCCACATCATAGGAATAGAGGAAGGAGAAGAATCCAAAGAGAATGGTATTGATCAGATCTTCAACAGAATAATAGATGAAAATATCCCCAAACTAAAAAAAGACAAACCAATACAAATACAAGAAGCACAGAGAACTCCAAACAGACAAGATCAGAAAAGAAACTCTCAATGTCATATAGTTAAAATGCTAGAAGCCCAAAACAAAAACAAAACTTTTACAGCCACAAGAGAAAAACAAGTGACCTATAAGGGGAAACCTATCAGAATTACAACTGACTTCTCAGTGCAAGCTATGAAAGCAAGAAGAACGTGGAGTAAAGTAGTCCCAGTATTAAACGACTCTAGATGCCAACGCAGGTTACTATACCCAGCAAAAATGTCGATTATAGTTGAAGGAGAGAGAAAAATCTTCCATGAGATAAACAAGATGAAAGAATACATGTCTGGAAAACCAACCCTTCAGAGAATACTTGAAGCAATTCAAAGGACAGAAGAAAGGAGCAACCATCCCCAGGCACCTAGAAAGAGAAATCAATAAAAGCATAACTGCAGAAGTAGAAACCTAAACCAAAATTGCAAATGGATAATAAGGTGAAAGGAAGCAAAACAAACCTGTCATTCATAACCTTAAATATTAAGGGACTAAATTCCCCAATCAAAAGACATAGACTGGGAGATTGAATTAGGAAACAGAACCCATCTATATGCCGTCTACAAGAAATGCATCTGACCTTCAAGAACAGTCACCACCTTAAAGTAAAAGGATGGAAAAAAAAATATTCCAAGCAAATAGTATCAAAAAGAAAGCAGGTGTTGCTATTTTAATATCAGACAAAATAGACTTCAAAGTAAAAGAAATCAGAAGTGACAAAGAAGGCCATTACATTTTTATCAAAGGAACAATTCACCAGGAAGATTTCACAATTATGAATATATATGTGCCAAACTCTGGTGCACCAAATTTATTAAGAGAATTCTCCGGGACCACAAGGCACATATTAAACAAAGTACACTCATAGTAGGGGACTTCAATAACCCGCTGAACCCTTTAGACAGGTCAACAGGACAAAGAATAAACAGAGAGACATCTGAACTGAACAATATGATACACCAAATGGACCTCATAGACATCTACCGAATATTCCACCCTAATACCAGAGAATACACTTTCTACTCAGCACCCCACAGAACATTATCCAAAATCGACCACATACTGGGACACAGAAAAAACCTCCACAAATACAAAAAGATTGAAATAATTTCATGCATTCTATCAGACCACAGTGCAATAAAACTCAATATCAACACCAGGATAAGCCCTACTGCCTACAAGAACACATGGAGACCCTTCTAAACAACACCCCACTTCTTGAATAGATGAATGGGTCAACGAGAAGAGATTAAAGAAAGAAAAAAGCATTCTGCGACTGAATGACAATGATCATACACATACAAACACCTATGGATGCCTTAAAAAGCAGTCCTAAGAAGTTTATAGCAACGATCCACTCATTAGAAATATCTAACAGAAAAAAAATAAAAAAAAAAAAAAAAAAAAAAACAAAGCAGCTAAAAAGCACTTGAGAGGCAACAACAGGATGAACACTAATCGCAACAGACAGGAAAGATAAACGAAATAGGAAACCTAAACAAAAACTCCACAGTAGCAGAAATCAACTTGAAATAAACAAAGACGAAGAAAACCACCAAATACAAAAAAAAAAAAAAAATCAATGAATCCAAAAGTTGGTTCTTTGAAAGAATAAACAAGATGGACAGACCTCTAGCCCAGTTAACCAAAAGAAAGAAGGAACAACTCCAAATCAATACAATCCATGATGAAAAAGGAAATATCACAACAGACAAGGAAAAGTTCCAGAAAATTATGTGGGAATACTTCAAAAACCTATACTCTACCAAGTTTGAAAACTTAGAAGAAATGGATGAATATCTGAAATCCTGGGAATCACCAAAGCTCAACTAAGAAGAGATCTACAGCTTAAACAGACCCATAATATATGAAGAAATTTAAGATGTAATAAGAAACCTCCCAACTAAAAAAAGCCCAGGCCCAGATGGTTTCACGGCAGAATTCTATAAAACATTTCAAAAAGACTTACAGTCATTATTACTGAAATTGTTTAGAAGGATACGAACAGAGGGAATTTTCCCAAATTCCTTCTATGAAGCCAGCATCACTCTATTAACAAAACCAGGCAAAGATACAACCAAAAAGGAGAACTATAGACCCATCTCCCTAATGAACACAAATGCCAAAATTCTAAACAGGACACTGGCAAATCACATACAGACCCACATCAAGAAGATCATCCATCATGACCAAGTTGGATTCATACCAGAGATGCAGGGATGGTTCATGTTCTAGTTTGTCTTTCATTGCTGTGACAAAACACTCTGACCGACACCAACTTGGGGAGGAAAGGGTTTATTCAGCTTACATCTCCTGGGTCACAGTTCATCACTTAAGGAGCCCAAGGCAGGAACTCAGGGCAGGAACCTGGAGGCAGGAGCTGAGGCACAGGCCATGGAGGAATGGTGTTCACTGGCTTGCTCCCCTGGCCCATGCCCAGCCTGCCCTCTTATACAATACACAAAAACCTGCCGAGGTGGCACCACCCATAGTGGGCTGGGCCCTCCCACATTGCCCAACAATCAAGACAATACTCCCCAGATGTGGTCACAGGCCAGTCCAATGAAGCCAATTCCCCAACTAAGGCTCCCTCAACCCTGGTGTCATTTCCACCTTAACCTTCTCTCACTCACATTAACTCCCAAACTTATAATTTATCTTTTTTGATATCTGAAGTAAAATCTCCTGGGTTTTTTGTTTGTTTGTTTGTTTTTTGCCTTCCAGGCCCCAAACACATTCTCTGTATTTATTGAGAAGTTTTATCATCTCTGATGTTTCCTTTCAGTTTCCATTTTATGCTCCTTAACATTAGACCACACAGCCACTCTATTGATCCATTTTAGGCTCCTGATGATAAACCAGCATTGTCATAACTTTTCTTCCTTCCCCAGAAGTTACTACAAGCCAAAGTTTTAAAGAAGAATCTTGTGGCTGGCATGATGGTTCTGAAGTGGTTAATGTTAACTGTCAACAGAATCTAGAGTTATAGGGGCAGGGGGAGAATTAGACCTCTGGGCATTATCTAGCATTACTTTGACTGTTTTGATTAGGGCCTGTTGTGGGTGGTGGCATTCCCTGACTGGGATCTTAGATTATATAAGAGGAGAAAAGGAACTGAGCACTAGCACTCATTCAGTATTTTTTCTTCTGACTTGAAACCACTTGTTTCAAGCTCTTGCTGCCCCGCTTGCCCCACTTACTATGTACTCTACTTTGGACTATGAGCCAAAATAAATCCTTCCTTATTTAAGTCACTTTTGTCAGAGTATATTAGCACATCAACAGAAAAAGAAACTAAGACAGAAATACACCTGCAGTGAGCCTCAGAAGTCAGACGCAGGAGGATCTCAAGTCCCGGGTACTACATAGCAAGGCCCTGTCAGAAAAACAAAACAAACAATTTAAGAAAAAAATTTGCATGTCTTTTCCTTCACCCACAAAACACTGTGTTTGACAACTAGATAATTTCTTTGGCCATAAGAAATAAATATATCTAAATATAATATTAAATAAAATATTAATTAAAATATTAAAGAATATTTTAATCTTAAACATTTTCTGCCACGCAATATCTGTCATGTTCTTCTTCCCACTCATGTTTGCTGAGACTAGTGATTTTTTTTAAACTGCTGGCAGCTCATGGACTCCCTCCCTTTGTCAAAAGACAAAGTGTAATCTTCACACTAGGTTAACTGAGTGTACCGCCTCATGCATCTTCTAACACAGTGTAATTCGCTCACCCCTGAAACCAGAAGAAAAAAATATAAATACAAACTCCAAATGACTTGTAGCTTGTGATCTAAAAACTTCTTTTTCAGTGGTTCTGGGGCAAATTAAAATTGGCACCAAATTCTCTAAGTCTCTAATAGACAGATGGAAATTTCAACCCTTGAGTGTTGTAGGCTCTGTGATTTCTTTGCCCAGGATCCAGTTCTCCACTTTTAGGAAATTCACTCTTGACACTTTTAGTCACTGTAATGCAGAGATCAACTAGAAAGATCTAATGCCACTCTAAAGGGAAGGGCTCAACTGAGCAAAGCTTCCTAGCTTTGCCTCAGACATGTTAGGAATTCCTCCAAGCCAGGCCAGCCACCAGCTGCAGGGCACACTGAGAAGATACAGTCAACACTATGTAGAATGGAAGAGTTATCCACCCATTTACCTAAATTTGCAAACAACCAAGAAGTAGGATATTATTATTATTATTATTATTATTATTATTTGAAGCTACAGTAATTTGAATAACTTGTTCCTCAATGACTTTAGAATGTATCGCAATTTTTTAATATTTATATATTTTTTGTGTGTATATATGTATACCTCTGTGTGGGCATGGATATGTGTGAAGGTACCCACAGACATCAGAACAAGACATTAGATCCCCTGGACTTGAAGTTTCAGGCAGTTGTAAACCACTTGAAATGGGTGTTGGGAACTGAACTCAAATCTTCCAGAAGAACAGCCAGTGGTCTTTACTCTTGAGTCATGTCTCCAGCCACTGTATCAACACATTTGCATATAGATAAAATAATAATACCAGTATGGAGTTAGTTAATATAGAAAACCAAGATTTAGGGCTTTGGAATCAGACTAATGATCAAACTCATCTTTG
This sequence comes from Rhizomys pruinosus, assembly GCA_009823505.1. NCBI lineage: Eukaryota > Metazoa > Chordata > Mammalia > Rodentia > Spalacidae > Rhizomys > Rhizomys pruinosus. The sequence continues at coordinate 5,493,836 of VZQC01010238.1, read as the reverse complement.
TCACTTACCAATTGTAAAATCTACTGCAAGTGAACTGAGCTTCAGTGTCTAAATGAGCCTGTTAAATTACACTATAGAGCCTGTGTTAGAGAGATCTGGAGACCATCTAATGAAGTGGTTTTCAGATGACACTCATGGCAATCTGCACAAGAAAGACTGGATATAAGATGAAGAGCTCAGCTTCATCTGCAGTCTCTTGACCAGAGCAAATGTCCCTTTATATGTTTTGCTATTAGGCATCCAGATAGAATTTCCTTAGAAAAGTATTGCCACTAAAAATAAAATACTAAAACAGTTCTTGATTCCAACACTATGATTTCAAACATGAGAGAAACGCCAGGAGGTGTGACGGCGGCCTGAAATTTCTTCCCGCTGGCTTCACCAACCCTGTTCACCCTTCACTTCCCAGAGCAGACCTTGCTTCCTTCAGAAACATTTCTTGTACTTTAGATGTGCAGGTTCATCATGATTCTCCCTGTATTTCCCAACTTGTTGATGAAAGTACTTGCTGCTACCTCTCATCAATCCAAGCTGCTCATTTGCTAGTAATTTAATATTCCCAAAACGAGAGTGCATCATATCTACATCTATTGATATAGATATGGCCAGCCAGGTAGAAATCATGACAATTCATGAGAACATTCTGCTATGAGCATATTAGAAAGTCAGAAAGGCACCAAAGCATCTGGGGTTTCTTGAAATGTAAATTCCTTGTGATATAATTGCATATTTAAATGTTTGTCTCTGGATCAGAAGCTTCAAAAAGACAACCTAAACCTCATTCATTCTCTGAGTTCTGATCTCTGATGAAAAATACACTCTCAGTATTTGAGAGATTGCCTAAATAGATTATAGTTCTTTTTCTTTTTTGGTGGTTTTGAAACAGGGTCTCCTTGTAGCACCAGCTGTCCTGGAACTCAGGACCAGGTTAGCCTTGAACTCACAGAGATCTGCCTGCCTCTGTCTCTCTAGTGCTGGGATTATTGGTGTATTAGAATTACAGGCCTGCACCACAATGCCCCCTGCACAGTTCTTATTTTGGTGAAATTGATTAAATGTTTAAATAGAGATGAAAAATGATTCATTTCTAATTAAAGCTTCCTTGTCCAGTGAACCCACATCATCTTAAATATAATTACTTTAATGGTAGTTTAGAATTTACAAAAATGTCATGTGTCAAATTTTTTTAAAACACCACCAATAGCCACCTCATATTTGACAAGGGAGCCAAGAAGACACAATGGAAAAAAGACAACATCTTCAGCAAATTGTGCTGGCAAAACTGGATCACCACTTGTAGAAGAATAAAATTTAATCCCTACCTCTTGGCCTATACAAAACTCAACTCCAAATGGATCAAAGACCTCAATGTGAAACCTAAAACTTTGAAGGTAATGGAAGAAAAAGTTGGCAGCAACCTACAAGACATGGGCTTAGGAAAAGACTTTCTAAGTCAGACAGCAGCTGCACAATAAGGTCAACAACTGACGAGTGAGACCTCATTAAACTCAAAAGTTTCTATACAGCAAAAGAAACAATCAAGGAAATGAAATATCCACTATGGAAAGCAGTGTGGAGAACCCTTAAAAGACTCAAAATGAGCTTACCACCTGACCCAGTCATACCACTCCTGGGTTTATATCCACAAGACTTATCCTACTGCAGAGATACATGCACAGCTATGTTTATTGCAAGTCCCTTCCCACCTAGAAGAGCTAGAACCACCCCAAGTGTGCCTCAACTAACAAGTGGATAGAGAAAATGTGGTACATCTACGCAATGGGGTTCTATGCAGTGATAAAAAAATATAAAAAAATAAAGAAATAAAAATATTTTAAAAAAGGAAAGACACTTTACATAAAAAAGAAAGATGGCATCATGAAATTTGCAGGTAAATGGATGGAACTAGAAGATATTATGTTAAGTGAAGTAACACAGTCCCAGAAAAACAAACAATGAATGGTATCCCTCATCTGTGGATGCTAGCACCAAGTACCTAGTTGTAAGGCAAACTGAGCAACGTTGATGTTAGATTCCTCATGATCTGAAAACAACTGTGCTCTAAGATTTTTTTGTAGTGTAATGTCTTAATCATAGTTTACCACCAAATATTTTAGGAATATCTTTAATGTTTAGATAGTATATTAGCAGCATGCAATAATTACATCATAAGTTTTCAAACAGAGGCAGCCTATTGCAAGGACCTTCTTTGCTGCCAGTTATCATATGCTGTTTTAAGTTAGAAAACTGAATAGCAATACTGAATACTGTAGAAATGCACTTTGCTCAGTAATACTTGAGTTGTTGCAATATTTGATTATCCATTTGGTTGTTACAGAAAATTCTTAACTGTAATTGATGGTTGTTGCTGTAATAGTATATTGCCTGTATTTCTACCCCTATTAATGGGCTTTATGTGCTAGATTTCAATATCCTGGAGTCTGAGCAAGTGCACAAGCCTTTTTAAAAAGAAACATGGTTTACTTGCACAAAACTGATCAGATTTGAGAGATCGTTAATGCCCTTGAAGTGGTTTTTGTGGGTGTGAAACAAATGGTGAGAATTTGAATTGTTCCCTTATTATAGTATTGAAATTAAGTCTAGGTAATCTATCAAATCATGTTCATGCCCTGATTTTATATACCTGTATCTATCAATAAACATTGTGATACTTGAAAAAAAAAAACTTGAGATCTCAGTAAAAAGACAAAAAGTATAAAAAAAATCACTGTTGTTTCGCAGGTCTTTAATTCTTACTGGCAAGTGCAGCTACCCTATGACTACCACTGCTTTTGCCATCCTTCAAAGACATGAGACACAGCTTTTCAACCTTCCAATATGGACTGAAGACTCATGTCTCTCCAAGAATCCTCCAAATCTTCAGTGCCAGATGGCTGAGACATCCAGCTTGTGGACTGAGCAGCAGGATTCAGCCTCTTCATATTATAGACTCCCATTGTTGGACTACCCAGGCTGTATCATGGAGGTCCTACAGGAAGATCAAGACAGGACGCAGTGCGTGGAGAACCTCATTTGGTGACCATGGGAAGGGAAGACGCCAGTGTGGAGCATAAAGGCAGGGTTGATGGTTGTTTGGGCTTGCCAAGGAGGAGGCTTCAAACTCTTCCTTAAGAAAAACATGAAAACTTTCAGCCTAATAAAGAAAAAAAAGAAATCATAAGCTGAAGATGCTAAAACCTATGACATCATAATCTTGATATATGTGTGGCATACATATATGCATATTTTGGAGTGATACAAATTGGAATGAACAAGGACAACAAAAAAGACTGGGTCAAAGAACTGACTGAAACAGTAAACTTTTTTTTCACATAAATTTATTTTTATTTTTTTAACAAATCTAGACCAGTGCCCCCCCATTCACCCACCCCACCAGAGCTCATGCATTCTGCCAGATATACTTTTCATCTCTTTCTCAGTCTTTCTCAATATTCTCCATGAGGAAGTTACTATTTTGAGCAAAAGTTCACTGTTTCAGTCAGTTCTTCGATTCAGTTCTTTCTGTTGGTGGTGGTGGTGGTGTTGTTTCCAATATGCATCATTCCCAACTGCTTTGGACAAAAGCTGAGGGGACCATACACAAGAAATACAACTAGGTAATTGGCACTAGCATCCACAGATGAGGGATACCGATCATTGTTTGTTTTTCTGGGACTGTGTTACTTCACTCAGCATGATGTCTTCTAGCTCCAGCCATTTTCGTGCAAAGCTCATGATGTCGTCTTTCTTTACTGCTGCATAGAACTCCATTGTGTAGATGTAACACATTTTCTCTATCCACTCATCAGTTAAGGGGTATTTGGGTTGGTTCCAGCTCCTTGCTATTGTGAAGAGAGCTGAAATAAACATGGCAGTGCATGTATCTCTGCGGTGGGGTGAGTCTTGAGGGTACATGCCCAGGAGTGGTATGGCTGGGTCGGGTGGCAAGTTCATTCCAAGTCTTCCAAGGGTTCTCCACACTGCTTTCCATAGTGGCTGTACGAGTTTACATTCCCACCAGCAGTGGATGAGTGTTCCCCTTTCCCCACAACCTCTCCAGCACTTGGTATCATTTGTTTTCTTGATCCTAGCCAGTCTTACTGGAGTAAGATGATATCTTAAAGTGGTTTTGATTTGCATTTCCTTAATGATTAGTGATGTTGAGCAGTTCTTGAGGTGTTTCTCAGACATCTCTAATTCCTCGCTTGTGAAGTCTCTGTTCAGTTCTTTGCTCCATCTATTGAGCGGGTCGTTTGTTTTCTTTTTTCTTTGTTTTTTGAGTAGTTTATATATTCTGGAAATCAATGCTTTGTCAGATGTATCTGCAGTGAAGGTTTCCTCCCACTCTGTGGGATTTCTCTTCACTTCCTTGATTGTTTCTTTTGATGTACAGAAGCTTTTGAGTTTGATGAGGTCCCATTTGTCAATTGTCGACCTTAATTCTTGTGCAGCTGCTGTCTGATTTAGGAAGTCTTTTCCTACGCCTATGTCTTGTAGTCTGCTGCCAACTTTTTCTTCTATCACCTTCAGAGTTTGGGGTTTCACGTTGAGGTCTTTAATCCATCTGGAGTTGACTTTTGTACAGGGTGAGAGGTAGGGGTTTAATTTCATTCTTCTACAAGTGGTGATCCAGTTTTGCCAACACCACTTGCTGAAGATGCTGTCTTTTCTCCATTGTGGTTTCTTGGCCCCCTTGTCAAATATGAGATGGCTGAAATTGTATGTGCTCAGATTTGGATCTTCGGTTTTGTTCCATTGGTCAACAGGTCTGTTTTTGTGCCAGTACCAGGCTGTTTTTATGACTATAGCCCTGTAGTATAGTTTAAAATCTGGTATAGAGATCCCTCCTGTGTAGCTCTTTTCACTCAGGGTTGATTTGGCTATTCGGGGTCTTTTGTTTTTCCAAATGAATTTAAGAACTTTTGTTTCCAAGCCTGTGAAGAAACTCTTGGGGATTTTGATTGGGATTGCGTTAAATCTATACAAGAGTTTCGGTAAAATGGACATTTTTACGATGTTAATTTTCCCAATCCATGAGCATGGGAGGTTTTTCCATCTTCTGATGTCTTCTTCAATTTCTTTCTTTAAAGGTTTAAAATTTTTGTTGTAGAGATCCTTGGTGTCTTTGGTTAGGTTTGTTCCTAGGTATTTTATTGTTTTTGAGGCTATTGTGAGTGGGAAGGTCTCTTTGAATTCTTTTTCCAGTTGCTTGTTCTTGGTGTAAAGAAAGCCCATTGATTTTTTTTTTAGGCTAATTTTGTATCCTTCTGCCCAAAGCAGTAAACTTCTGCATCGAACATTTTAAAAAAGACTGAGAAAAAGGTGAAAAACATGTATGGCAGAATGCATGATCTCTGGTGGGGTGGGGGGCAAGGAAGGGGAAATGGGTCTAAATTTGATTAAGAAATGTTGTATGAAATGCACAAAACTTCAGTAAATAATTGGCCTTGAAAAAAATAAAATAAAATAAAATAAAACACCACTAGTGTTTTTTTTTTTAATTGGCACAGATTTTTGAAACAATTTTACTACTACTTTTTTGTTGATTTTGTTTCTTTGTTTGTTTGTTTGAGACAGGGTCTCCCTTTAGTCCCAGCTGGCCTGGAGCTTGATATGTAGACCAGGCTGGCCTTGAACTCACAGAGATCCTCCTGCCTCTGCCTCCTGAGTGCTAGGATTAAAGTTTTACTACTACTTTTACAAATAAAAAACCTCTGATTTAACTAAAGCAAAAGGAGGACTGACGGGGCACTGAAGTATGAAGGATTATTGTGTGAGGAATATGAAGATGTGTGGGAGATCATCTGTAACATGATGTCATGTCTTACAGCAGAGGACTAGGAAGGTTCTTTCTATGATAATTAAAAAGGTGTGAAAGAAGGAGAAGTGACGGGTTAGCAAATGTGAACAGTGAAGGACTGATGGAATAAGACATTCATTTTATAAGCCATAGTTTAGTAACTGATTCGAAGAAAGATTGCCAGCTGTTACTAAAATAATAGCATATAATCTTGCAAAAAATTATATGTGTAAATCACAAAGCATTGTGCCTTAATTCCTTTAAGCTTTAGAAAGAAGTACAAATCTTTGCAATTGAAAAGTCTAGCAGCCACAACTTTCAGTGGGTAATGAAACAGCATCAACAATAATGAGATATTTAATGATATTTGTCTCAATATGATAGAATAAAAAATTATATTGCCCATGTACTACCCTTGACAAAAACATTATTTTGCTTTCATAGTAGAAAACTTTTAAGTAAAAAAAAAAAATGAGCAAAGAAATTAGTACTTTTTTACTAGTCAGTTACAAGTAGCATTTTGGCAATTTTATGTATTCTCTTCCTAAAGTACATTAATATGTGAAAATGTTTGTCGTCTTAAAGTTCTTTTCCTCCATTTTATAAGAATCATTTTTATTTTATGTGTATGAGTGTTTTGCCTCCATGTTTGAAAGTTCGGCGGTCAGAAGAGGGCTTCAAATTTCCCTGGAATTGGAGTTACTGATGGCTGTTAGCCACCATGTGGGTGCTGGAAACCAAACCTGGGTCCTCTGCAAGAGCAGAAAGTGCTCTTATCAATTAGATCCCAAAGTGTATCCTAGGCTGGCCTCAAACTCCTGATCCTCCTGCCCTTGCCTCTTCAGCATACTTGTATTCATCATCATCTGGATATATGCTTCAGAAAAATGCTCACAGAATGATAAATCGAGTTGGCACTGAACTAACACTTTTACTTAAAAAATAACACAAAATCTAATAATTGTTAATATTCATCTCAAATTACAGTGTTTAAAGCAATGGGTATATTTGTTACAGATTCAATGGCTGAACAGTTTAATAATTTTATGAATTACTTTTATAGAAATTTCCATATATTGCAAAGACTAATCAGGTCATTCTGTAGCAATCTACCCATTTATAACAACTAAACAAAATAAATAAACATGTGTATGATCCCCATCAGCTCCATGCTTTATGAGGACATAAAGCTATGTGTCAGTCATTATTAATGGAAACAAGCACTTAATCTGTTTTAGTACTCTATGCACCCTATAATTTTGTCTAAACTGGTATCTCTCTGTGTCATGTGGTTGTGCTACAATTAGTCTGTTTAACTATATAGGGTCCATCTTTGGAAATTAACTTAATCAAAAAGAACTGGATAGGATAGAGTTTGTACAGATAAGGAACAGAATCTAAGAACTCAGCAAACAGTCAGGAAGCATATGTCTGGGTCAAGCATCCAGTCCACCAGGTTAGCAAGAACATAACTGCTAAAGAGGAGATAATTTCTCAAAAAAATTCATCATTTATTTTGTTCCCAGTCTGTGTAAATAAACTTGGATCCTCAGCCTTTCACCATCCATGAAACCTTATCAAGATAACAATTGCCAGGACTACTTGATAAGACAGCACAATTCATCATAAACAAAGTAGAGTAATAGAGTGTAACACAGTACAAAATAGCATAAGAGGTGTAAAGGACCCAGGGATGGGAAAAGTCAGGGATTAGACTCTGTCAAACTTTAAATTCTCATTCCAATTTTAAGCTCTATTTTTATGCTGTTACTTCCTTAAACCTCTTTGCACATATCTAAATTTTATTTTTTTGGGACTTAAAATATTATATATATATATATATAATATACAATTATAACAAAGATTACAAATCAAATCTAGACCCGTGTCCCCCTCCCTATCCCCCCACCCCATCAGAACTCATGCATTCTGCCAAACATGTTTTTCATCTTTTCTCAGTCTTTCTCAAAATTCTCCATGCAGAAGTTGACTGTTCAGGGCCGGAGAGATGGCCTAGTGGTTAACAGCGCTGACTGCTCTTGCAGAGGACCCGGGTTCGATCCCCAGCACCTGCACAGCAGCTTAGAACTGTCTGTAACTCCAATTCCAGAACTCCAGTTCCAGGGGAATCAGACACCATCTTCTGACCTCTGCAGCATTGCATGACACGGGTGCACAAACCTGCATACAGACAGTACATTCATACACATACAAAATAAATAAATAAAATTTAAAAAAAAAAGAAGTTGACTGTTGTAAGCAGGAGCAGAAGTTCACTGTTTCAGTCAGTTCTTTGATGCAGTCTTTTCTGTTGTTCTTCTTCTTTCCAATATGCATCACTCCCAAATACTTGGACAAAAGTTCAAGGAGCCCTGCACAAGAAATACTTACAGCTAGGTAATTGGCACTAGCATCCACAGATGAAGGATACCATTCATTGTTAGTTTTTCTGGGACTGTGTTACTCCACTTAACATAATATCTTCTAGGTCCATCCATTTACCTGCAAAGTTCATAATGTCATCTTTCTTTACTGCTTCATAGAACTCCATTTTATAGATGTACCACATTTTCTCTATCCACTCATCAGTTGAGGCGCACTTGAGTTGGTTCCAGATCTTTGCTATTGTGAAGAGACCTACAATAAACATGGTTGTGCATGTATCTCTGTGGTAAGATGAGTCTTGGGGGATATATCCAGGAGTGGTATGACTGGGTTAAGTGGCAAGTTCATTCCGAGTCTTCCAAGAGTTCTCCATACTGCTTTCCATAGTGGCTGTATGAGTTTACATTCCCACCAGCAGAGAATGAGTGTTCCCCTTTCCCCACAACCTCTCCAGCACTTGGTATCATTTGTTTTCTTGAGCCTACCCATTCTTATTAGAGTGAGATGATATCTTAAAGTGGTTTTCATTTGCATTTCCTTGATTATTAGTGACATTTTTTTGAACATGTTTTATGATGTTTCTCAGCCATCTCTAATTCCTCACTTGTGAAGTCTCTGTTCAGCTCTTTGCTCCATCTTTTCAGTGGTTCATTTGTTTTCTTTCTTCTTTGTTTTTTGAGTTGTTTATATATTCTGGAAATCAATGCTTTTTCAGATATATCTGCAGTGAAGGTTTCCTCCCACTCTGTGGGTTTTCTCTTTCCTTCCTTGATTGTTTCTTTTGATGTACAGAAGTTTTGAGTTTAATGAGGTCCCATTTGTCAATTGTCGACCTTAATTCTTGCACAGCTGCTGTCTGATTTAGGAAGTCTTTTCCTACACCTATGTCTTGTAGGCTGTTGCCAACTTTTTCTTCTATCACCTTCAGAGTTTTTAGGTTTCACGTTGAGGTCTTTGATCCATCTGGAGTTGACTTTTGTACAGGGCGAGAGGTAGGGATTTAACTTTATTCTTCTACAAGTGGTGATCCAGTTTCGCCAACATTACTTGCTGAAGATGCTGTCTTTTCTCCATTGTGTCTTCTTGGCCCCTTTGTCAATATGAAGTGGCTGAAATTGTATGTGCTCCAGTTTGGATCTTCAGTTTCGTTCCATTGGTCAATAGGTCAGTTTTTGTGCCAGTACCAAGCTGTTTTATGATTATAGCCCTGTAGTATACACCTGTTCTTCTGCACAAGAACGATAAATAATGGACTTAACATAGGATTATATAGCATTGCTGATCTGGTACAACAAGGAATCTTTTTCATTTCAGACTCAAACAGCAAATTACCTTCCCATCACAAAGTAAGTGAAATAAGGTGCCTGACATTGCAACATGTATGTCCAACTCACCAGCAACAGACAGAGAATATTCAAAAGGAAGCCAAAAGCTACCGTCTAGCAAAGGAAAACAGAAGGTATTTCCAAGGGAATAAGTAAATGAAGAGAAGGAATTTAACAAAAAGTACTGGATGGAAGCCACCACTATTAAAGATAGTTGATAATGTTTCTAAGTTTGCAATGAACTCATAGTAACAATAGACAGCTTAAAAAGGAAAAAGAAGGAAAGAGAAAACAAAACTAAAAATAAATAAATAAATAAGCCTCTCTAATTGTTAATTGAACCCCAAAGTCAAGGGTACAGTATTCTTACATAGAAAAGTGCAAGACAGAAGATGTGCAGACTATGACAACCTAAGAGAAGCATGCAGATCAGAATTTACTCTTTCCATTTTTTTTTACTTGTTTGTGAGGTTAAGCAATAAGTCAAACAGGAGAATATAGATAAGTTTGTTATGCATGTTTTTGAATCATAATTCTCATTTCAAGTTGGGCTTACTTATTTTCAAAGTTTTACTTTTGTTGCTAAAACTTTTCAAGTTAAGTATCCTCCATCCAAGATGGAAAAGTGTAACAGAGGAAAGGGTAGGAAGAGGGATAACTAACACGGAAGATTTTGAAAAAGCCACATGGAAACATTATTTCATGAAATTCCTAATTATATGTATATGATATATATTTATATATATGGACTCATACTGCATGGAATATACTGCTCTTCCCAGAAGCCACAGCTGCCAAATAAAAGGCCCAGCACCAGGCGTAGGATGCTTCCCCCCAAGTTGATGGTCAAAAGTGTCTTGGAGACCCCCAAAACAATATCAGCTATCACTACTGCTCTTTGTTGCCCATCAGAACTTGATGCCAAGACCCTGTAGTTGAAGGTACCACACAATGGTCTCAAGACATGGACAAACCAAGTTGGTAATAGACAGGAATCTTCTTCCCTGGTACTAACTTTCATAATACCAAAGGGTGTTATTCAGGTTGCTGGAGAAAAGTTATCCACAGTTGTACAAAGCTATGAATCCTGCAAACTACCTTGTAAGAGACCCCCATGGGTGCAAGAGTGACATGAATGTTCTAATTGGATTTAAGTTCCACTCCATAGGAGGAAACTCATGCCTGATACTATAAATGTGGCCAAGAACCCATAGTGGGGGAACACTATGGGCCCTAGAGAGAACATACTACTATTATTTTGCTAAATGGAAATAGTATCAAACTACCTTCTAAATATGTTAGTCTATACCCATAGATGAGTGTAGTTCAGTCCTCATCAGAAAAGTTTCTTTGTGCAGTGGACATGGTTAATACAGAGACAACTGGTCAAACACAAATAAGTGTCTTTGGAGTGCTCAACATAAATGGGACTTCTACCTCACACCCTTTTCCCCCTAAGGCTCAGGGAACACCATGTAAGAGGGGCTAGAAAAACTGAAGGGGCCAGAGGTCAGGGGATCCTTTGAAACAGTATCTTCTGGGCATGACAGAACTTATGAACACATAGCAGCTGTAGTTGTTTGCAAAAGATCTGCACAAGATCAACCCAGTTGACAATGCAGCATGGATGGGGAGCAACGCACATGTCCCCACCCCTAGGACACATTGATACTTGATAGCTTATAGGAGATGGAAAGTCAGTTTCCTTTAGGGCTGTGGGGCCTGTTAGATTGCCCAATTTCCAGTGGATCGCCCCCTACCCTTGCTCATATGGGTAGCACTAATTAGACTCATGGGTTATTAAACAAACAAACCAACAAAAAAGACATGAAGTTTGAAGGGAGAAATGTGTTGGGGGTGATCCAGGAGCAGATGGAGGTGGGAAATGAAGAGTGAATAAAATAAAAATATATTGGATACACATATGAAATTCTCAAAGAATAAGTGAAAAAATTATTACATTAAAAAATCCTCCAGCCATTGTTCTATATAGTGATTGGGATTAAATGAACCCAACAAATTAATCAAGAGTCAACAGCCCAGGGAGGTGAATCAACCAAACAAATAGGTATGTAATCATACACTCTGGGCCATCCAGGTAGGGGGATAGAGAACTGCAGCCCATTTACATTGATCAGGTACGTTTGCAGACTGCACACCCGCTGTGTGCTGAACACTAACTAGAGCTGTGACAGATAAACCAGTCCTATCTCCAATAAATCTGACCTTGAGGCTTTTGGGGTTTTTTGTTTTGTTTTGAATTTCTCTCCTTTGTGTCTTATTCATCTCTGGCTACTCTTCTCTGGATTTTCTCCTTCATGTAAAAAGTCGGCAAGCTAGTAGATTGAATAAGTTAAAGAGCACAAGGGAGGTGCAGGAAAGACAACCAAAAGTGTGTTTACTAATTTCATCAGACATATTGCATGAAGGGGAAGATTAAACCACTCCATTCCCTAGGTCTACTTTGACAGTGGCTACACCAATGTCTCCTGAGACCCTCCCATATTCTTCATTATTTTCTTTTTAGTCAGCTCAGATTCCAACCCTTTACTACCTTAGCTACTTACTCTATTACAATATAGAAGCTGTGGACTGGAAGGGTTAAGCTTCTTTCAAACCACAGTGAGAGTTGATTCTGGGATGGTTATTGTCTTGCTCTGCCTTCAAGAATGAAAAGGGCTGAAAGCAAAAGAGAAACAAGAGAAACCTTATTTGCCATATTGGAATAACAATTTGAATGGGAAAGCCCAAAACTCGAGTAGGAAAGTAGGAAGTCTAAGATCCTTGCTGGCCACAGGCTGCCAACCAAGAGAGATTGCTAATATTAGAGTTCTGCATTCTCAGCAGGCTTCCGGATGCCAACCTTTCAGAGCGAGTGTGCAGAAAATAGGTAACCAGCCAGAGTACCAAAAGCGCAGGTCTCAAAGTCAGGAGCTGCAGGGGCCTTGACTGCTGGCAACAGCTGCAGAAATGAAATTCCATTTGCAGCTGAAGCATGGAGGTTTGGAGGCCGAGGCAGGAAGGAGCTCTGTGCTGTGGCCACAGGTTGAGTCCCAGAGGCTGACTGGACTTCCGGGACTGAGTCAGGCGCTTCAGGCGTGACAAACCTGAGAAGGCTCCGCCTGCAGGAAGTCGTGAAGGCATTCTTCCGTCTCTTCCACCAAGGATCACTTCAAGGAAGCTGCCTCTCTAGAGCTCCTTGGCTTAGAGCCAGGCAGCGGTTGGCAGGATGTATATGTACACGAATAGGGTGAAAATGAGACCGGTTAGGGGAAAACTGTCAAGCCTGGTTCCTGACCAGGTGGGCTAGTCTGGCTTCGGTCACATGGGTGCTAGAGAAGTAGTTAAGCTGCTAGAAGGACTTTAGCTGGGTAGCATTCTGTCCATTTTCACACCTGGAGCTGCCCCTGGATGTCCACCAGGAACCCGGCCGCGTTATTGTTGTCACAGCTTTCGTGGCCTCAGGCTTTTCCCTGATTGCAATGAGCACTCTGTCAGGTTGTGTTCCATGATTCTGCTTGGTTTGCAGTTTCACTGACAGCTGGGATCACTCACCCCGTGGCGCCGGCCGGCTGTCAAACACAGCCTTCTGCTTTCTGGCGTTCAAGGGTTCTTGTGGGGTTTTGTGCTTCATTTCCCTTGCTGCCTCAGGAGCTGTGGAGAAGTTGGTAACCCGGCTGTCAGAAAGGTGGCACCTGTTTGTCGGATGCTGAGACCCATCCAGTCAGCCCTGGCATTGGGTGATCAGATGTGGAGCACTGCCTTGGGGCTTCTGGGGTCTTCCTGCCCTCTACAGCATAACGGGAAGGGGACAGAGCCATTCGTATGTTACCTCCTCTCTTCTGCTGAGAGAGAGCACAACATCAAGCCTAGGACAATGCAGCCTGGGTGGTGTAGTTTATAGAAATTAGCTATCTATGGCAGAGTGGCATAGAGAGTGGACAGACTGGCAGAAAAGATCACCTCTTCTCCATTTCTCCTTAATTGTCTGTCAAACCTTTTTCATCCATCATTTTGTTTTCTTCTTTCTGGTCCTTGGATGTTGGGATGCTTCAGTCTTAAGCTCTCCAGACTTAACACACTGTATCACTGCATCACTCTGCCTTCCTGATGCCTGAGATTACTACCTATACACAAATATGAAATGGCAGCCAGACCCTGTGTTAGCTTTCCATTGCTATGACAAAGTACCAAAGGGGGAAAAAACTTAGAAGGATGAAAGGTTCACTTTGGCACATAGTTTCAGAAGTTGCAGTCCCTGGTGCACCGCCCTGAACTGAGGCAGGACATTAGGGCAGTGGGAACCTGGGGGAGGTGAATCTGCTCACCTCAGCCAGAAAGCAAAAGGAGATAGGCACAAAATATGCCCAACTTTGTTCTACTTCTGCTAACTAGGTCCCACATCCCAATAAGCCCATTGAACTATTAACTGCTGATCAATGGACAGATCTATTGATGATGTCCATATCCTAATAATCCTATCTCTTCTCAACAGCCCCGCCTCTGAACACTGCTGAGCAGGGATCAAGCTATCAATACCTGAGTCTTTTAGAGGATATTTCATTTCCAAACTCACAGATCACTCTTCTGAACAGGAGATTTAACTCTCTGAGTGCCTACTGGATTCAAGTGAATTGTATCAAATTCAGATTTCCCACAACTGCATTAATATCTTCTCTAAACAGAACTCTCTTCCAATGTTCTCTATCCCCAGAAAGGGCTTCTCATCCACATTTCACACAGAATGTATGACTGTTCTCAATGGATCTATCCACTATTTATCCACCAACACCAAAGCCCTGGGGCCCCCTCCACACCAGAACTATTGCCTACCTCACTCTCAAATGGATTCTCATCTATTTTCAACTAATGAGCCAATATGACCCTTAAAAATAATTCTAAATCGGCATTTCACTAAGGTGCTCTAACGCCTTCCCCCATGTCTTAGTCCCTGATCAGTATCTTCACACAGATACACAAAACACCTTCCTTATCCTTTCTGACCCCAATACTGCTCATTCTTTGTATTCATCCCTCTACTGGGGAAACTTTACGAGGGGCCCCCTCTCCTACTTTGGCCGCCTATCTCTTTGCTCCAGATCACAGATTCTGGAGAAATCCTTCCTGCCCCCTCCCCAACCCAGTACAGTCCCTCAGAGCAGTATGCCATGCCTTTGAACAATGATCTCATTTCTCATTTCAAGTTCATTAGGGCTGATTAATATCCTTACCTTCAGTAAGCTGTATAAACCATGAGAACAGAGCAGTGTCTACGTTCACATGTAACTAAATTGCCAGCACTGTGACTGTAAATGATATATGATGAACAGACATCTGCTAACTGGCGTAGTGACAGATGCCTGGAGAAGGGAACAAACAAGTGCATTAGTAAAAGCTGTCAGAGCTAATCCTACAGGGTCAGTGGGACACACCCATACAAACACAGAACAATAATAATGAGTAAGATTTGGGGCACGTCTTTTTGAGACAGAATCTCCCTATAGCCCCAGCCCACCTGGAACTCTATGTAAACCAGGCTGGCCTTGAACTCACAGAGATCCACCCACCTCTGCCTCTCAAGTATTGAGACTAAAGGGATGTACCACCATGCTCAGCACATGAGTAAGATTTTTAAATTAAATGTCCTCCCTAAAGAACATGGTCTGGGCATCCATGACCAAATGACAGCCCTGGTGCACACCCTCAATCCCAGCACTCGGGAGGCAGAGACAGGCAGACCTCTGTGAGCCCAAGGCCAGCTTGGTCTAAATAGTGAGCTCCATGCCAGCTGGGACTAAAGGGAGACTCTGTCTCAAAAAAAAAAAAAAAAAAAAAAAGTAGGGTAGGTAGTCTAGGTTGAAATCCCAGCAAAGCTTTGTCTCATGAGAATCCCAAGCTGGATAGAAAGGTTGAGATGTACTTTAGGATTCAGGTCATAGATCAGTTGGTAGAGTGTTCACCTAGCATGTACAAAGCCTTGGGATGGATCCTTAGCAATGTACAAAACCAGATGTGGGGTTTGGAGAGTTGGCTCAGTGGTAGAACCTCCCAAGTTCAAGGCCCCCTAGGGTTGGTCCTCAGCTCCAGAAAAAAAAAATTACAGGTGTAGTGGTGTATGGCTGAAATCCCAGCATGAAGATGGAGACAGGAAGACCAAATACTCAAGATTATCCTCAGCTACACACAAGAGAACTGGGCAGCATGGAGAGAGAAGCAAGAAGGGCTGGACTTCAGCAATTATAGCTGTGTTTCCTTAGGCCAGAGATTCAACCTCTTAGTATCTTCTGAGTCCAATCTATAAATGATCATACAGATAAGTGAGAAAGTTAAAAGAGAAGTACATGGATGGAACTCGAAGCCATTATGCTAAGTGAAGATGCTATGCTACCACCAAATCCCCCAATGGAAATACAAGCTGAGCAACGTTATTGTCATATCTCTTTCTATCTGAAAGCAACTGTGATGTTATAAGGTGAATCTCTTAATGAGCCCTAGAGTTAACTTACCACATACTTTCAGACATGGTAATTAATGTATATGGATGAAAGGTATATATCCATATTTTAGAGTAATATAAAATTAAAGGGGAAAATGTGAACTCCTAAACATATATGTGAGCTAACATACAGTTTATTCCTGGAGAACATAACTCTGGTACATGTATGATATTTACATAGGCATAATTTGGAGCAATACAATGGGCAGGGAACCACAACATAGGGACTGGGTCAAAGAATGGACTGACATAGTTAAATTCTGCCCCGAACAATGGACCTTTACAGAGAAAAACTTTAAAAAGACTGAGAGAAAGATGAAAGACATGTATGGCAGAATGCATGATCTGGGGTGGGGTGGGGGGAAAAGAAGGGGGAATGTGTCTAAATGGAACTGAGAAATGATGTCTGAAATACACAAAACATCAATAAAAGTATTATAAAAAGAGAAGCTATAAATAATGAGTAAATACCAATGCTCAATATATCTGGACTCCTTACCCTTCTCTGTTTAATTATAATTTATTTATTTATTATTTATTTATTTTCTGTGTGTATGTGTGTGGGCAGATTCCAGTTGGGAGGTCTGGGTGGAGAATCAGAGTACAAGAGGAAGATGTAAAATACAATGTAGAAACCAAATTTTAATTATTTCAAGACTTGTGTAAATTAGAAAGTCTATTCAAGCAATCCCTTGGGCAAGCCCAGCCTGAAGGCGTGCTGGAACGGAAGCACCTCAGGCCAGAAAAAAGTAAAAGAGCTTTCACTGCCTACAGCCTAACATTCGCTCAAGACCTGCTGTGAGGTGAAAAGCTCAAGGAAATAGTCCACACTTCCTAGAGTACAGCTTAGATGCTCTGAGTTGACAGGAAGGTTAGCACAGAGCTGTTTCTATTATGAAGAGCTGTCCTGAAGGGATTTTCCATACCTGTCCATCAGCTCTGAAGACCTTTCCAAACAGACAAGGGCACAGGGGAGCCTTCAGATACCAAGAAGGAGAAACCGCACACTAACTGCAGACAAGACTGAATGTTCTCATTTCAGGGCAACTCTTTTGTGCATTTTAATATCCCCTATTCTGTTGCCCCACTTCTAAAGTATTTTGGAATTGCCAGGTAAACCCAGCCTATAGTTCAGAATAACCAGCAAAACTATTTTTACAAAGAAAAGTTTTCTCTTTTGTTCTAAAATGAGTATAAATAATTTTAAAACTTGCTTTAGAAAGTTCTAGGACTCGGGGCTGGGGAGATGGCCTAGCAGTTAAGAGCGCCGACTCTTACAGAGGACCCAGGATCAATCCCCAGCACCCACATGGCGGCTGAGAACTGGCTGTAACTCCAGTTCCGGGGGAATCCGATGCCCTCTTCTGACCTCTGCGGCATTGCACGACACGGGTGCACAAACCTGCATGCAGACAGTACATTCATACACATAAAAAATAAAATAAAAAAAAATAAAATAAAAAAAGTTCTAGGACTCTTCCACTTATGAATATAACATACTTGTTTAAACAAATTCATATGCTATATATAACATAACTTAATTAGAAATATATCTCTGTGAGCATCCATAGCTTGTAAAGGCGAATTAACCCAAGGTCCCTCCAAGGAGATACGGAACTGGAAATTTTTTAAATGCCACGACAAATGATGTTTACTGACATCAGATAAATTAGACTTTACCTAAAAAAAGTATCTTGTCTCAAGCTTCCAGGAAGGTTGGATTGTGTCCACTGGTTTTTCATAACTTTTCAAGATTTTCTTCAGTTTTTAGTGTCTCTGATATTTCCACTTTGCTACATTCACTTCCGGTTCATTGTAGAAATCCCGCTGGACACACATACCACGCAGACAAAGAGGATGGGAAAGAAAGAACAGACCCAAGAAATGCCTTCCCTCAGGGGCAGGGGCAGGACAATGCCAGAACTCCAGCTTGACTTCAGTTTTCCAAACTCCTCTCTGTTTCCAATGGCAACCGTGAACTACAACCAGAAGCGTGTTTCCCATTTAGATTGCATTTGCCAGTAGGTTGCATAATTAGATTGGATGTGCTTAATCTCTCTTAGAACTGAAACATGAAAAGTTTTATTTAATAAAGGGGGAAAATCAATGGAAAGTATGTGAAATCAAAGCATTTGTGGATTTTTACCACCCATCCGTGGTGTCCATTCCCGATATGGTTTCAGAGGGTTCCACACTGGAACTGTTGCCCGTAGTGGTGGGTTTGTGAAAGAATTTGTTGTGGTTGGTTCTTATAATCAGAGCCAGAATGAAAAAGGATTGCATCATAGTATCTCTCATTATAGGGTTAGGGAAAGAAAACAAAGCTATTTAACAAACCTTTTATGAGGATCCGTGACGCCGAGCACGGAGCTTGGCCTTATGGGGAAAAATGAATCAAGTTCCTGCCTCTAAGAATTTGCCACTGGTGGAGTAGAATTTTGCTGTTAAAAACATTAAATAACCAACAGTGACCACTTTGCATGTTGTAGGATTGTGAAACAACGCATTGCTTTGTACAGACAGGATCATGGAAGACTGCTTAGAAGAAAAATGCCAGTTGAGCTGAGCCTTAAAGCCAGTGCACAGAGGTGTTCATGTCTGCATCTGAAATTTCACTGGAGCAATGATGGAAGAACTCCTTTTGAAAATAGAAGAAGCACTTTCCTCAGTGTTTCAAATTTCATTTATTTGTTTACTATTTTCTAGGTAAGTGTAAATACCAAGATTAGTTCTAACAGAAAGAATTCTGAAAATCACCTGAACTAATTCACTGATTCCTGTCCTTCAAGACAAATGGACAAAATAGGTTTTATTGTTAATCATTTTATTGTTAATCATTTTTTTAAATTTACTCTCACGGTCACATCAGTTTATTTATTTTTACATCAGGTAAGGACTAAATCATGACCAAAACTGTTAGGTTTTGCAGTTTTGGTTGCCAAATTTCTACATATCTTCACCTTCTTCACACCTCAGCTACTTCTTTTCCACACAGCTTCTGTACAGTTATTTCTCCCAAGAAGCTAAGGGTGTTATTTTCTTCAGACCTGTTTTCTTGGCAAAAGCTTTTGCACAAGTACATAAACACACACACACACACACACACACACACACACACACACACACACACACCACTGTCCTGGAAGGAATAAAACTCTACTATTTATCTCATCATTGTGAAACTATCCTCCTGAAAGCCCATAGAAAAATGTATAAATGTATTACGCCTGCAATTATGATACTCTCAGTCATAAAATCACCCCTTATAATGATTGGGTCCAAAAAGAAAATCCTGCCACTAGACAGATCCCAATCTCCTGTCAGCATGTTCTAAATAAGCCTTTTTACAAGAACTGAATTCCTTCCTCGAGGTATTATTTGGCAAATGATAATACCCACTGTGAGTGCATATGTTTTATTTTAAAATCAGATTCTTTGGAAATGAAACTCAAGGCACCAAGATTTTGACAGCTCTCAGGGAGAATCTACTGCACAATCATGGGAATGCAATGTGAATGCCTGCCACACTGCCCTGTTTGTTCACTGCTCTTCTGGCTGCTAGCACAGTACTTGGGCATAGTCAGCTCTTTCAACATGATTAATTACTGAAACAGTTTATTCATTCAGTGTCCCACAGAAGCACGTGTTTTAAGGATGTGTTCCCCAGGGAGAAGTGATAGGGAGATTGTAGAAGCTGTGGTAGGACCTAATGGGAGATCTTCAGATCTTGAAGCATGTCCTTGAGGGGGATTATGGGTTACAGCCTCTGTCTTTTGCTTCTTAGCCATGATGTACAGCTTTGCTCTAACTATGCATTCCTCACCATAAAATACAACTTTACCACAGACACAAAAGCAATGAATCAAACTGACCAGAGAATGAAACTTCCATAAGAGTGAGCCAAAATAAAGCCGTTTTCTTTCTATATCTCAAGTATTTGGTATGGAATGCTAACACATTACCTATCCTTCCATTCTTTGAGTCTATGAGTTTGTTTGGTATTCCATATGTAAATGAGATTATGCAGTATTTGTCTCTCACCATTTGACTTTTATCGTCTGGAATATTCTCCAAGTTCATCCATATTATCCAATGACAAGATGATTTAATGATTAAATAATATAACATTTTATTTGTATGATGCATTCTCTCTCCATTCATCATCAATGGATATTTAGGTTGATTCTATAACTTAGCTACTTTAAATAGTGCTACAATGAACAAAAACATACAGATATCTCTTCAACATTACTGCTTTAAAGTATTCCAAGTAAATGCTCAGTAGTAAGAATATAGAAAATGGTGCTGGGCGTGGTGGCGCACGCCTTTAGTCCTAGCACTTGGGAGGCAGAGACAGGCAGATCTTTGTGAGTTCAAGTCCAGCCTGGTCTACAGAGTGAGTTCCAGGAGAGCTGGGGCTATAGGGAGACCCTGTCTCGAAAAGACAAAAAAAATAAGAATGTAGAAAATGGCAAGGTGGGGATGAGGAGAATGGGGAGATGGTAAATAAAGGGAGAAGGAGCCTCAGTGAGACAGAAGGAATAAGTTTATTTTTTATTCTGTTGATTACCATAGTGCTTACAGAAAACACTTAAGTACTATACATTTCAATATCTCTGAAGAAGTATATCTCAACTATTCTCTCTATAGAAAATGTCAAACGTTGGAAGCAATGAATGGGTGGTGGGTTGATTTGTTCATTCCACATTGTTTTTTTTTATTTTATTTATTTTTGTATGTGTATCAATGTACTGTCTGCATGTAGGTTTGTGCACCCGTGTCGTGCATGCCACGGAGGTCAGAAGAGGGTGTCGGATTCCCCTGGAACTGGAGTTCTCCTGGAATTGGAGTTACAGACAGTTCTTAGCCTCCATGTGGGTGCTGGGGATCCAACCTGGGTCCTCTGTAAGAGCAGTCGGTGCTCTTAACCGCTAGGCTATCTCTCCAGCCCTCCAGATTGTTTTTTAAAACCACATCATTTTCAGGGCTGGAGAGATGGTCTAGCGGTTAAGAGCGCTGACTGCTCTGGCAGAGGAGCAGGGTTCAATCCCCAGCACCCACATGGTGACTGAAAACCATCTTTAACTCCAGTTCCAGCGGAATCTGACACCCTCTTCTGACCTCCGCAGCATTGCACAACACGAGTGCACAGACCTGCATGCAGACAGTACATTCATGCATATAAAAAATAAATAAAGCCGGGCATGGTGGCGCACACCTTTAATCCTAGCACTTAGGAGGCAGAGGCAGGCGGATCTTTGTGAGTTCAAGGCCAGCCTGGTCTACAGAGTGAGTTCCAGGACAGCTGGGGCTATAGGGAGACCCTGTCTCAAAAAGACAAAAATAAAAATAAAAATAAAAATAAATAAATAAAATTTTTAAAAAATTTCCAAAATTAAAGAGGAAAAATTGTTAAAAACAAACCACATCATTTTCTATCTAATAAATATGTATGTGCAACTGTAGATTGTCACTATATAATAAAAATATTAATTACCAAGTGATAATTAACTGAAATAGTACCTGGCTAATAGAGTAAATCAATTACTTAATATGACAGAAAGTCCATCAAGAATAAGAATAATTTTTAAATGATCATGATATAATTCTGATGGCATAATCAATATGCATTCCCCCACTGTCACAGCTGAAAATATGAGGTTGGACTATACAGTATTAGAACTGACAAGGCTTTAGAAATTGTTGGTTTCCAGATTATGTTCCTCTAATATGGAATTCCTCAGAGAGACCTCAGAGATGGCTAAGGAGAATGGTGAAAAGTCCAAGCAAGTGGCGTGAAGGGGCCAGACTGTATGGTGTGGATCCAGTAGACAAGCTCTGTTTCTTCACTTGTTCATTAATCAACAATATATTTTGCCAATTGCATAGCTGTGCTGAAGATACAAGAATGAGAAAACTGAGTGTTCTTCTTCCAGTATCTCATAATTTTACGATTTATTTAGGGGTTCCACATGAGATTTCTTTAGAAAAGAATTACAGATGGATGGATGGATGGATGGATGGATGGATGGATGGATGGATATAAGAAAGATAGAAAGGGGGCTGGAGAGATGGCCTAGCAGTTAAGAGCGCCGAACGCTCTTACAGAGGACCAGGGTTCGATCCCCAGCACCCAAATGGCGGCCGAGAACCGTCTGAAACTCCAATTCCAGGAGAACTCCAGTTCCAGGGGAATCCGACACCCTCTTCTGACCTCCGCGGCATTGCACGACACGGGTGCACAAACTTGCATGCAGACAGTACATTCATACACATACAGAAAAAATAAAAATTAAAATTAAAAAAAAAGAATGATAGAAAGAATGAAAGAAGATAGATAGATGATAGATAGATGATAGATGATGATTGATAGATAGATAGATAGATAGATAGATAGATAGATAGATAGATAGATAGATTAGATAGATAGATAGATTAGATTTACTAGGACCCACTTCCTCAATTCATAAATAGGGATACTAAAATTGGATAATTATATAGTTCATTTAATCAGTAAATGTCAGAACCAAGACTTAAGTCTACTTCCTCTAGCAGGGGTCGTTTCCTTCACTCTTCCTTATTTTAGATGTAATGATTCCACGAAAGAGCTAAGACTGCATTCAGGAACATATTTGCCTTACCCTTCCATCTACCTTAGGGAACTGAGTCATGTAAAAGAGATATTGAAGGTATATCCTATGTTTTCCAGAGTGGCTTTGTTTGCAAATAATAAAAAACACAACTAAAACTGCATTAAGCCACATAAATAATATATTGGCCCAAACACATGAATAATCCAGAGGGAGTTATTTATTTCAGAAGATTCACTTGGTAGTTCATTCAGCATTATGTCCCGACTGGTAGCTCCATCTCTTGACATTTCAAGGACTCCAGGGCACATACTTCCATAAAAAAGAGGAAGTCTGCTTCCTACAACTGTAATCTCAAAACATGGGTTTATTGTCTTTGTGAACCTAACTCATCCACAACCATCTGGTCCCATGTGCTGACTGGCCTATGGTTACCAACGATGATACTTTCCTTGGGAAGAAAACATTAAGTATTTTTCTCAACAGCAGGGTGGGAGAAATGGATAAAGAAGGGAGCCAGCCAAAGAGCACATTATATTTGGTATCCCAGCGCATTGTATCTAAAACTGCGCAAGCTCAGCAAGAGAGAATCCAAAAGAGAAATCCAAACTCTTAGAGTCTTTTAAACACATAAATAGAAATCTCAAACATCAAAGGTATTAGAGCTTCAGCATAGGCATGCCATATTATGTGTTTTTCACATTATTATAAAGTAGTATTAAAATAATCAGTATATAGGATATCACAAAACATGATTAATTGTAATTCATCCAAAGATGCTTCGTCTTAGTTAGGTAGCAGGTGACAAAAACTTCTGGACTTAAAAGCCTGCCCCTAAAAGAAAATAGATTCAATGTTTCTCCATGATTCCTGAATAAGAACAAGTAAAATATGTTGTCTTTGCTTTGAAGTATAATTGATACATTAGTACATTTGATGTGGCTGGTTAGTTCTTGATTCCCGTGGTAAATATTAATATTGGGGGTTTCTTCTTTAATGTGCTGATCTCACATAAATAATTTGCTTTTATAAACCCAATATTCAAATTTTACTTACAGAGACCACAATGATATCATCTGTCATCTCATCTACTCATGAAATTATAACCTTTCTGGGATACAGAGACAGCAAGTGTTTAGGAGCATGTACTGCTCTCTTGCAGAGGTCCTAAGTTCAATTCCCAGCACTCACATGGGTAGTTCACAGCTGTCTGTAACTCCGGGACATCTAACACCTCTGGCTTCTGCAGGCACCTTTACTTTCTACACACACACACACACACACACACACACACACACACATACACAACTTAAAATAAATTACAACCTTTCTGAGATTGTCTGACTTGGTAGAAATTATCTTATATGTGTACACAACTGTAAGTGATTTTTATAATTTATCTGTTTTGTTTCTTGTTCTTAGAAAATTTAAATATTTTCCTAAGCCATTAGTTTGAACCTATAGGAAAAATGTCTTTAGCTATTCATAATCTTTTGTGAATATATTTATATTGATAGAAGTTGTGAAGATAGCACATCCTCATTTTCCCTTGGATTCTAAAAAATTTTTTGTCATGAAGTTTGGGAGAAGTTGTCATTATTACATAGTGACCAAATAATTGCTATTTATGGTCTTCATGCCTGATAGATGAGTTGGTGCCTGGCTGAACTGTAGAGTATAGGAGTGTTTGTTTTTCCTTAACACAACCCATAGAAGAATAAACCCAGGATAAACAGTATTTGGTTGCCTCCATGGCAGTTATAGTAACAGCAGTTAACATTACAAACACATTGTGCTCTGCATGCCTTAACATTTAAGTCCTCACAAAAGCCTTATGAAGCATTAGCTTAATTTTCCAGAGGAGGATTAATTAACACAAAGGTTCAGTAATTTTCCCACATAACTATTCTACATGTTGATTCCTGTTCTCCTCCATCTAATAGATTCTCTCAGATAATAGGAAATTGGTCTTAACTGTGCTCTTCATGAGGGACATAAGATTTCTTTTAAATATTGGTTATCCAAAAAACAAAAAAATTGATGATAAAACCTCTTGGCTCTCGTTATGACTATGGCGGTGCAAATGGAATTCCTATATACAGCAAGTAGGACTCTAAATTGGTATCACCACTTTGAGAAAAATATAAACTAAGGGATTATCTGGCACATTGTAAGTCAATTAATAGATCACTTTTGTTTGACCGATGTGTGCAATTTCTTTCCTGCTCCTTCTTGCGGTAATCTCGCACCTCACTTTTGCTTATAACCCAGAGCTCCCCAGACCTAATGCTAGCACCACAGTGACCTTCGCTTTCCTTCTTAATGATTACTCATGCTCTGCCTCCAATCTACTGCCTCCGTTACCCTCAGGAAGCTTTCTCCTGGGGCCTCCTCTTTGCTCATTCCCGGGCTGTTTCTCTACATATACACATGGTTGCAAGTCTTCTTTCTCAAAACTCAGATGCTGTAAAGATGGCTAAGCTTGGCCATAAACTGTTGGAATAGCTCTGCAATAACAAAAGGCATCTTCCACCCTGTTATTCTGGATCCATTATGATAACTGGCCAATATAATCACCTCAAAAGTTTGCTTAATTGTTTTCAGCACCACAATGTCTGAGAGGAGTCACACTGTCAATTTTTTACACTTTCTCAAAAGAATAGGTTTGTTCTTTTCACAAGAAAACATAGTCTAGGGGCTGGAGAGATGGCCTAGTGGTTAGGAGCGCTGAAGGCTCAGGTTCGATTCCCAGCACCCATGTTGCGGCTAAGAACAGTCTTTAGCTCTAGTTCCAGGGGAATCTGACACCCTCCTCTTACCTCCGCGGCATTGCACTACATGGGTGCACAAACTTCCATGTAGACAGTACATTCATACACATAAATGAATAGATAAATAAATATTATTATTAAAAAAACATAGTCTAGATGATATATTTAAATACAAAGTATCTGAATATGTTTTTACTTGGTCCAGTGTCTGGAAAACATCAAATAGGAAATTAAGTAGTAAATAAACGGTCCTATAGGAGTGTACTGAGATAAGCATAGGCATTTTTTATTCAACACAACAAAAGATATAAAAAGAAAAACCTTGCAAAGTAATTTTCTACTTCATGGAAACATCAAGCTATTTACTTCTTAAGCTTATTTTTGATTGTAAAAGCACAAAGGAAGAGAAAACAGAGATGTCATTGTGAAGAACTACTTAATAATTAGGATAATAGATACATAGTCAGGACACAGCTCTTCTTAAGAGACTCCTACCACAATCTCTGGGTGCTACAATGTCCAAACTAAGACTTACGTGTGAAGCCCACTTTATATGTACTAGACACTGATCCTTTTAGAGACACTACTTTCAGTACAAGATTTGCATCCTTTTTTCTTCTATTCCTAGAGTGGAGAGAGGATAATTGTGTTCTTCCCACCTGCTTCTTTTCCATTTGTGTAAAAGAGATATGTGTGTGAGCCGGGCGTGGTGGTACACGCCTTTAATCCTAGCACTTGGGAGGCAGAGGCAGGCGGATCTTTGTGAGTTCAAGGCCAGCCTGGTCTACAGAGTGAGTTCCAGGACAGCTGGGACTACAGGGAGACCCCGTGTTGAAAAGACAAAAAAAAAAAAAAAAAAGAGAGAGATAAAGAGAGAGATGTGTGGTTCATTTTAGGATTCTCAGTCTTCTAGAAAATAATGGTTGTTTCATGTCAACCAATTATATATATATATATATATATATATATATATGTATATATATATATACATAAATGGTTTGGCTGTCAAATGTCATTAGCCATCAATAAGGTGTATATACTCTATACCTCATATATCCACAGACATATGTGTATATATGCAAGCGTAATTGGTTAATATTTTTTGTTTGTGAGATACTTTGACATATGCAAAAAAGAAACTGGAGGGTAGGAGAGTTGAAAACCGATTTTCTTACAAGATTCATTAGGTGAAACCTACCTTCCTGACGGATCAGCTTCAAGGAGTGACTGCCTCACAGAACTCGACCCTATCTCTGTGGTCTTCTCCATTCCTTGGTTTCGCTCCTTTCTGTGTATACCAGCTTCATTCTCTCCTGTTCTGGATGTTTTTCTCCATGTGATGGAGAAAGGTGAGAGAGGCTGCCTAAGACTCTAGGTTTACAGCATCCTAGTCAGTTGAACTTAAAGAAAAGTGAATCTTTTCTTGGTTGTCAGTTGATTAGCAGACACACAGGAAAGGCATCACTTGAAGTATTAGCTCACCAGAATGAAAGAAATGTCATGACAGAATTAGTGGGTAAGAAATAAAAGCCAGGTAAAATCACTATCTGTCCTGATTGCCAATGTGCCTGATGCTTTGGGGACCCACTCTGTATTCTCTGGACTGTCTCTGGGAGCATCTGCTGCTGTACTGCTTGGTTTATGGCACACTGGCAGCTTCCAGTTCCTGTTCTTAAAGAGCAGCAGAAATTCTGTACTGCTTTAAAAGTATTCTACACGGGTGACATTTTAAGCACAGTATTATGAAATAAGGATATGTAAAGTGACGAAAGTAAAATACCATTGAGTAATTTTTCAGGTGCCTTCCAAATAGAAGCTGTAGAAGAGCTGTAAATAATTGGTCCATGGCTCATGTGTTTATTTAAGTCCATACTTCTAAAATGTTTGGGGACAGCTTGTTCCTTTTTATCACCATAAACATTTCATCTGCCCATTCATTTATAACATTAAGTTGCTTTCAAATCGTTTCACCCCACCCCCTTTTAAGTGGTTCAAAAACAAATTTTACCCCATGTCCCATCTGGCTAATATAAATTATGAATTATCCAAAGCCAACATCATTAACATTTTTTATAGTACCAAGAAGTAGCCTTTGAAACCAGTATTTTTCATGTGGCTGGGGCACAAAAGGCAGATTCTCTGTCCCTTCCTCTCCATCAAGGTATTGCAGTATTGCTTCTAAAATGAGTCCCCAGCACAGTAGACACCCAGTGTGGTGGTGCACACCTATAATCCCAGCTTTTCAGAAATGGAAGCAAGAGAACTCAAAATTAGAGGTCATCCTCAGTGACAGAGTAAGACTGATGCCAACCTGGAATACATGAGACCCTGTTTCAAAAAAGAAGGAAAATTAACAGACAGTATAGCTCACCAGTAGAGTGCAGGCCTGTTATCCAAAAGTCCTGGGTTCAATTTCCAGCACCAAATAATAATCTACAATAGTGCTCGGGTCTTTTCAACATGGTGGCCCTTCTGTTTCAGATTTTTCAAGTTATTCAGCAGTGATTAAGCAGCAATTAACACAATTCAGCATTTGAGATTATACATTTATTCATTTTCCCTTTAATGGTAATATCTAAACCAAGAATGAGATATTGAAAAGGAAAATAGAATTTTAGTTCTCAAAACTATCATCAAGATCTTAAAATACAACTCTAAATGTGAAATATTTTCAAGGGATTTTTTAAAAATATAGATCCTTATATTTATAGACAAGTATACCATTCACCATTCATCAAAGAAGCTTCTTTTTGCAACAGAGGGAGACTAAGAGAGTTCCACAACTGGTCACACAAGAGAGTAAGTGTTTAAGAGATGTCCAGCCCTAAGTGACACATCTCCAATGGAACTTCCCTACTTAAGGCTCATGGAATACACCATAACAGGGGCTAGAGAAAATACTAATGCATCTGTCAACTCACTAGCGAAGCTTCCTCATGCGATAGAATGTGATGCACACTGAAGGCCACACCTGGCCAAAGTGTAGAGAGTAAGAGACGGCAGGGTGTGTAACCCTGAATCGGACTCCCTTACCCACCCATGGCTCAGGATCACTTTGGAAGAGGGGGCAGTAAGATTGTAAGAACCAGAGGTAGTGTGTGACCACATGGGAACAGGCCTCCAGGAACTTGCTCATGATCTTACAGCGTGGTGTCTACATGCTCAAGACCCTTACAAACTCAATCAGAGAAAAAGCCAACGCAGGTCTGGGGGGATGGGCAGCAGGCCCAAACTTACACAAAGAACTACTGGCAACTGATCTTTGCTGGATAAGGGAGAGTTGATCTTCTTTAAGGGAATGACTCTAAACAGGCTCACTTGATTCCAGTAGATGAACTTAAACTGAGGGACATCTGGGTACACAAATCTGACTCAATACACCTTAATTATAATATAGGATAGAATGTGTGAAATATGGCAGGGAAGGGCTATGGGAGGGCAGAGAAAATATAAAGAATTATGCTTTTTATGAAATGCACAAAATTCTATAAAATATATATTGACAAAAAGGAAAAAGGTTTAATAAGTTCACTGCTGAAATGTAAAAGTGCTCTATTAACTCTTTTAACTCTTAAAGATAAAAATCTTTGTCATTTATCCAAAAAAAAGTTAACTGTGTTTGATAATAAAGGCCAGTCACACTTTGCAAAGCTGAGTACACAGAATAAATACATGTATGGTATCACTAAAGTCAGCTGCACAGGCAGCCTTGTAACAGTGACATGTTTCTCACTGCTTGATCATGTGCTTGTTTTCTTTTTTAAGTTACTTTTTAAAAAGTGTTTTGATAGGGATACCTGCACACATGTGGGGGTCAGAGAACAACTTTAGGGAGTCAGTTCTCTGCTTCTACAATGTAGGTCCGGGAAATCAAACTCAGATTGTCATGCATGGTAGCAAAAAGTACCTTGACCTCCTGAGCCATCTCGCCTGCCCAGTCATGTGATAATTTCTAAGAAAATAAAACATCTCATTGATTGGCAAACAATCTTTTCCTACTTCCTCAAACATCTTCCTTCTGTGTGGAAATAGTGATGTTTGCTTTGGTTTTCATAGATGAGACTGAAAGGGATGCAAACTTCTCATGCATCTCTTTAAAATTCAATACACTTTTAATGATATTAAAGGGATTTTTTACAACGTATTCCTTAAAGTATTATTTGTGTTTTGAATTATCACCTAGAATGAATGGTCCCCTCAGAGAAGTCCTGTTGTTTGGATGCACTTTAAAGGCCTGCTTTATTTGGGTTGTCATGCATGCCTTGGTCACAACTGCTGCAGTTGTCAAATTGTATGATCTTCACGCCCCTCCATGTAGGTGACAAGAGAGGACCATTCTACTGACAGATATGCCACTAAAACTCCAGTAATGCTTATCCTACAAACATCAGTAAGGTATAGGTATGCACCTTGGGACATCACAGCCTCATAATCTGTCTCTGAGTCCTCTCCACTTCTCAAAAAGACTGCAAATAAGCAAGCGTGACTTAAGAAAGTTCCTATATGTGCTGTCTTTGGCTCACATAATACCTCAGAAAAACCTGAATCAACACTTACAATGTGGCTATCTTTGTACAAATCTCTTCAGACACCAGATTAGGCTGCAAGTGGGTTGGTTCCTCACATGGCATCAATCCATTTCTACTACACAACAGCTGCTTCTTTCTGCAGGGTGAGCACTCTACAGCTTCCCACAAATACTGCTCCCCACTGTATCCCTGATGCCTAGACTAAGAACTACTTGACAGTGGTATTTCTCCTTCCTTCTAAAAGTATAGATTTTATTTTCTATGTCTGTGCTTTATGTTCTTATCTTTTAATTAAAAGTAAAAATCAAAAACAATGTGGAGGGCTATATGATTTTCAAAAGTTCACCAGCCTGTTTTGTTTGCCTGCTCACCTAAATAGTTTAATAGCATCCAGGCTGTATGAGAACTCACACAGATCTACCTACCTCTGCTTCTGGAGTGCTGGAATTAAAGGTCTCGGTCTCTCTCTCTCTCTCTCTCTCTCTCTCTCTCTCTCTCTCTCTCTCTCTCCTCTCTCCCTCCCTCCCTCCCTCCCTCCCTCCCTCCCTCTTCCTTCTCTCCCTCCCTTCTCGTCCCCCCGATAACCCACCAAGTCTGATTAGTGTTATCTGTGCATGCATGAATATAGGTCCATCCCCTGAACTGTGGGCACTGTACTGCGTAGGTCATACCCCTAAATAAAACAGACTCTTCCTCTCCCAGCAGCTATCAAGTTGCCAGTAGCTCCTTGGGAATTTATGAATTCCTCTTCCCAATCCATACTTGAACGTTGATGGGCTCGATTTTTGTGGAGGCCCTGTGCAGGTAGGCAAAGCTGCTAGGAGTTCATCAATTCAACATCTTTGTCATGTTCAGAAGATACTGTTTCACATCGGTCTTCCTGGACAGCTGTATTTTACAGCCATTCTGCACCCTCTTCCATGATGTCCCCTAAGCCTTCCAGGGTGTGTGTGTGCCCAGGAGCTGATACATATATCCAATTTGTGGCAAAGCACTCCACAGACATTTGTCCTCTGCACTTTGGCCTATTTGAGTCTCTGTATTAAGAGCAGTCCACTGTACAAAGGAGCATCTCTGATGAGGACGGGTATTATTCATAGTTTTGTTTAAAAAAGATGGAAAAACAGCCTCATGCTAGCGAAGTGAACTGGAAGGATGCTAACACCAGGTCTGGGTGAAACTGCAAACACTCTTCTCTTGCCCTCACATTCTGACCCACAGTCTTCCTCTGCTCTTGGTCCAACTTCT
Source organism: Rhizomys pruinosus (assembly GCA_009823505.1). Lineage (NCBI taxonomy): Eukaryota > Metazoa > Chordata > Mammalia > Rodentia > Spalacidae > Rhizomys > Rhizomys pruinosus. Next base: position 5,462,692 of record VZQC01010238.1, on the reverse strand, counting down.
TTTACACAGTATAGTCCATGTAGACAAGATTTCCCAGCATGCATTTCTAATGTCCCCAACCCCCAGCGATGATGGCAATTTCCCTAAAATACAGTTTGAGAATTTCCAAAAGACGATTCTAATGGCCTAGTCTTGGGTAGGAAAATGATGAGGGAAGGGAGGTCACCAAGGAGTCACCATAAGGAGAATCACAACACTTCATTCAGTAAGATCTCCTGATCCTGACCAGGATCATGTAGCAATTAAAGACTATGTAGCCCAGAGAGAAATGAATGCCTGTTATGTATCCACCACAAAGTGTCAGTTCAGGATACATACTTTTCTGAATCTATCTAACCATGAAACAAGTATTATAGAGTCCACCATGGAAGAGAAATGATATTTAAAGAGACTAGCATGTACTAGGATTCAGTAGGCTCTAAATTATATGTCCCTCAAATATTTATCTAGCGTAGCAAATCTTTGTCTCACTCTATGTCCTGTATACTATTTGTTTGTGTCTATCTCATCTTCCATTCTGGATCAAATGTTCTCTGAGGGCGAGAAAGGTCTTATTTCTCTTTTTAGTGGTCTTCGCCCTGGTACAGTATCCAGTAAATCAGACAATAAATATTGGTTGAAAGACTGACTTCAAGTGCATTTGTGTATTATTAGCACTTTCAGGAAGTAATTAGTTCATTCTCAGATTCACAGAAAGGTAAGTGCTTCCTCAGTTAACTTGTGAGAAAATAGTTCTTCCTCTCTAAAAACGTGCCAAATGATTTTTGCAGTTAGTACTATTAGAAATAATTGAAAAATGAACAAGAACCTTCCTCTTCCCTCAAATAATTGAATATTAACTTGTTGATGTGGTTATTTGGTTTTCAGTGTGTGTTCCGTATAGTTATTTCCACATGTCGTCCTTATGCTGAAATAATAAACGTCTGTAGAGTTGGCTCCTTTTCTCTTCCATCTTCCCTTCAGATCCATACCCATGATGTAAGCAGAGACTGTTCATGTGCATTTCATTAACCACGTTGGCTTATATATTTCCTTCTGTTAATTAAAGCACTCTAAATTTTATAAACTATTTCCTCCTCCACCCTATTTGCCACATTCTCAAAATATGACTTATACAACCTTGATTTACCATAACCGGAGCATGAAAACATTAGAATGCACAAAGAATTTTAACCACATGAATTTTAAGGATTTTAGGTACTAAATTTCTTTTGCTCAAAATTAAAAATAATTTAAAGAATTCATATTTTAAGTGAAAATTGATAATCTTTAAAATTAAAAAGATATAAGTCTAATAATGGCTTATTTACTCATGAAAGATTAAAACAGAATTGTTTGTTTGTGGGGAATCTAGGGCCTGGAGATGGTACACAAGCGTACTACCACTGAGTTATAACTCCGGCACATTAAACTATGATTTCCTTAACTCCTGTAATAAGTTCCCTACAATGTTCCAGTCCTATGTGCTTGAAGGTACAAGATATAAAAGAATTCTTCTCACTGTACCCTAATTCCAACTGCAAAGCCTGCTCAAATTTAGCAAAAACAACAATTCTTTATTTTTCACTCTTTTGTCAGATCTGTCCTTTATGTTCTGTGATGATCAGACCAATCCAAACATTTGCTTACAGACATCTTTGGTTACTTGATAGCTGTTTCCTGAGAATAGAAATGGTCCTTCCCAGCAGGAAGAGGGAGTCCCACAAGGTGCAGGAAATGAATGAAACTTACAAAGCCCAGGAAGCTCTGGGCTTTCCAAGAGTCACAAGAACCCTCCCCAGTGTTATATAGGCTGGAACAATTGCTGAGGGGGATGGACTTTCTGATCCACCAAATAGCCTGCATGTTATAAAGGAAGTTCTATGGATGCAGCTTTCCTGAGTCATCACCCGTCCTGGATTGGGCTTTTTGGTGATGTAGCAGCCTTTGAGTCACCTCTGTACCAGTAAACAACTCCTTACCCATTTTCTTTTTTTTTTTTTTTTTTTGAGACAGGGTCTCCCTGTAGCTCTGGCTGTCCTGGAACTCACTCTGTAGACCAGGCTGGCCTCGAACTCACAGAGATCTGCGTGCCTCTGCCTCCCAAGTGCTAGGATTAAAGGCGTGCACCACCACGCCTGGCATTTATTTATTTCTGTATGTGTATGAATGTACTGTCTGCATGCAAGTCTGTGCACCCGTGTCGTGCAATGCCACGGAGGTCAGAAGAGGGTGTCGGATTCCCCTGGAACTGGAGTTCTCCTGGAATTGGAGTTTCAGACGGTTCTTGGCCGCCATTTGGGTGCTGGGGATCGAACCCGGGTCCTCTGTAAGAGCGGTCGGCGCTCTTAACCGCTAGGCCATCTCTCCAGCCCCCTTACCCATTTTCTTGTAAGTAATGTGAAATGAATTTGCTCACTAAGCAAGACTTGAATGGAATAATTTCACTGGTCTGTCCTCAGTGACATTTCTGGGGTGAATAAATGTTTGCTCACAACTCTCTAGGAAAAGGTGCATAACACAATTAGCCCAACAGAGACAAATGAGCTTGCGACGCTTGAATGATTCTTCCTGCGGTTGCTGAAATTTTTACCTAAAGTTGATTCATGTGAAAGGTAGAGCAGGGACAATCCTGATATGTTATGGGATGGTATGCCTCCTTGCTATAATGTGACTGCATGGTCCCTGAGACAGGTGATGCTTCTGAGATGGGAGCCTGAAACCAAGGCTAAGTTTTCTGAGAATGGTGTGACCTTGGAAAGAATCCCAAGATTGCCCTCTTCCTATTTGATATGGAGTGGCATGCTACCTTGATGAATGTGATTCACCACACAAGAATGGGGATGACCCTCAAACGATAATGGACTAAATAATGTCTTACAGTCTCTAACAGTAATGCATATGAGGCGGGATCATAATCAGCCTATGGCATCAGTTGTGAGGCCTTTGTTGTGGTTGATAAGGCATACAGTTGAGGTTCTGCTGTTCTTTCTTCCAAGAAATACTTTGCCCATGTAAGGGAGAAATTTCAATGGGCAAAAGACCTACAGATGCTATCCTCTGCATTAGTATCTAGTTTGATAAGAAAGAGAGAACGGGAAGGATGGGATGGAGAGAAACACTTCTGCCCTCTCTTACAGCTGGCAGGATGCAAGGAAAAGAGAGTAACTTAGATAACCTTTCTGAGATTTGAAAACTTGAAACTGATGGGAAGACTTGAGTAGTGAAGAGGAACAGAATACGGAGGTGGTGATAGAATATACTCTTCAGGTTTGACCTTTAATACAGAGGAAGGGAAACATGCAGATGGGGCCTTGATAATGGCTTAGTACAAGAAACTATGCTATACCGGGTGGGGTGGTGCATGCCTTTAATCCCAGTACTCGGGAAGCAGAGGCAGGCGGATCTCTGTGGTTCAAGCCCAGCCTTTTTCTACAGAGTTCCAGACCAGCTGGAGCTCCAGGGAGACCTTGTCTCAAAAACACCAAAAAAAAAAAAAAGGGTGGGGGGTGGGGGGGGAGAAACTATGCTAATCAAGGAATACTCAGAATTGTTTGAATTGGAGCTTTTAAATAAATAACAAAAGAGCATCTCACTGCCTGATTCATGAGGTTGTGGGACATGGGGGCGGATAGGGTAGGCCTGAATGCTGTAGAAGAGGATAAACTGAATAATGCAACTACACACTCTTCCTAGAGATGGAAGCTTCGTATGGGTGAAATAACCTCAATCTTGTGAGGGAAAACAGTTCCTGAAGGATTAGCTTCTACCAGCCCTTGGGGGTAATTTGTTGGCAGAAGCTGAGGTCCCCATGGATATCAGGGACTGGAAGATAATAGGGGAAAGCCATGAATCATTGAGAAAACTGAGCATGAAGAGTTGGTATCTGATGCCCAGTTCACTGGACGATATAGGACTGAGTTCCTAGAATAGTTAAGAAAATCTTTAACTCAGCAGGAACTTCAGGGCTGGTATGAGGTTTTAGCGGCTCTGCTAAGCCCCATGGTAGGATGAAATTGTTACCAAGGAAAGGCCCTGGTTGAGCTGAGTGACTTAGACTGGCCTATAAACTGGCATGAAAAAAAGGACAAAGTAAAGGGATTTGTCAGAGTCACCTGAAGGCACATGTCACAAGATATGTGTTGAACTAGAGTTCCTAAGGATAAAATTAGCAGAAAGCTAAATGTTGTGCTAGTGATTATCTGAAAGGCATTAAAACCTGAACAATGGTTCATGTGACACTCAAATAATAGCAGTAAAAATTGAAAGTATTAAGCATGTCCTATATATTAGGTTATAAAAAGGCCACACACCCCCAGCCCCCAGGTAAAAGGAACATGAGGCTTAAGTCACACCAGGAACATGATTTACTTCCATGTGGGATTGGCAGTGCAGGCCACCTGCAGACATGTGATGGAACAAGGCAGGAGCAAGGCAGGGGCAAGATGGTGCCTGGGGCCCACCCAGTTATAGCCATCGGGCAGGGCCTCAGGTACAGAAGAAGCGGTCAGAAGATTGACAGCCTCTGGAGGAAGTGCGCATCTGTGTGCCTTGGGATTCTGGGAAGCCCAGACCTAACACTATATAAGGGGACTTCCCCCCTGGATTATGCTATGTACACCTCTCCTCTGCAAGAAAGTGAATTCAGCTAGAAATTGTTCGCCCAGCCCAGAGTCCCTTCAGCAGCCAGATGTGGCCAATGGGAAGGCAAGGGCCATTATACTGGGTCTGAGCTTATCAAAGCTAGGGAATCAGAATCAGATCCAGTGAGAGGCATGATGGACAAGAGTGTAGTCCTGATCCTTCTTGGCTAGAGATTGACTAAGCAGTGGAAGCCAGCCCCACAGATCTTCTAGTGTGGAAACGTACAGCAGCCCACACCAGCAGTAGCACCCCAGGATGAGGAACCAGCTGGCCCATGGGAAATTACTGTACGTTGCGGAGGCTTAGCTGGGGCACTGTCTTCCATCCATGCTGCTGTTCCCAGCATTACTCTTCTAACAAAACAAATGGCATGAGACCTTGCTCTGCCACCTCCCCACCCCCAGCTTGAGCAATCTAAGACTAACTGGTACTTGCATGGAGCAGAGTTGGGCCTTCAAAGATCCTGCCTACAATCTATAAAAAGCTTTATTTCAGGGATTGGAAAGATGACTCTGTGGTTAAGAGTACTGCTGCTCTGCAGAGGATCAAATCAGGAAGTTCATAAACACCTGCAACTCTAGCTCCAGGAGATCTGTTGCACTCTGCTCTGCTCTGTGGGCACCTGCACACACACACACACACACACACACACACACACACACACACACATTAATAAAATAAAATAAATCTGGGCTGAAGATAGGCTCAGCAGTTAAAACCGTCTGAAGCTCCAATTCCAGGAGAACTCCAGTTCCAGGGGAATCCGAGACCCTCTTCTGAACTCTGCGGTGTTGCACGACACGGGTGCACAGACTTGCATGCAGACAGTACATTCATACACATACAGAAATAAATAAAAATAATAAAAAATTAAAAAAAAAATAAAAAATAGTTTATAAAAAAAAAAAAAGCAGTACTTGCTGCTCGTCCGGAGACTTCAGCTCTGTTCCCAGCATCTATGGGGGATGTCTCACTACTGCTTTTCTGGCCTACATAGGCAGCACACACACACACACACACACACACACACACACACACACACACGATGTACATTAATAGACACAAACAAATTTGCATAAATAATAGTAGTTTTAAATTTTTATTTCTATAGTGTTACCCTTGAATGTCTTACAGATTTGAAAAGCATGTTAAAGAACAGTAGAGATGGCCATTAAGAAGTTTATACAAAGGCACCCCATATGAGTGGGAAAGGGCACTTACCAGGTCTATAAATTTGTTGGGTGAAAAGTTCAGTTTCCAGTCCTATCCTCCTAGGAGTTCTTGGCTAGGGAAGCCTCAAAGGCCTCAGAGATTATAAAGCTATTGGCGGTGCTGTTGGTTACCTGCCATGATTAGACTGTAAGGCCCCATTGCTGAAGACACTACATCCTTTGTCTATAGTACACGGATACATCAATCTGGGACTGAATTGGAAGAACCATGCCTTCTATCTGGCTTTTGAATTCTCAGAAGGTGCTTTTCAGGTTGCTGGGGGAAAACAGTCCCCAGCATCCTTCTCAGTTTTGAATGCTGCATGCTGTGCTACCTACCTGCCAGCCAAGATTCATACACAGTACTATAGTGATGTGATTGTTAAGGAGCATAACCAACTGCTTCTTTTATTGGATTTAAGGCCACTCAGTAGGAGGGAACTGACAACTGCTGTTGTAAGCCTGAATTAAAACCTGTTTGCATAGGCTATAAGCCCCAGTGTGGAAACCATTGTTTTGATAAACAAATTGCTATACTTGCCTTCTCAGCATTTGCACTTACACCCATAGACTACTGCTGCTGTCAACCTTGGTTGTACAGGGAAACTTCTTTTGCAATAGCTACTGCAGAGGCCCATAACTGGTCAAGCTCCTGAAAAGTAGTGACCCTTGCTGTGCCATAGTGGCCCAGTGTTCACTCATAAATGAAGTTAAAATCAGTCATCTGCATGACCTCTAAAACTCAGGAACGCTGTAGAGGAGTAGGTCAAAAGAAGGTAAGAGTGAGAGGAAGGGGCAGAGTGTTAGGTAGCTCTTTCCTTGTAATTAAAACACTCCCTCATAGAGGGAGGAGGGAGTCTCACAAGATTCACATAGCCACTCCCTCAGGTTATATAAGCAGTAATAGTTGCTGAAGAGAAGAGAACTCTGTTCTACTGAGTTGTCTGCATGATGTGTAAGGAACTCCAGAGATGCAGCACCCATGCTAGGGAGAGCTTCTGGGAGATGCAGCTGCCTTTGAGTTACCCAACTCCTGTAAGTAACTCACCAGTTCACTAAGATACACTAGAGCACATTTGTTCCTTTGGTTTCTCATCTATGCCCTAGCCAGTGGAACAGACATTGGTTCATATTTTTCCCAGGAACCATCACACAACCATGCTGTCTATCGGAGCTAACTCAACTGCAAATAAGTCATCTGGAATCACCTATCTGGAAGAAACCTTGTAGGTTAAAAAGTCCAGTACCTTCATTTAGCAGGTGAGGAAACAGCATGGTGAAGATGAACTCTGAAATGAATGAGTCCTCCAAGTAAACATACACATTAATGAAGATGGCTTCATGGCCAACTACACAACCAGTTCTACAGGGACCCAGTTGATCTCTAAGAGGCAGCTACATTTGGTTTAACGACCTCCCATTTAAATTCTGATTTTAAGCCAAATGGTAGGCCTATTTTAAGCCAAATGGTAGGGAAAGATTCAGATTTTTCCATTATCAGAATATAGACATCTACCCAGATACAGGACAATATATCTATACTGATTTAATCAATGTAGAAGAGTTTGCTTGTTAAAGGTGTTTTGTTGATTCTTCCAAACAAATTTAGTGATAGCTCCAGAATAGACAGGGAGGCTGTGTTCAAGTTTAAAAAAAAATCCCATAAGATGAAATTTAGGTGTTGGCTGCTCCAGAATCTTATGTAAGAGCACCTGAAGGAGTCATTCTATTAGAAGCACTGCTGTGGAGCATTTGTGAAAATGTATTTGCCTCACAAATCTATTCTTTATACATAGATTTGACAGGGAATTTACTTGGTATGGTTTTGGGGACAATGATGGAAACCAAGCCAACCCACTCCTTTATACATCCTCTCTATAAGGCCTCCATTTTCATTTCAAAACTGATATTAATTTCAAGAGTTGATCTAAAATGTTTTCTTACTTTCTTATATATTTCTGTCTTCCCAATCCTGATTACAGATCTCTAACCCTTTTTCCAAAGTAAAAAAAAAAAAAATATCAGTGTAAGTTATGCATACTGGAGAAAAACACCCTACAAAATATACTTTTAATAGCTATTTTAACACAAGAAGCTGGAGCCAGTTTACACAGAACTAGCTCAGTCACTTTTCCATTTTAAGAATTTGATTAGAAAAGCAGAAATTTAATTTTGAACATACTTGTATTTTGCCTGTTTCAGAAGGAAGGAGTGCAAATCACTTACTAGACCAGAGAGCTGACCTCAGTCTTCCATTCTTCCACACTCAATCCTAATACACCGCTAGGAGCAACATCAGGTAAACAGGAGGATATTCAGGGAAGCAGACCCACCTATCTCAGTGTAACCAAATGCCAGAAGACTACAGAAAGTTGTAAATTTAAGTTTGTTACTTAATCTTCTTCATACTTTTTTTTCTTTTTGCCTCCCATTCAGATGCCAGTATGAAACAGGTGCTTAATAACCTTAATAACTATTCCTTAAATGGAAAAATAAAGTTCCAATCCTAGCTTATAATCAACTCTTCCAAAAATATACTGTGCTAGGCAGCGTACCATTGCAACCAACACAGACTATCTTTTATGTATTTTAGTCATATGTTCCATTTGTCTTCCATTGTATAATTTCACAATTTTTCATAATTATTATTTACATAAAACTAGCCAATCACCACATTAATTCTTCCTATAAGTTCTTTTAGACATATAAATTTTTATTATTTCATTCACACAATCCTTTTAACAGTTATTAAGCACTGTCCCTCTAGTCTCATTGCTCAGAAACTGTCAGGATGACCTTGGATGAACAACCGGCTGAGACTTCCAGGGTAAGATGATGGGTCAGAGACAGTCTCCATGAGATGTGGGGAGTGAGAAAATAAGGTTAACAAATAATGTTCTAAGGAAGGGAATGAGATGACAGCTGAGAAGTTCCAAGGAAAAGAAGGGCAAAAAGAACAAGTGGGGCTGGTGAGTGGCTCAGTTGGTAAACTGCTTGCCATAACCTATGTAAAATCAAGGCCTCGGTGAGGTGATGGTATACACTTAGAATCCCAGTGCTACAGCAATAGAGGCAATTAATCCCTTGGGCGAAAGAGTATAAAAACTTACCAACTGTCCTAGTCTACTTAACAAGTTCCATGCCAGTGAGAAGACTTGTCTTACAAAAATCTGTAGACATGGGGCTGGAGAGATGGCTCAGAGGATGAGAGCAATGGCTGCTCTTACAGGAGACCCTGGTTGGTTCCCAGTACTTACATGGTGACTAACAACCATTTGCAATTCCAGTTGCAGGGAATCCAGTGCCCACTCTGTCCTCCACAGGTGTTACACAACATGGCCCCACTTACATAGATGAAGGCAAATCACTCATATACATAAAAATATATTAAAGATATTTTAAGTAGACATCCTTGAGAAACAATACCCAGGGTTTATCCTCCACACATATTCATCCCCATACACACACATGAAAATACACACATGCACACGCATACAAAGGAAGGAAATCAAAAAGAATTAACAGCACGTTGCTTCAACTAGTAGGGAAGCAGTAAGACTAGCCTCATCCAGAATGTCAGCTCATCAGCTCTGGTGAAAAAAGACTGAGCCACGGGTCAGGACCATAGTTCTGGCACGTCTCAAACCCAGTTGGAGGTTTGGGTGAGACAGTGACTTCTCCACCTCAGTTTCCTTTTTACTTTGTAAGTCCTTTTCAAGGTCTTTTATTATTTTTTTGGCTCTTCTTTTAGGGCTTAATATAGCGTGTAGAATGAAACCCAAGTATTTTCTTCCAGGTTTTTAATTATTGTGTAGGTAATTACAACAGCATAAAATGAGACTATTTTCTTCCACTATTAGTGTAGATAATTACTACAGCTGAATATTCTCATTCCTTTATATATGGTAGCAAGAGCCTTTGTCATCTTTCCTTCTCAGTTACAGTGACGCCATTGTCATCATTGTCTCCAAAATTCAGTCACCATCCCATTACAAATAAACCTTAAAGATTACAAACATTAACCCTAGATTCAGAGTTTGGGGTTCAAATCTTGACTCTATCACTTAACTACCATATGACCATGGGAAAATTAGCTTCCAAGGCCTTGTAACAAGGGGAGATAGATGATTGATAGATAGATAGATAGATAGATAGATAGATAGATGATTGATAGATAGATAGATAATAGATAAAGAGATAAATAGATGTTAGAGAATTGCTATAAAAACTAAATGATATATTTATAAAACACTTGGAGAAATAATATATAAAAGAAACTTTAAAACTCAAGCATTCAAATCTCTCCATTAAAAAATTATTTATTTTATTTGATGTGAGTGTATGTGTACCATGTATGTGCCTGCTACTTGCAGAGTCCAGAAGAGGGTGTAGATGGCCTGGAACTGGAGTTCCAGGTGATTGTGAGCCATCGTTTGGGTACTGGGAACTGAGCCCAGGTTTTATTTGTCTCATGGCTTCAGAGCTTTCAATCTATGGTGCTTCATCCTGTTGCTTTGGTCTGTGGGGCACAGCATATTCTGGAATAAGCTTGTGTCCGAGGAGGCCTGTTCATTTCCTGGAAAGTGGATGAAAAGAACTAGACAGAAAATGGCCATGGTCCCAGCACTTTCTTCAATGTCTCACCCTCAGTATCCTAACTTCACCCTCCTAGGGTCCAGCTCTTAAAGGTTCCACCATCTGCCCATAGTTCCAAGGATTTGAGGACAAAGCCCTCAACACGTGGGGCACATTCAGATCCACACTGTTGCCAGTGCAGTTGGTAAGACTGAAGCAGGCCTGCAGATGGGAATCGGGGAGGGAGGCCAGTAGTAACCTGTCTAAAGGGTCACAGCTGCAGCTCAGGATGAAGTATATGCTGCCACTTGAAATCAGAGCCTGGTATTTCTGGATTCTCCAGTGTTTCAAGAGAAGCCAGTAACAGAAAAACAGAATTATATCATTCCAGTGTATAAAATGTTGACATTTAATCCCAATTCTTACACAATAATTTCTGGCTAAAAAAATAATAATAAAGTCAGACCAGCAAGATGGCTCAGTGGGTAAAGATACTTGCCTCATAAATATGGCAACCTGAATTCTATACCAAGATCACATGTAAAGATGGAAGAAAACTGACTCCATGGAGTTGTCCTCCGACGTCCCTCCACACGTGTGCACACATACTCACTCATACAAACAAATATGACAAAACTTAAAAATAAGTGTAACAGTTTTTACTTTACAAACTATTATCTACTGGCCACTCATTGGGAACCACAAAAAATAGGATTAGTCAAACCTGACATGCTCCAGGGCACACAAAACAATTAATGGTATAACCTATATAAACTCGAGTCTGTGCTGAGGGGACAGCACAGTCAGTTAAGCACTTGCCCTGCAAACATGAAGACCTGAACTTGAACACTTGAACCCACAGAAAAATCACATGGAGTGGTGTTTGCTTATAATCCCAGTGCTGGAGAAGAGGAGACAGGCAGATGCCTGGGACTTGAGAACCTCTCAGCCTAGCTTACCAGGCAAGTTCCAGGGCACCTGAGAACCACCACCCAAGTTGTCCTCTGGTTTTCACATGATGTGCAGACACATGCACACACACACACACACATACACACACACACACACACACACACACACACACACACACACACTTCAGGGATCATTTCTATAGTATGTTACTAGAGAGGTTTCTCTGACTGTGTAGAGTACCAGAAACCACGAGGAGGAGACGTAGCATTCTCTCCTGAGCGTGAAGCCGGCTCTTGGTGTTGCTTTACTGCAACTGCCGTTTGCCACTGATGATCATTCTTCTCTTCTTTGGGAGAGTAGAGGGAGAGATTGCAGTCTGAGTGGTTTAAAAAAAAATTTTTTTTTAAATACTGTTCCCCATAGGTTGATGTGTCTGAAGCCTTGTTCCGTGCTTTTGAGCACTTAGTGATGCTGTTCTTCGTGGTTGTGGAACCTTTAGGAGGTGTAGCTTCCCTGGAGTAACTGCATTACTAGGCGCAGGCCTTGAGATTCTGTAACCTGCAGCCACTTCCTGAGCACTGTCTGCTTTCCACCACGGTCACCACCATATAACCAGCCATGTCACACTCCTGCCACCCTGCCTCCTCGGCCATCGTGGAATGTATCCCTTCTTAAGCTTTTTATTGGGTTTTTGGGCACAGCAACAAGAAAACCACTCCCTCCTCACCTTTACACGTATCTAGAACCTGTTTCTTTCTTTCTTTTTTTTTTTTTTTTTTTTTNGTCTCCCTGTAGCCCCAGGCTGTCCTGAAGAACCTGTTTCTTAATGCCGACGTATTGTAGTTTCTGCTCATTCTCAGGATCACTTGGTTAAGATCAACCTGAACTCCTTTAACTTTTGAGCACACTCAGCCTCTGAGATCAGATTTATCACTCACAGCATCAGAGCCAGGCTCAACGCCTGCCATTCAGTCTTACAGCCTCAGCCTATTTCCTTCTGCTCTTCTTAGAGCCTTCTACATTTTGGTTGTGCTATGAACAAACTGTATTACCCTGAATGAATTAGCCACTTTAACTTAGCACTTCTTAAAGTAAAATAGAAATAATGGGAGAGAATAATAATGGCATTCACATACAGGTGTGCTTACAGATTGATATGGATAAAAGGTAAACAGTCTAAAATGCTAGTTCGTTATTAATGTGCCTGTACTATCTCTCTTCTAGACCACAAATGTCTTTAAAATACAATCTATAAAAAAAATACAATCTATGTAGAATGTACTCTTCTTCCACGAATATTCAACACATATTGTACACTCATTAAACATTTAATAAGAAGAACGGATTTGAGTAAGTGAAGAATCTGTGTAATTGAATAAACATGTCCATAGACCATAAATGGAGCCCAAATGAAAAGTAGTGAGTGTATTCAAGATCACATAGGCTCCAGGGACAGAAGCAGACAATGACTGTAGAAAGTCTGGCTTCCAGCAGAGCCTTTGATAGCTGTTGGTAGAGCAAAGGACTGTAGCAGGGGAGAGTGAAAAATTTTGGCTTCTGCTGACAAATTGTGAAGTGAGATGTGTCACATGAGTGAAGGCTTAAGGCTAAAGGAACTAGAGCCAGGATGTTGCTTGAATAACTGTCATGGATGGGGTCTCTTACATGTACAGGGAGGCTTTTAAGAAGTTGTGAATAAAACAATTAAAAACAAGCATAAATAGCATTAGAGGGTGAGAAGAGAAAAGGCCTATTGTCAAGAAAAAAAAGCAGAATAAAAAATGTAAAATGTTGACAGATTGCTTATTCTTTTTCCTGCTTATAGTGAAGAAAAAAATGGATTAAATGAAAAAAACATTAGTCAAGACACACAGAACATAATAATACTGGGGAGAAGAGTTTGTGGGTGTTTTCTCCAAATAAAAAGGGTAGTTAAAAGAAGGAAATATTAATTGATACTGCCCAATTCAATTGAAATTCCAGCAATGAAGATGAGAGAGATTGAGTAACAATCATTAAAGTCACATTGCCTATAAGGTTTCCATGACTGCAGGAAAGCAGAGCCTTCTGATGGGTGAGTTTCCCTGCAACATCCTTCATAAATGAGTCAGAAATAAAGAAAGTTATTAAAATACGTAAACGTTATTTGCAAATAAAGAGGATAGACTAACAACAAAAGCTAATAAGTAATGTTGTTTTAACTTACGTATTTCTAGAAAATACAGAATTTATGGGGCTGGAGAGATAGCCTAGTGGTTAAGAGTGCCGACTGCTCTTGCAGAAGACCCGGGTTTGATCCCCAGCACCCACATGGAGGCTGAGAACCGTCTTTAACTCCAGTCCAGTTCCAGGGGAATCCGATGCCCTCTTTTGACCTCCAAGGCATTGCACGACACGGATGCACAAACCTACGTGCAGACAGTACATTCATACACATAAAAAAATAAATTAATTAATTACAAAAAAAGAAAATACAGAATTTTATACATAAGCAACTATTTTGTTGCATTTCCAGGCATAGAAGAAAATAAACTTCAGACTCAACAAAAGTTTAGATGTTCAGTAAAACTACTTTAATGTTATATATGTCCCCATTTTCTTTTTTTAATTTTTTTATTTATTATTTTTTTAACAATAAGTAGTAAGTTATGAGTACAGGCATCCTTCATGTAAAACCAATTTGCAAGCAGTTGTGCCCGAACCCACACAGCCCAAGGCTCCCACCATCCAGCTGGAGGGGCTTGTATGTACATTCAAGTTGATCAAATAAGTGTCCAGACTATGTTGCTGTAGTTTCACCATTCACCCCAATTGCAGCCCTTACATTCTACCATGCCCCTGCAGATTATTCCCTAGGCTGAGAAAAGGGGCACAGGTGGATGAGAAGCAAAACAGTCTACTTTCTCTGGAGATGTCGTTTTAGACTTTGATCAGTTCTGGCTGTTTCCTTTCATGGGTTGATAGCTTGTCCAGGAATAACCTTTCAATCCTACTAATGAAGCACAAGCAGTTAAATATATAGGTATTTAAACAGTACTAATTATTATGGTAGGTTACTTTGATATAGACACAGATGTTTGGATGGTATGCTAATCCATGAATTATATCTTTTCTGTAAAAGATGACAAGGTCTTACTGTGGCTTATAACATCTCCTAACCACTAGAGGATGTGGCATCAGTCATGAATTATTCCTATGTCCCCATTTTCTATTACTTCATGACAAATTACCAATTCTAGGCCAGCTAGAACTACAGATAGACAGACTCTGTCTCAAAATGATTAAAAAAAATTACCACAAGCAGGGGCTTAACACAACAAATATTTATTACTATAGTTTCTGTGGGCTAGGAATAGGAACTTTGATTTCTGCTTCAGGCTGTGACTTAGGTGACAGTGAAAGTAGACATCATCTGAAGCTTGAAGAGCAAATTGACTCACTTCCTGCTCTACACAGTTGTTAGCAAGATTCAATTGCTTCTGGGGTTTTGACTGAGAGTTAGAGTTCCTCACATACTTCCTGAGGCCAGCCACAGTCTTGTGCCCTGGACCTTGCCATAATGTATCTTACATCGTGATAGATAGCATGCTTCATTAAAGCCAATGGGAGAGCGGCTCTTTACTTAGAAGCTGCTACCTCTTGTAATCTGTTCACAGAAATGACAGCCATAACTTTCAGTTCAATCTTAGAAGCAAATAATTGAGCATGTTCACAGTCAAGGCAAGGGAATTATGCAAGGTAATAATGAATGAAGGACAGCTTACAGGCAGCTCACCACATCAGAACAAGAGAAAGACCTAGAGAAAAGATGGCTACAAGAAAAAGTTTTCTTGGTATCTCCCTCCCTTGGCCTTCGGCACCACTGGGAGCTCTACTCAGTGAGGGATGCTCGGGGCTTTCCTAAGCTCGCTGCTTATTTATTTTGTTGCTGCTTCTATTAAGAGTCACATTACTGTTGCATCCAACAAACCAAAGGACTTGGGTTTGTGACCAGTGCTCCTTCCGTACTATTTACATTCCTGACTGCATGCCAATTGATTTAGGAGAGAAACAGGAAGTTTACGGCACAAGCTTCTCAAAAAGTATTGATTGGAAATAAGCTTGATGTTCACAGGGAAGGCTGCCCGAGATTCCGAGGTGATGAGGAGGATAAGGAGGTTTGTGGTGGAGATAAGGAAAATCAGCTTCCAGTTTAATATCATGGAACCAAGGCACTGTCACCATCAGTATTTGGTTGGAGTAGAAAGCTATTGTCAAAAACAAAAACAACTTCTCTACTGTTAGGCATCCATTTTCCTGATCCTTCTTATTGGAACTGGGCAGTTTGGGAGCTTTTTTGTTCTATGTTGTTTGTAGTTCTGATTTAGAGGCAACATCCATTTTGGAATATGAGAAGCCACAAGGAAACCTAGGGAATGAACACCACAACATTCCTTAGATTTTAAGTTCCAAGGTTGTCTGTTTGCTTTCCACCTTGTGGATCAAAGGAAAGAAGGAGGGAAAGGATAAAGAAAGGCAAACAGAAAACGAAAAGGAAAGGAAGGGAAGGCGGGGAAAGGGAAATAAAAGGAGGAAGTAAATATTAACCAAGTAATCAAGTGTAGCAAGGTGCCTGTGACTACTGAGTCACGACCCATATATGGAAGTCCATATATGGAAGTCCTTATTCTGTTTTCCTTCTTTTGTGTATACTTAAAAAACGTCAGATTAAAAAGTTCTTTGCTTATAGAATGAATTGTTCTGGGTGTATTGTGAGGAAGAATTTGGAGGGGACAATATAGGTTTGATTTATCAGAGGCACTTGGAGCAAACAAAACAGGACACGGTTCTGATCAGGATAGCAAGAGCTTAGATTAAGACGAGAAAGAAGGAAGTAGACTAAGGCAAACTTATGATGGTCTGCGAAAAAAAATGTTTAAAGATTTAGTGTCTGATTTCTGAGTGTCTGGCTTGAGCTACCTGTGGCAGGGAAGATGGGAGATGGCACATTTCTAAGGGATGCTGGGTGAGTATAGAAGTTTTGTTTTGAGTATGAAGCAACCAGGTGGAGTTACCTTCCATGTGATGGGAAATCTAAGACTGGGAAGATAGACAGTGAAGGTCAGACAGCAAGCAGTTACACAGATGTTATGTGAAGCCTTAGGAATAGAAGACAGACTTTAAAATTCTTTTAAAATATTTATATTTAATTTTATGTGAATGGTTGTTTGCCTGCAAGTATGTAAGTACACTGGTAACATACAGAGGCTACGGAAGCTAGAAGACTTTGGAGCCCTTGAAACAGGAGTTATAGATGGATATTTGCTACCATGTAGGTGCCGGGAACCAAACCCAGGTCCTCTGCAAAAGCAGGCAGTGTGTTTAACTGCTGACCTATCTCTCCAGCCCAAGGATAGACCATAAAATAGAGAAAAGAATACAAGACAGAGATGTAAGGAACTTAAGCATCCACAAGTGAATCAGAGATTACTTTAAAAAAATGACCAATCAATGAGTGTGCCTTATACCCAGACTGTGCTTTATAAATGCTATTTATTATCAACGGCTAATTAAACATGTAACTAGTTAATAATTACAGTAGATCCTTAATTCAATATTGTTGCTAACCAGATGAGACACAGGCACAAAAGAAGAGAGGCAGAAACTAGCTATGCAGTCAAAGGCAAAGAGCACCAAGGATTTCCAGCAATCAACAGAGGTCGGGAGGGGGAAGGGGAGAGCCCTGCTCCTACCCCAGTGCCTCAGAACCTTTCAAAAGAATATGGCTGCATTATAGTAACATCTTGATTTTTGATGTTTTGCCTCTAGAGTTGTGGGGTGATAATGCTTCTGTTGTTCAAGGTCAGTTATCCTGTGGTAACTTATGAGGACAGCCTGGGAATCCAGTGCCTCATTCATTCATCACATTGTTTAAAACATTTTCTTCATCTTTTCTTTCTTTACCTGCAGTTTTAGTCCTAATGCTCCAGGGACCATAACTGTTCCTGCTACTAGCCCCAGGGTAAGAACCCAAGTAGAGTAAAGAGGGTCCTTTCATAGAGGAAGCTTAAAACGGATGCCAGCGCCTGACTAAGGAGAGCCTGTCCTATCTTGTGGGGACAAGTCTAGCCTAGGTGAAGAGAATATGTATCCCATGGAGGAAACCCTAGCTGGGGCAGGGGTCAAGGTTGGAATGAGAGGGTAAACATATATGTAGGGACCACCAGAGTCCAAGGGGCAGAGCCTTGGGAAGTAGGGAGAGGAAAAATATGATTTGTCAGCCCTTAGGCAAATTAAGTAAACACAATACCCTTCACAGCTGCAGTTTCTGCATTCATGGATTCAACTAAGGATTGAGAATATTGTTTAGAAAAAAATATAGGCTTGCTGAACATATGCATTCTTCCTTGTCATTAGTTCATAGAAAACACATTCTAACAACTATTTGGGTAACATTTGCCCAGCATTGGCTACTGAAAATAATCTGGAAATTATTTAAAGTGGGACGTGAATAGGTTATATGCAAATACTCCACAAAATATAAGGAGTGGCTTTGGACACCTGCAAGGAGATGGGGACCATTCTCTTGTGAATGCTGAAAGACATCTTTATATTAAGCAAAGCAAGGGCCGCTCTCAAAAAGGAAGATCAAATCAAATGGAAAAAGACAACTAGAATAAACTCTGTAAAGGAATGGAATTTGAGATATCAGTATGAAGGTATATGCTTTAACATGTATGTATATATGATTCAGAAGTATAAAAGTACCTGGTCTTTTCCTCACTTCTATGAAAGAAAAATAGAAATTCCTGAATACCAAGATCGATATTTCTAAATAGCATTTCCTGCTAAAAGAAATCAAAGACTTTTTGGAAAAAAATGAGATTGCAGTACTGAAGCAAGGAAAGCATAAGATAATCATTTTTTTGGTATGTTATTGTTTAAACAGTTTTTTTTTTTTTGGTCTTTTTGAGACAGGGTCTCCCTGTAGCCCCAGTTGTCCTGGAACTCGCTCTGTAGACCAGGCAGGCCTTGAACTCACAAAGATCCGCCTGCCTCTGCCACCACGCCCAGCTGTTTTAAACAGTTTTTTTTTTATTTTATTTATTTTTTTTATGTGTATGAATGTACCGTCTGCATGTAGGTTTGTACACCCGTGTCGTGCAATCCCGCAGAGGTCAGAAGAGGGTCTTAGATTCCCCTGGAACTGGAGTTCTCCTGGAATTGGAGTTACAGAAGGTTCTTAGCTGCCATATGGGTGCTGGGGATCGAACCCGGGTCCTCTGCAAGAGCAGTCTGCACTCTTAACCGCTGGGCTATCTCTCCAGCACTAAACAGTTTTTAATCTCTGCATTGAGCCTCAATTTGACATACTAACTTCCAGAAGATAAAAAGGACCTGTACACAAGGAACTGTATGTAACTCAGCAGAGAAGTTGAGGCAACATATATATCTACACATACATGTATGTACCACGTAAATAATCCAGACAAGTAAATACACCTATTTAGGAAAAAAAAGCAAATACTACAACATTTTGTGTAAATCAAATTGACCCAAGAATCAAAGTTGACTTTAAATTCCTAACAGTACTTTCAATACGTTATATCACAGTGTTCTTCAAGGAAAGTCACAACCTCTTAAAATATGATTACCCCAATTTGACTCATTTTATATGTGATACTAGATTGAAGAAGAATTCTTCATGCTTAAATCCAATCCTTTAGTAACTGGATAAGGGAGAATTGGAGATAATCTGTTTTAACAGTGGCACAGTAAACCACGTTAACAAAAGAGTTAATAAAAGTGAAGGAAATTGGGTTCCAAAGGACAAACTAAAGAACTGTTGGTTCCACACCCACCATACCTGATTGCAGAGGTAGTATTTGTTTTCCACAGTGACATTCATCCCAGAGAAAACCAATTCCTAAGACTGAAGAGTCACCCAGAGTCACATTTTTAGGATGTTCTTATGGAGCAACAGGGTGGAATGATCACTAGAGGGCACAGCTGGGTCATTCTCAGATACATCAATAGAAGGAAATGTCTTCAGTCTTATATAGGAGAAGAATTTATACCATAATGTCACCTTCGAAACATGTGAATAAATAAGTTGATTTCCAAGAGGGTGGAATGCCTTGCTTGATATAGATAATTTAGTAGTGGAAGAAAAATTCCATCAGCGATTGAGATATTGCCTCATTTCTGGATTCCAGTGTCACTTGATGCTGCTGTTTTTTTCAGCTTCTTACTTACATCGTATTTATTATGCGTTAGCAAGTAAAACAGGGTATAATGCACCGACCTGTTTTTAAGTTCTCTTTCATTCTGGGTTTTGTTTTGTTTTGTGTAATTGCTAGCTTGCAACTGGAGATATCATTTTCTTGCTGATATATTTCCATTTATTTTAACCTTCTACTACTAACTTCAGGAATTGAAAAAAAAAAAAAATCTCACACAGAAGATCCAACCCCGTGCGACTCCTGCTGCTGAGTGGTAGAGTTCTGAACTCTACTGTTTTATATAGAGCTTTCTGTTTTCATCGTCTCCTGTTCTGCTTGTCAGACCACTAGGAACAAGAGCTTTCTGCTTGTCAGTCACTGTGCTCGCAGCCTGTGGGGTCTGTTATGTGGAAGGAGATGAGCTCCAGGCAGGCCTGCTGTTCCTGCTGCCTAGTCCTCACTTACCACCTTGGCAGTAGTCTCTGGATCCTGCATGAATGTGATGTGAGTCCATGCTTTTAGAACTAGAATAAGTACTGGTTTTCCAATGATTGTTTTAATTTAAATTGCATATCCATGTATCCGTGTAAGTAGTTATTTTGCAATAATATTTAAGCAATTTCTCCAACATGAAAGCAGTAAATAACAGAGTTAATGCTGAATCCAGGAGCAAGATTGGCAGCTGATTGTGAAGGCCTTATGACATTTATAAAGATATTAAGTAATAGGGGAACATGTGAATATTTACCATATGGAATTGTTGAATCAGACAGTGAAATTCTCTGGTATATTAAAGAGCATGAGAGCTGGGCATGGTGGCGCACGCCTTTAATCCTACCACTCAGGAGGCAGAGGCAGGCGGATCTTTGTGAGTTCGAGGCCAGCCTGGTCTACAGAGTGAGTTCCAGGACAGCTGGGACTACAGGGAGACCCTGTCTCGAAAATACCAAAAAAATAAAAATAAATTAAAAAAAAATAAAGAGCATGAGAAAAGCTAATTAATCTTAAATCATTTTGAAAGTTATTTTTACCAGGCAGCATTACAATATAGAATTCTATTCCTTTAAATACACTCTTACCAGAGCATCTCAAATGAATGCAACATATTCTTTTATTATTTGCATTTACTTCTTTTCATACTCAATAATATACTATTTGTTTTTTTCATTCTTTTTCTATTGTAACTGCAGCTAACACTTTATGGCAAAATTTCTATATGCGGGGCTAGAGAGATGGCTCAGTTATTAAGATGGCTGTTCTTATAAAAGACCTGAGTTCGATTCCCAGCACCCACATGGTGGCTAACAATCTTCAGTGACCCAATTTCCAGGTGATCCAATGCTCTCTTCTGACCTCTGATGGCATTGCACGACATGGATGCACTACATACACATAAAAAATACAATTCTATTATACAATAATACAATAATAATAAAATTTAAGTAAAAAAATTTAATCTCTATGTAAATACATCTATAGGATAAATTCCAAGGAGGGGATTAACAAAAACAGCATACACATTGTAAACTTTAAAAAGTTTAAACCAATTGCTCCAATTGTTTTAAGCATAGCATAGCAACTATAAACATTACGTGTATTTATCAGCAGTTTCATAATGAGTTAAAATTTCATTCACAGTGCAAGTTACTGTTGCCATGGTGAGACCAACACACAACAGAGCCATCTTTATGTAAAGCTCTTCAAAACATCCTTCTGTCTGACCCCAGCTTGCTTTCACTTGCCATTCCCGCTCTTGACTCAGTTTCGAGTCTGTCCTTGGGGCATTTTTCAGCTTCCTCCTACAAATAACCATCTCTGGTCTCCCTGGATACACTCCTCTGGACCCCATTCAAGCCTGGCTCCTAAAAGAACAGGATCCTAATTTTAATTCCTCCAAATTATTATAATATTGTTGCTTGATTGCTTTAATGAACTCAGAGACATTATTTGTAAATACTCAATGGTCTTTCTCATTCTGTTCCTCCTCTTCCCCTTGTCTTCCTCCTCCTCCTCCTCCTCCTCCTCCTCCTCCTCCTCCTCCTCCTCCATCTTTTCCTTCTCCTGTGTGTATATGCATGTGTGCATGCGTGCCTGTGCGTGCATGTGTCTGTCTGCCTGCCTGCCTGCCTGGCTGCTTGCCTTTCTGTCCATGTGCTCCTGTTCATAGAACAAGTGCACATTCATGTGGAGACCAGGGTCAGTGTCCAGTGACTTTCTCCGTTACACTACACCTTATTTTTTGAAACAGGGTCTCTCACTGAACCTAAAGCCTGCCAATTGCTCCACCTCCCCAGGACTGTGCTTATCCGAGTATAAGCCATCAGCAGCAGCTTTTGCAGAGACACTGGGGATCTGAACTTGTGTCCTCACGCTTACACAGCGAGTACTCTCCTGGTTGAGCTATCTATCTTCCACTTCTGCTTTCTTTTATGAGTGTCTTTCTCCTTTCTCATTCCTTTTTATTAGGAAATGCCTCCACAATTCTACGTGGATCCAATAAGATCTCTCCATTTTAACAACTCCTTCTCTTCCTTGGTAGGTAGAGACAACATCCAGTCTTGACTTAGAATAGTATCCATTTCTTCTGGTCACAGAAATTGGTCCCAGGAACAGACACAGGGCACAAGAAGGGTTGGGGTCTCTCTTGAGACCAAGGTATATGTTTTAGAGAAGGCACTTCTCAGATGGATACTACATTGCAATTATGAAGCCTGATGCTGCTGCCCCTCCTCTTCCTCATCCCATGAAGAAGGCTTTTCACTCTAGAAAGGAAACAAATGCAGCGCAAGAAAAAAATGAACAAAATCAAGAGAACCAGTCAAATCATGAGCCCTGAATCTAGCATTGCTTGATTTCGGAAGAATGATTTTTAGCTAAGGGTAGTTTTGTGAGTTTTCTGCCTCTAGTAATCAAGAGTTTTTACCAATGCAGTTGTAAAATCATCAGTATTAAAAATATATCATGAGTACAGAGAAGGAAGATAATGAAGCATATGGTCATAAGGCAGGAAGTTATAACTGATCAATGCAAAGTATCCCCTACAGTTGTTCATTTTATTTATTTATTTATTTATTTATTTATTTATTTATTTAGTCTTTTTGAGACAGGGTCTCCCTGTAGCCCCAGCTGTCCTGGAACTCACGCTGCAGACCAGGCTGGCCTTGAACTCACAAAGATCTACCTGCCTCTCCCTCCAGAGTGCTAGGATTAAAAAGCATGCACCACCATACCTGGCTAAAGTTCTTCATTTTAAAAGGTAGCATCCTTGTTTCAGTTAGCTTTAACTGCCAACTTGCCATAGTTTAGAGTTGTCTGAGAAAGAAGTCTTAGTTAAAGGGACTTCCCAGATCAGAGTGGCCTGTGGACATGTCTGTGAGCAGTTGTCTTGATGGATAATTGATGCAGGATGGCACAGCCTACTGTGGGAGGCAGGGTTCCTTAGGTTAGTGGTCTTAGGCTGCTTAAGAAAGCTAACAGAGCATGAGCCTGTGAGCACAGCAAGCAGCATTCTTCCTTGATTTCTGCTTCAAGTTCCTGCTAGAGTTCCCGCCCTGACTTCCCTCCATGGTGGACTGAAACCTGTAAGCTGAAATGAATCCTTTCTGCCCCTGAGTTGCTTTTGGTTAGAGCGTTTGGTCACAGCAACAGAAGTAAGCAGAACAATACTGACCTTAAATGAAAGGTATAGAGTGGCTCTACCTGGCTGTTGTTCAGATTCTATGTCTAAATGGCTGACCACAAAACATTACTTCTTTGGATTTCATTCCCTCGTTTGAAAATAAGTATGCCAGAGTGTTGAGTTGTATTATCTGGTATAGCTCAGAAAGGCTACCAGTAAGGTCATTGTAGTCTAAATTGTGTTCCTGGGAAATACCATTTGATGACAGGGTTAAGCTCAGATTCCTTTCTGTTGAAGTGGGGGAAGAAGATGTACTGGAAGAGGAAGCAGAAATACCACCCCCCTCCAAACCTACATGTTTATTACACAGTTTCGGAGAAGGAGGGGTATGAAGGACACAACTACAATGATCATATCATAACTCTAGACAGTATCTCTGCTTGTATCAAAATAACCACCTCGATCCGTGAAGCCACTGAGAATTCTAGAGTGTCAATCCATGTAATGAATGGACTTTAACTTTCCGTCATCCCATCTGTGTCCCATCTCTGCTTGGGAAGAGCTTCTAGGGCAGAGGTCACGAGCTGGTAGGGCATGCATGGATTTGTTAGGAGCACACATTGTTAGTCCATAATTTTTTTAAAAAAATTTTTGAATTATGTGCAAGTATTTTTAAAACCAGGTGATTTTGCATTCAAAGGTGGGTTTCTGGCTTCCTCCGGCCATGCAGAGCACACATTTCTCCAAGGCAGCAACAAGCTGAGGAGCAGTTGCTGCATTTTCCACATTTCTGCAGAGCTCACTGGACTGCTTTGCACACGCAGGTTACCTCAGCCCCTGAGGACTTGTTAGTCTGCACCAACTGTCTTAGGACTGGTTATGAACATGCTCACCCACTGTGTTCATACACTCAGTATGGCAACACCTGAGCTTGCCCAGGACTGACCCTGAACACCACATGACAAAACTGTTGTAAGTTCTGGGTAAGACACAACTGGATAAGCAAGAACGACTTCCCAGAAATTCCATTGGCAGAGTAAACTGAATATTTAATCTGTCACATAAAACTACAAAAAAATGGAAAATTCCATTTCCCTTCTATTAGAGGTTATATGATTTAATAAGATTTTTTTAATTGACAAATTTTAATCCTGTAGTAATGAGGAATGACTAGGATAAAAGCCCAACTAGTCAAAAAAAAAAAATGGGAAAAAATTATTATTGTGAAGAAGCAAAGCAAATTTTCCAGGAAGAAAATTTACTTCAGGAGACAAACAATTCTTGTCCATGGTCTCTGTAAGAGTGAAAGGGCATTGGTTCAATTAACTAGGTATATTCATACTCTAGGGTTAAACACAAAAATGTAATGCACTGAAGAGTACCAAGTTATTTTTATCTTTAGTAAAGCTTATTGAGCTGTAACTTTTTAGAATATTTCCCAAGTATATAATATGTATGTGAATTTTGACAAATATGCACTGTTCTGCAACCAACACTGACTATAATCAAGAACATATCCATTACCCCAAACGTTACCCTCCTCCCTTCTGCACTCAGCCTTACACCTCCAGAACCCTGGACCCCACTAGTGTTTTCCCCATCACTGTAACTTTACCTTTACCACAGACTACATCCTTAAGTACTTCTCTTCTTTCACTTAGTATAGTGCTTTTGAGAGTCATCCATATTTTACATATATTTCTATTTCATTGTATGAATACACTGCAATGTGTCTATTCAATCACCAACTAATGGAAATTTGGAAACTGTGTCCATTTTTTTGAGTTTTGGGCTACTGTGCATAGAGTTATTTATTTATTTAAAATAGAAAATAAATATTTATTACAAAGAAACACACTAACTTAGAACTGGTCCCGAGTGACTCGGGAGAAATCGGCCATGTCCTTTGGTATTGAAATGTGTACTACTGCTTTTTAAAACATTTTGTTTTACATTTATTTAGGTATTTTGCACATACGTGTGGGCGTGTGCATGCCATACCACACATGTGGAGGCCAGAAGACTTCGTGTAGAATCTTTTCTCTTTCCACTGCATGGAGCTCTGAGGTCAAACTCAGGTTGTCAGGATTGACACTAAGTGACTTTACACCTCATCTGGCCCACTACTGCCTTTTTTTTAACTCTTGGAAAAATGTATTTTTTGACAGTGTTGTACATGTATATAATGTATTTTGAACATGCACCCATTACCCTCTCTTCTGCCTTCCCCCACCTGCCCACTGCTCTAAATCCCTTCTTCCCACCAAGTTCTCTTCTTATTTTCATGTCTTTTTGTGTGAACCATTAGGTTTACTTAGGGTTGCTTGCATGAGCATGGGTGCGATGTAATTTACTCTAGAACTGACGATTAACAAGTGACTATGCCACTGGCGGGATAAAAAGATTCCCAGTGCCCTGGAAACCATTAGCTGTAAATAGTTCCTTGAAGAGGGGTATCTCCTTGAAGAGGGGTATCAGTCATCATGTAATATTGATGGCCCCATCTTGTACACACAAGCAGCTGCTGTAAGTTCACTTCATGTCCAGAACACAGCATTTCACCACACTCCTTCCGTCCCCTGGTTACACACAAGCAGCTGCTGTAAGTTCACTTCATGTCCAGAACACAGCATTTCACCACACTCCTTCCATCCCCTGGTTACACACAAGCAGCTGCTGTAAGTTCACTTCATGTCCAGAAGACAGCATTTCACCGCACTCCTTCCATCCCCTGGTTACACACAAGCAGCTGCTGTAAGTTCACTTCATGTCCAGAAGACAGCATTTCACCGCACTCCTTCTGTCTCCTGGTTACACACAAGCAGCTGCTGTAAGTTCACTTCATGTCCAGAAGACAGAATTTCACCGCACTCCTTCCGTCCCCTGGTTACACACAAGCAGCTGCTGTAAGTTCACTTCATGTCCAGAACACAGCATTTCACTGCACTCCTTCCGTCCCCTGGTTACACACAAGCAGCTGCTGTAAGTTCACTTCATGTCCAGAACACAGCATTTCACCACGTTCCTTCCATCCCCTGGTTACACACAAGCAGCTGCTGTAAGTTCACTTCATGTTTGGAAGCATTTCACGGTGCTTCTCCCATGCCCCTTCCTACATTCCTTTTTTTTTCTTTTTAAAAATATTTTATTGAAGTTTTGTGCATTTCATACATCACTTCTCAGTTCAATCCAGACTCATTTCCCCCTCCATGTCCCTCACCCCTCCCAAGTTCATGCAGTCTGCCATACATGTCCTGTATCCCCTTCTGAGTCTTTTCAAAAGTTTTTCAAAGCAGAGGATTATTTTGGGGGGTGGGGGAGAACTTTACTGCTTCAGTAGGTTCCCTGTTCCAGTTCTTTTGTTGTTGTTGTTACCTCCAATCCATATTGTTTCAATATATGCATATGTGTGTGTATGTGTGTATCAGAACTATACTAAAATCGTGTCATCTGAAAATAAACTGTATGTTATTTCCAAATCATATTTTGGGATTCACACTTTTTGCTTTTAATTTAATCTTACTGTAAAATATGCATACATACCCTCCACCCATATACCAAAATTACAAAGTCTGAAAATAGTGGTAGGTTAATTCTAGAGCACAGTAAGGGATTCAGATTATAAGAGCACAGTTGCTTTTAGTAAAGAGAAATATAATGTCAACATTACTCAGTTTGCCTTACAAGTAGGTACTTGGTGCTAGCATCCACAAATGAGGGATACCATTCGTCCTTTGTTTTTCAGGATGGTCAAGTGGTCTAAGGCGCCAGATTTAAGCTCCATTTCTCTTTTAATTTTTAACTTCCCAGACTCTGATTTTTATCTCTAGATGGTCAATTAGGTGACTTAAATTTTCTGTAGGGCACTGCTGATGGCACACTGGGGCTGTAGAAAAGTAATAGAAAAAATATGGAAAAGCTCTTGGAGTCTGGGAATGGGGAAGGTCCTACCTCAAGCCTGGATGCACAGGGTCACATGTGGAGTCAAGACTATAGCTTGCCATCAAGGAAGGTGGGAAATCTGTTTTTGAGAATCAGTCCTCCCAAGACCAGTGTCTGCAAATGAGTTCTGTCCCCCCACATAACCAATACAGAGGCAAAGCCATTGCCATGCACAACGTGGAATCTCAGAGGAGGTGTTTGTGGGCACTCAGAAAAGGCTGAAACTGTTCCCCAGGAATGGGAATTCATCTACCCTCCAATCTGCCCCATCATCAGCCCATCACCAGAAGGATGTGGAATGGCTCACAGTTGGTTGGGAACCACAGACAGCTCTAGCTCACAGGAAGGGACCACAGCTCCAGGTTCCACTGGAAAGAACCACAGCTTGGGTTCACAGCACAGAAAACAATCCAAACTCATGGGAGGAAACCACAGCTTCAGGTTTTCAGGAAGGGACCACAGATAGAGCTTTTAAATGAATATTCATGCATAGGTCTTTTCAGGAGTATGTGTTTCATTTCTCTTTATTAAATTCTCAGAAGTGATACTGTTAGATCACAGAGTGCATATTGAACTTCGTAAGAATTCTAAAATTGTTTCCACCAAAAGTTACAAAACCTTGCCAGCAGTTTGTACTGTCTGGCTTTATAAATTTGAGGTTGGAGAGATAACTCGTTGTTAAGAGCACTTGATGCTTTTGCTGAGGTCCAAGGTTCCCAGCACCCACATAACAGCTCACAGCTACCTATAACTCCAGTTCCATGGGTTCTGATGCCCTTCTGGCCACCACAGTCACTTGTACACAAATGTTGCACATACATGCACTCAAGCACACACACACACACACACACACACAAAATAAGTAAAACATTTTAAAATTAAAAATTATAATACCAGTTAATATGAGTGTGGTCTCAGTTTGGATCTCTCTCTCTATATTGGAGCACAACACTTTTTTCTGTGCTTGTTTTCCATCCGCACAACCCACCTCTGCTGCTCTCAATTCAGTCACTTCTGGACCTCGGGCATTCTCCAGAATAAGACTTAGGAGTGATGTATAAATAGCTACTGTGGTGGTTTGAATGAGAATGTCCCCCATAGGCTTCAAGTATTCAAGTATTTGTCCCCACTTGGTGGTGCTGTTTTGGGAGCTCTTAGAAGGTGTGGCTATGCTGGAGGAAGTACATCATTGGGGGCGGGCTTAGTGAGTTCAACAAGCCTTGCAGTCTCCAGCTGCCCTCTCTCTTGGCTTCCTGTGCTCAGAAGATGCGAGCCTCAGCTTCCTGCTCCAGCTCCTGCCACCAAGCCTCCCGCCACAATGGACTCTAATTCCCTGGAACGGTCAATCATAAGCTCAAATAAACTCTTCCTTTTACAAGTTCCCTTGGTCATGGTGGTTTTATCACAGCAACAGAAAACTGACTAATACAAATAGCTACTGACATCATCTACAAAAAATGTTTTAATTATAAAAGTAGTTCTTAAAAAGAAATGCCCACAAATTAAAATAGTTTTACTATAATTTTGAAAAAAAATAGTAACTTGAAACTAATAGGGGAAATAATTTTCTTATCCTGTAAGGGGAGATTTGATAAGTGATCATATATTTTTAAATTTTTATTATAGAAAATTTCAAGCATAAACAGATAAAAACTGAAAATAATGTTACTAACTCTTGTGTACCACCATCTAAATTTGGTAATTACCAACATTTTTGCCAGTCTGTGTCATCTCTTTCATATACCTTTTTCTGGCTATCATTTTATAAACCCTATTCCGAATTGTGTGTGTGTGTGTGTGTGTGTGTGTGTGTGTGTGTGTGTGATACTGATGCTTATAAACAAGTAACATCCAAAATTAGTTTTTGTTAAATACACATTTATTAAATGTCTACTATTTGACAAAGATAAAGGCAAATGGACACAATCTCTCTCCTGTTTTTTTCTAACTGGCACTGAAGAGAGAATTCTTGAGACTCTGCAGCAGGAAAGGATCTCTGATTCCTGGTCTGGTGTTCTTACTAGGCAGGTTCCTGAAGTAAGAGTGGAAGAGAGGGCCTACCTTACTCTTGTGGGCTTGAAAGCTTTCTGAGGGCTCAGCCTCTGCCATGCACGACAGCCAGCATTGGCCAGAGCTCAGCAGCTGCCACTTAACAGTGCTTGGATGTTCTCCAGTACCAGGCCCTGCACTGCACTGTGGACAGCAGCACCCAGCAGGAAAAAAGGGTGCCCCAGCACCCCCACTGTAACAGAGTGAGGCACCTTCCTGTGAGCACCTTTCCCTGGTATACTAGAGAGCAGATTTCTAGCAAATTCAACCAGTGTAGCACCACAGAGGCATTACCGTCCTGTGAGACACAGGGACACCTTCTCCAACAGAGTCTGCTTCTCGGGAACAGGAGGTGGATCAGGGCAGGGCCAGAGCTCCTGACCTGAGCACTCCACCTTAACCCAGAGGACTGAGTTTCCCATGCCTGTATTCTCTAGTGCGTGTCCATGTCCTCTTTAGGTTTTACTAGTTAGCCAATAATTAAAGATCTTGTTGTGGTTACAATTTATTCTAAACCTTTCCTGTCCATTCCTGCTCATTCGTGGTGAATCCAATCTGGCACAAACCATTCATTTTTAAAAATTCAAGCACTGTCCTATAAAAAAGCCTGGTCTAGGCAGTTTCACTGTGAAGTTTCCCAGCCTTCAAAGGAAGCAGGAGAGGCACTGGAGGGATGGCTTAGTAGTTAAGAGCACTGGCTGCCCTCTAGGAAGACCCAGGTTCAGTTCCCAGTATCCACATGGCAGCTAACAACCATTGGTAACTCCAGTTCCAGGGATCTAATGCCCTCTCCTGGCTTCTCTGGGCATTTCACACATTAGTACACATACATGCATGCAAGCAAATACTCATAGACATCAAATAATAAACAGATACAGGAGAAACTTGAGCTATTTGAACAATGTCTGAGGATAAAGAAATGGGTTTCAAAGTAAAGGACAGAAAGTAATCCCTGAGGAGGTGGCAAGATTAAAGGACTTAACATAAAGCAACTGGCTCAGTGATTTGTACACTGTTGCAAGAAAGGAGGGAAAATAGCCATATCTGTTGAGGTCTGTAATGGTCTATATTGACTGTTGACTTGACAGAGACCAGAATCACCTAGAAGGAAGTTTCCAGGCACATCTATGAGGATTATTGAGATTAAGTGAGCCTCTGGCTGTATTTATGCGGGTTTTATTGATTGGGGTAATTGAGGTGAGAAGAGTCACTCTAAAAGCATGTCACACTGATCTCTGGGTTTAGAAAGAAAGCTAGCAGAGCATAAACTTGAGCTCATCTCCCTCCTTCCTGACTGCAGATGCAATGTGACCAGGTTTCTCACATTCCTTATGCCCTGAGTTCCCCACCATGATAGGCCCTGGAACTCCAGGCCAAAATAATTCTTTTTCTCTTTCTTTCTTTCTTTCTTTCTTTCTTTCTTTCTTTCTTTCTTTCTTTCTTTCTTTCTTTCTTTCTTTCTTTCTTTCTTTCTTTCTTTCTTTCTTTCTTTCTTTCTTCTTTCTTTCTTTCTTTCTTTCTTTCTTCTCCTCTCTTCTCTCTCGCCTTCACTTCCTTCCTTCCTTCCTTCCTTCTTCCTTAATTCCTTCCTCTTCCTCCTCCTTCCTTCTTCCTTCCTTCCTTCCTTCCTCTTTCCTTTGGATCTTTTGGGGCAGAGGGTAAGTTGTCTTTTGTATATCCTAGCTTGGCCTGGAAATTTGCTAGTGTAATCAGGCTGACCTTGAAACCTTCACAGAGATCCACCTGCCTCTGCTCCTGATGTGGGTTACGGGGTTTAATAGCTTCATTATTAACAAGGACAACCCTTCTTTCTTCTTTATTGTCTTTTTTTTTTTTTTTTTTGGTCTTTTGAGACAGGGTCTCCCTGTAGCCCCAGCCTGTCCTGGAACTTCGCTCTTCGTGATCAGGCTGGCCTTTGACTCATAAAAGATCTGCCTCCCTCCTGCCTCTGCCTCTGCCTCTGCCTCCCAAGTGCTAGGATTAAAGGCATGCGCCACCATGCCTGGCAACAACCCTTTCTTTCTTAAGGTCTTTTGTCAGAGTATTTTGTCACAGGAACAGGAAAAGTAACTGACACAAAGTCTCTTTTATAAGAGCTAAAACACACCTTCTGTCCATAAATATCTCAGAAGAAAACTTGTATAGATTCTTCCCCCCGTTAGTTGGAGCAAGATAGGGTTTTCAAAATATAACATTAAAATATACCAAAACAGGGGTTTGAGAGGTGACTTAGTGGTAAAGTGCAGTTGCTGCTCTTGCAGAGGACTTGGCTTTGATTCCCAATGATCACATTGGGTGGCTCACAAATGCCTGAAACTTCAGCTTCAGAGGATGTGACACTCTCTTCTCACCTCCACAGACAGCTGTATGCACATGGTGTACCTACATACACTCGGGCACACACACATACCAATATAAAATAAAATAAGTAAAATCATTGGACAATAAGATGTGAGCCAGCATGAGTCAGGTGTGGTGGTGCATGCCTTTAATCCCAGCATGAATCAGGTGTGGTGATGCATGCCTTTAATCCCAGCACTGAGGAGACAGAGGCAAGCAGATCTATGAGATGGAGGCCCACCTGTTCTAAATAGTGTGTTCTAGGCCAGCTGGGACTACAGAGAGGGACCCTGTCTTGCTGTCCCCCACATAAAACAGTGTTTGATGTATATCTTATAAAGCAATAAACCTATAAATATAGACAGAAAACAATAGCAAAGTAGAAAATATCTGCAAATTGTATAATGAGTAAAGGGATATTTTCTTAAATACCTGAAGTAAACATTGAGTTTTAAAAACACACAAGGACATGAACAATTAGTTATAAACCTCATATATACAACCTCATACTATGTATGTGCATACACATCAGCGCTTCAGCCAGAAGCTTATTCAAATTCTATTTATCATATTCTTCATATGTGAAGTTTTTCCTTCTTTCAACAGAACTCCATTGACATCCCTAACTAGATAGTTAACATCACCATCTCTATTCATTACTATGAAAAATACTAAGGGCTTCTTTGAAAGAATAACATCTGCCTGTGACCTAATTCACATTATCCTTGTCTCAAGATCAGAGCTAAGGCCTTGTGCCTTACCTGGATGCCATTCACACACAGACTGATGAGCCTTTGCCCAGATTACAGTATGAAAATTAGGGGATGAGTGTGGTCTAGACAAAAACTGAAATTGAGTGCCTTGAAAATGCTTCTAGGTCAATCTACAAGTGGACTTGACTTTGTGGACTCTGCCTTTATGAATCAATAAAATATCTGTGTTTGTCGTGTAGAGTCTGTAAGGTATTTTCACAAGTGTTCTCTAATTCTGAGCCCATTCCAATCTGGGTATCAGCTCTACTTTTGAAGTTAAGGACATGAAATCCACGGAAGTCAGTAACATCATTTTGAGACTAACATTTTGGGCACTGTTGACACTGTGGATTTAATGTTTGCTTTTCTTGTAACCTGTGACACTATGTTTTAGGGCCTTTAGAATTTGCTTATGCACTTTTTCTATTTGATTGGACTGTGTTCTATGTTTAGACCCTAGTACTTTGCCAGTTATATTTATCCTAAATGTGTTCTCCCATTGTTTGTGTGTGTGTGTGTGTGTGTGTGTGTGTGTGTGTGTGTCTTTGTATTTTTGAGACAGGGTATTCCTGAAGCCTCAGCTGTCCTGGAGCTCGCTCTCTAGATCAGGCTGACCTTGAACTCACAAAGCTTCGCCTATCTCTGCCTCCCAAGTACTAGGATTAAAGGCGTGCACCACCACGCCCGCCTAAATTTTTGTTTGGCGTTGGCTTTTTTTTTTTTAATGTGTGTGAGTGTACCGTCTGCATGCAGGTTGGTGCACCTGTGTCGTGCAATGCCGCGGAGGTCAGAAGAGGGCCTTGGATTCCCCTGGAACTGGAGTTAAAGACAGTTCTTAGCCACCATATGAGTGCTGGGAATTGAGCCCCGGTCTGCAAGAACAGTTGGTGCTCTTAACCACTGAGCCATGTCTCCAGCCCTTGTGTGTGGTTTTTTTTTTCCTTTTTGGTATTATGGTTTTTTTTTTTTTTTCATAATGAAACTTTTAACTTGTTCAGAAATTGTTGGGAAAGGAGGAAGGAACTTGATGGCTTGTTCTTTATAATTTATTTTTTATTTTTGTTTATTTAATGAATATATTGCCTGCATGGATGTATATGTGCAGCTTTGAATGCATTGGCTTTGGTAGGTTATTATAAAGGGGTATCCAGATCCCTGGA
Source organism: Rhizomys pruinosus (assembly GCA_009823505.1). Lineage (NCBI taxonomy): Eukaryota > Metazoa > Chordata > Mammalia > Rodentia > Spalacidae > Rhizomys > Rhizomys pruinosus. The sequence continues at coordinate 5,429,308 of VZQC01010238.1, read as the reverse complement.
ACTGGAGTTCCAACAGTCTTGCTTAAGCACTCTATATGGGTTCTGGGATTTGAACCCGGTTCATGCTGCTCAGCCATCTACTCCTGAAGCTCCTAATTTTATTATTATTAAGAAAAGACAATAGCAATGATTATTTAGACGTAGGGCTTATTATATACTCGTTTTACATTACTTTACCCATGTTTTGATCTTTATTTTTATAATTGACATCGATGTGCTAGAGTGTTCAATTCCTAGGGATCCCTTCATGAACAAGGGAGGCAAAGACATTTCTTAATGGTTCTGACAAGAGAGACTCAATACTGCTTTTTATTATGTATATATTTAAAATTATATGTCTCATTTATTTTCTATCAAACTTTCATGTTGAGCTTTTTTGAAGATATATCTATCTCTCTCTCTCTCTCTCTCGTCTCTCTCTCTCTCCTTCTATATATATATTATATATATATATATATATAAAACAACCTGACACAAAACTCGTAGGAAACCCTTGCAAAGATAAGCACAGGGTTTCTATGAAGGTTGCTATTGATTCATCACTGATTTCAGCAGCAATTTTTCCAGAAAGTAATATCAATGTCAAACCCAGGCCTCTATCAGATACAAATAATACAAAATAGTAAAGACTGTTCTGAACCAGGTCTTCCAAGTCCATAAGGTCAGTGGCCTTGAGGGGATTCAATTACTATATCTGATTTCTATTTCACAAATATTCCTCTACTCTGCACCACAAAAGTTTCCCTGAAATAGGATTGCCAAGTTTGATGAATGGAAAAACAGTAGGACCAGCCGAATGTGAATTTCACATAAACAGCAAGAGTAATCTTTTAGTGTAGCATATCCTGTGCAAGCTTTCATTTGTATTTTATCTGCCAACCTTACTCAAAATGCAGTTGAGCAGTTAAATTAAACATTCCTCCTAATGGGCATAAAGACAAAGTTCTAATCCTTTGCTGGTTTTAGACCATACACAACATCTCATCAATTTCAAAACTGGGCATTTTGAGTAGTCTCGAGCCAGTGCCGGAAGCAGTTCAAAGTGGTTGCTAGGTGGCAGATCTCCACTTGGGAAAGCATTTTTTAAATTCTATTATTACTCTTGGATGCGAGTGGCCTGGTAGAGGGCCTGAATGGAAGTGGCTTAGAGAATCTACTGTGCTGCCATTTATTTCTTCCAATTTAATAAAATCGACCACAAAACTGGGTTTGAATAACACGTGTAAAAAGCTTTGTCTTTTGAGTCAAATGCCTAGGTAAACACAGAAACAAATAGTCATGGAACTTAATTTATTTCAGCTATTATTTTTTTCCTGTTGCTGGAGTTTTGAGATAGGTAAAACTGGATTTCTTCCAAACAAATTTGGGCAGGAGAAAACTTGAAAGTACCGGCCAGTCTTAAGTATCCCCACATGATTCTTGATATAATTTTACCTGGAAAATGGAATGCACACAGAGAATTTGTTTTATCTCAAGTTCTTTTGCAAATACCAAACACAAAGGAACAGTGTGGCCTATTCAGATACCCCTTTGTTCCCAAATTACTTAGCAAAGTTCATGAAACAAGAGTTGTGATTCTACATGCTGTTTTGTTAGTCCAGACAAAAATGAAGAAGGGAAATGGACACTAGGAAATAGCCATCTAAAGAAATGTCGTTGATAGCATCCTTAAGCCAATTTCTCCTCAAAGGACCAGACGTCCTTAAAAGATGTTCATGTGTGAATTCATCATTAACTATGTTTAAACCCACTTTATATTAAGTATATCAGCATTAAACCCTACCTTACTTTGGGTTTTATCCTTTTTTTTGGTCTTTTTGAGACAGGGTCTCCCTTGTTGCCCCAGCTGTCCTGGAACTCACTTTGTAAACCAGGTTGGCCTTGAATTCACAAAGATCCACTTGCCTCTGCTTCACGAGTGCTAGGATTAAAGGTGTATACCACGACGCCCGGCCCTTTTATTTGTTTTTAACTACTTTATTTACCCTCAGCATTGAAGGAATGAGAATAAAGCAATGAACTATGGGAAATACTGAACTTGAAGAAACGTCACAGCTTTTTTCTTTAGAGATGCTCAAAATTTGCAAATTAATAATGTACATATCAATAGGAAATTTGCTAACAAATTATGAAATATTAATTGAAGTTACTTAAAATTAGAATGTGACTGTTTTTGATTTTCGAAAATCCCAATGTCATTTGATTATACCCATATTCTACACTCATTAAAAGTACACAGTAGAGAACTGGAGAGATAACTCAGCAGTTAAGAGCAAGCACTAGGAGCTCTAGCAGAGGACCAGGTTTGGCTCCCAGAACCCACATGAGTGCTAATAATCATTCCTAATTCCAGTTCCAGGGAATCTGATACCACCCTTTTCTGGCGTCTGAGGGCATTGCATGCACAGGTGTACTTACATACGTGCAGGCAAAACACCCGTACGCATAAAATTAAATTTTTAAAAATCATGGTAGTTTTAGAAGTATTGGTATAAAAAGTAGTATTCATGGTAGATTATAAGGAAGCATTAGAAGGTGTTACTGTATGCTTCATATATGTGGAGGTGTGTTAGAAGGTGTTAGTGTATGGTTCACATATGTGTGGTTATATGAGCTTATTGCATATACCATAATTCTGTCCATTTATAAAATGTAATGAACTGCTAATCATAGCTGCCTCTAGAGGGTCTGGGAGAAAACTAGACACAAACGAGAGTGATTGTTTATTTTTATAGTCCCAATTTTTGCTGCGTGCATCTATTATGACCACAGATTAGTGCTGTTGTCAGCTTTAGTCAGAAAAGATTCTTTTCACAGTGGTTACTGCAGAGACACGTATCTGGTCAAAGTGATGAGAATAAATGATGAAAGCGGAGCCCTCAAATGGGACAACTATATCACTGCCTCCCAGGTTCAGTGAATAAATTGCAGAAGAGGAGGAAGGAAGAATGTAAGAGCAGGGGATGTGGGTGGAGTGCTATATAGAACGCTTTCTTCCAGGCATATCTTGGCCATTGCATTCATGAACTCAAAGCATGTATAACTGATTAACTGCATAAGACTTGCACATGCCAACATTCCGTCATGGAGCCGGGAGAGCCTCACAAGGCCCCACCACTCTTGAAGCATTTTACACAGTTAATGGTTGCTAGAGGAAGGAGAGACTTTCCCTTCAGTTGTGTAGTCACAGATAAGTTGCCCAGACTTCTGTAAATGACCTATCACTCATGTTCCTGTAAGCAATCCTAAGTAAACTCACTGAATCAATCGGAAGATATGAAAATAGCTGGGGAACTGGTTGGGAGTGGGAGGGGGATGAAAGAGAGTATTGGGGAACGACTATGATCAAAATGCATTATAAACATGTATGTGTAATACCTATTCAATATAATTAACACATGCTAATAAAAATATTTTAAGTAAATGAAGCAAAACCACAAGTAAATGGCTGCTCTGCTGCCTGCTCAGACTGAAGCCCACTAAGGAAAGTGGCTGATCATATGCTTATCAGGTCCTTACAAGTCATGGAACAGCTCACAAACCTGACTGGAGTTCTAGAAGCTTCTTTCTACACTGATTTGGAAGCCTCTCTGAGAGCTTAATCATCCACAATAAGCGAAGATCTTCCCCTCAAGACAGAGATTCCTGGGGACAAAGAAACAAATCTGCCTGTTCTTTTCTCTGGGTGCCTCCAAGTAGAGTCCGCTGGGCTGTTTCAACAGACTCTAGTATTATTCTAATTATGATCTTTCCAGAACACCCCCTTAACTCTGGAGTTAGAAAGGATTGAATTTTATTACAATGTATTTCTGTTCAAAACAAAGGAAAAGGTTAATTAGAAATTCATGTTTTTGCAATGACCTAGCAACTTTCTTCCACATCTCACCCCCCCCCACACACACACTACTCACATACTCCTTACTTTTGTATTCTACTTTCTTTCACCCACTGGATCAGCTATAGCAAAAGTATTCTGATCTATAGCAGTACTTCTCAGACTGTGCTGGGGAGGAGGAACAACTTCATTTTGTGGTTGAAGAAACGATGGTCTTCCAGACTGAATGACTGTCCTCCTTCCCACAGTTGGAATGTAGCAAACACACACTGAAGCCTGGCTCCCTGATTTCTAGCGAACTGTCCCCAGTCTTGAAATTAAAACTGCTTGTTGACCCCCTGCCCCCCAGCTTCTGTCCTATTTCCCTCTTCCCCTTTACTGTCAACATTCCCTACTGTGAGTTGGGTACTTGTTCTTTTTACTTACTGCTTGCTCTGTGGGCTCCACAGGGTGGATTTCATGTCTTTGAAGGTGATGGGCCCTATACAAGGACACTGAGCGAGCAGCACTGGTAACATCAACAGCCATCTTGGGTTGGGCTTTCCTGCTACGTCATGGCAAGGATCACGTAGCTCTTTTTTTTTCACCATTGCTTTCATGGCTATCCCACAGCCACACACCAACAAGGAGCTATGTAAATTAGGCAACTGACAGGAATGCTGATCCAACTTCTTTTTACTCTTCCTTTCTTGAGCTTTTGGGGGTTTCTTCCTCTTTGGATGCCGTCTTGATTCCACCTTCTACTCCTGTTAGAACTTCTGTTAGTGTAGTACCATTAGCCGATCAAGCTGTCCATCACACGGGCACTACCGGACTTGGAAAAAGAACCACTCTGACTTTGGAATGCTTACTTTTTAATTCCAAAAAAACCATAAATATAAATGAAAGTGGAATCACAAGCAATATACCATAGCTGCACGGCAGGCTGGAGACAGATTGCATGGTTCCCAGCCTCTCTGTGCTTAGTTCCCTCTTCTGCAAAACGAAGACAGTAGTTCCCACCTCATAAAGTTGTGAGAATTAAATTGTTTAATGCATATATGTATGCATTTCACATGGTCTGTCAAAGGCTAGAAAGGCTTTTAAAATACAGGGTATGTTTATTAAAGCCATAAAAATCTATTTGTATATGATAACATTTCCCTCTAATAACTAATAAATTTGCAAAACCCCTTTTTCAAGTGTCTTTCTAGAATATTCTTTGTCAATTTGACTTACCACCACTCCCACAGGCTCAGAAATCATTAGGATACTAATATGACAGAACATTTCATATCTGAGAAGGAAGGACTACAGTAACTATTGTTACTAGGTAACAATGCCATGGCTGGCTTTGGTCACAGGAGAGAACTTTAGACAGACCCAAAGAGGAATGGCCATCCAGCTCACAGAATGATGCCTACTTCTGGGGAGCTTAGCATTTACTTCAAAGAACATAGATATGAATGAAAATACCAGGTGGTTTATTTCACTGCAAAACATAAACACACACACACACACACACACACACACACACACACATACACAAAACCAATCTGGTTATGCAGAGGTAGAAATGCTAACACAGTAAATGTTGACAACCTAGGTGCTAAGTAGTATGTACATATTATTTGCATGCAAAAGTCAAAGTGGAGCCAGGCCTTTAGTCCTAGCACTTGGGAGGCAAGGGCAGGTGGATCTCTGTGAGTTCAAGGCCAGCCTGGTCTACAGAGTGAGTTCCAAGGCAGTCAGAACTATAGGGAGACCCTGTCTCAAGAAGACCAAAAAAAAAAAAATAGAAAATAAAAAAAAGTCAAAGTGGGACATTTTGTATAATGGAGTTTTAAAGGTTTTTTTTTTTTCAGCATTTCAAAACCTATTTTGAATATTTAAATGAATAATTATGTCTCTGACATGTTTTTAGGTGATTACACACAGTGGTTTATTAAATAACCCTACTCTAGATACTGTTTCTAAGCATTTTCCTTTGGAAAAATGGTCTAACTAACATTCTTGAATGCATTGTTAGCATCTGAGATTATTTCCTCAGGATTAAATTTTACCTAAGGAATCATCAGGCTGAAGATGTGCTTTTTTTGTTTTTTTGTCTTTCAAACTTATGGCTAAGTATCATCCAACTACATTCAAGTATTATCATAGATAATATATAATTCTCTTTGGGCTGTGCTTTTTTTAAACCAATAATATATTTTATCTTCATTTAACTCTATTTTTTGTTCTTCTTTCAGTTTTTGTTACACTTATTTATTTGTTAATTATTTGTATGTGTGGAGGTTAGAGAATAACTTTGGGCATCAGTCTGTCCTTCCACCATGTGGGTTCTGGGATTGAATTTAGGTCATCAGGTTTGGTGTGGGCACTTTTACCTGATGAGCCATCTTGCCAGCCCTATTTCTTTTTTAAGACAGTGTCTATAAACCAATGTTGTTTAATATACACATATTTACTTTTACTAAGTCCTAAGACACCATGTTTCCTGTAGACAGTGTCTAGGCAAAACTGGGTGCTTGTTGAACTCACATCAATTATATATGCATTAATCGAATATATACCCGTGTCCCTCTCCCACCCCTCCCCCCTTCCCAATTCACCATTTCAGTCCATTTTCTGATGCAGTCTTTCTGTTGTTGTTCTTTTACTATGCATCCCCTTCCATGAGAAAATATGTATAATTGGTTATTGGTACTGCTCCACACTGAGGTGAAAGACATTCCATTGTCGTTTGTTTTGGGTGGACTGTGTTACTTCACTTAACATAATGTCTTCTAGCTCCCATCCATTTACCTGCAAAGTTCATGATTTTGTCTTTACTGCTGATAGACTCATTGTTCATTGTATAGATGTACCACCATTTTCTCTATCCACTCGTCAGTTGAGGGGCACCTGGGCTGGTTCCAGCTTTTTGCTATTGTGAACCGTGCTGCAATAAACATAGCTGTGCATGGATCTTTGCAGTAAGATGTGTCTTGTGGGTATATACCCAGGAGTGGTATGACTGGGTCAATGGAAAGGCTCATTTTGAGTCTTCTAAGGGTTCTCCACACCTGCTTTCCATAGTGGCTGTACAAGTTTACATTTCCACAGCAATGGATGAGTGTTCCCCTTTCCCACAAACCTCTCAGCACTTGGTATCATTCGTGTTCTGATCCTAGCCCCAGGTCTTATTGGAGTAAGTGCTGGACATCTTTGATCACTTGATTGACATACAACCCTCACCCCTCCACTGGAATGGTGGGGCTGTGGGGGTTTGCGCACAACAGCCGCAAATTGGTTTCATATGAAGAATGCTTGTTACGCATGGATTATCACTTATAGCTAAAAAATGAAAAAAAAAACTGAGAGAAAAAGATGCAGGACAGTTTATGGCAAAAAGCATGATGATCTGGGATGTGGGGTGGGGGTAGGGTGGGAAGGGAAAGGGAAATATGCTCTGAACTGAATTGGAAACATGATGTATGAAATGACACAAAGCACCATTAAAAAAAAAACAAAAAAAAAAAAAAAAGACAGCGTCTAATCCTTCAGCCCAGGCTGGCCAGGAATCCACTATGTAGCCCAAGCTGGCCTTGAATTTATGGCAGTCCTCCAGCCTCGGCCTCTCAAATGCTGAGTCTATTGGCACAATACACCTTGCCCAGCTTCACCATTTCTTTTCCTGTTAAATCTTTGCTAATTTAATATGCAAAAACTATGATCTTATTGTTTCTTGTTTTTCAATTCTGGTTTACTATATTTTTTAAAATTAGATTTATTTTTTTAAGTTAAGTTTATGTGTGTTTTGTCTGTGTGTGTGTGTGGCGGGGGTGTGTGCGCGCGCGCGAGCGCACCAGTGCATGCAATGCCTGTGGAGACCAGAAGAAAGCATCAGATCCACTGCATCTGAATTAAGGACAGTTGTTAGCTACCAAGTGGGTGCTGGGAAATGAACCCAGGCCCTCTGTAAGAGCAACCAGTGCTTTTAATCACTGAGCAATCTTTCCAGCCCCTGGTTTACTACATTCTGATGAGTGGGCATGTGGAGCTTCTGTAAAACACCTTTTTTCATCTTGCTGATTTTTTTCCTTCTTAGATAGCTTTTCCTTATTGACTAATGAACAAAGTAAACACTTGCATATAGTCTGGTATTTAATGTGTAGTTAAATATTTTTCTTGAATTTAGTTATAAGAAATGTCCTTCATTTTATGGATTTATGTGCTTTAATGACCGCACAAGGGTTACACTTTTAAAACTGCCAAGTCTGTCAGTCTTTTGCTTCTTTCCTTCTCATCCTGCTGTCATTTGACTCATTTTTCTTTTTTAAAAAAATTTTTTTTAATTTGATTTATTTTTGTATATGTATGAATGTACTGTCTGCATGTAGGTTTGTGCGCCCGTGTCGTGCAATGCCACGGAGATCGACGGAGGGTCTCGGATTCCCCTGGAACTGGAGTTCTCCTGGAATTGGAGTTACAAACGGTTCTTAGCCACCATGTGGGTGCTGGGGATCGAACCTGGGTCCTCTGCAAGAGCAGTCGGTGCTCTTAACCGCTAGGCTATCTCTCCAGCCCCTGACTCATTTTTCAAAGGATAGCAAAGCTTAAGCCCTTTAGGGAGTATCAGTTGCCGGCCCGGTGAAACCCAGACCTTTAAGCAGCCTGTGCTACCCCACATATTCTGTTATCACCATAGGTAGCCAAATTAATCTCAATGCAAACTCTCTACCCTGGGAAGCTAAGTTTCTTTGTATGCTTCAGTATAGGGATGCTGGAATATGAAGCAGAACTGAGGTAAGATGCCAAGTCAACAATTTACCAAAAGTAGAGAGGTTTGTTTAAAAATTTTTAAGGTTATTATTCCTATTTAGCAATGGGGAAGATGCAGTTTATTTTCAAGGCAGTCATAAGGACAAAAAGAACCGACAGAGTTAATCAGTTATCTATGTAGAATGGAATATTTAAGTTACTTAAGCAAAAATAAAAATCTCCAAAACAAAATAAAAAAATGATGAGTTTCACATTAACATCCCAACCCCTCCAGGGATCCCAACATACATTATACCTAATAGTGGCTTCTGGAAGGCAATGGTGCCAACTAATGTATGGAAGAAAAGTGCACAAACCACAAGAACCCCTTTCACCATATCCTTACACTCCTCTTATAAAAGGATTATAGGTCACCGCTACAATTAATTAAAGAATGGGATAGGAACTCTGTTGTTACAGGAAAAGTAGGTAGATGTTCTAGTTTCCTTTCTATTGCTGTGATGTAACACCATGACCAAAGCAACTTAGGGGGAGGAAAGGGTTTATTTGGTTTACACTTCCAGGTCAAAGTCCGTCATTGAGGGAAATTAGGGCAGGAACTTGAAGCAGAAACTGTGGAGGAATGTTGCTTGGTGGCTTGTGTTAGCTTATGCTCAGCTAGTGTTCTTACAAAGCCTTCCTTATTACAAGCCAGGACTACCTGCCCACGAAACAGTACTGACCAAGGTGGGCTGGGCCCTCCTACATCAATTACCAGTCAAGGTAATCCCTCACAGACATGCCCACAGTCCAACCTAATAAAGACAATTATTCAATTGAGCATTTAAAAAATTTTTTTTTGGTCTTTTTCGAGACAGGGTCTCCCTGTAGCCCCAGCTGGCCCCAAACTCACTCTGTAGACCAGGCTGGCCTTGAGCTCACAAAGATCCACCTACCTCTGCCTCCCAAGTGCTAGAATTAAAGGTGTGCTCCACCATGCCCGGCTGAGCCTTTTTTTCATTTTTTTTTTTTTATAGGCCATTCTAGGCTCAGTTAAATTGACAGTTAATGCTAACTAGGCCAGTAAGGGAAAGGAGAGTGTCTAACCACTGTTCAGAACAGCAGGAACCATTATCTCCTTAAAAAGTAGTTTACGCACGCCTTTTTTTTACAGGGGCTACAGGGAGACCCTGTCTCAAAAAGACCAAAAAAAAAAAAAAAAAAAAAAGTAGTTTAATCCACAGGCACCTGCTAGACTAAGCCCGCCTTTTATCAACACAGAGTAGTGGCAGTGGTAGGGCAGAAACCAAAACCAAACCCCAAACCAAATTAAATCCAGGAGGGAAGTAATAGGAACAAACTATTACTCAGAACAACTTCCCACATCTTCCTCCTGTAACCAGAAAGAAAACAGTGGGGTCATGATTTGAGTTCTCTTTCTGAAGGAAGAGTGAATGAACTGTTGCATTTCTCCCTGACTTTCATCCTGTTTCCAAAACATTGTTAGGATATAAGCCAGAGACTTGACTAGACCCTCCTTTCCTTGGCATTCTCTTAGAATGAGATGTTTACAAAAAGTCAAGGGCAGAGATAACTGTGAATTATTTTGGCTTCTGAAAAGATTTACTGTTTTTGTTGTCGTTACCACAATTCTTGAGTTGAAAACCAATCTGTAACCAGGCCCCAATCCTGGTGTGCCTCTTCTATATAACTATTGCATCTTTACCACCTTGAAATATTTTGGGTCAGTTCTATCTCCTCAACAAATGTTTCCATAAAACATGAAGCTTATCTACACATCTTAGTTTGAGTGTCTTCTATTACCACATTACTATTTCAGGCATATGAGCCAAATCGTAAGCCTTCAAAGCAGACTGGCTCGTCGATTCACATTTAATCATACCAAATAAATATCTGTGGAAAGTCTATCTAAATGAATGAAAGATCCATGGGACATAACGGTAAAGGTAATACTAATTAACAAAGCACACTTTATTAGCTAAATGATTATGATAAAGACAATACAATAGTAAGAATATAGCAATATATCCTGCAATGTGACATGGAATATTCTATTAATATGTTATTTAAATATACTAATGACATATATCATTCCTGATAGTTCAATGTACTCTTTCACTCCAGTTTTAAGGGGCCATTTAGTACTTTTAAGCTTCTATGAAATTGAACTGTGTCTTAATGTCAAATAAGGAGCCATTCGGCAAGTGACAACAATAACAGTAAGGCTTTTCCACCAGGATTGTGAACATAACAAATCTGAATGCCAACATTCCTATTAAAGTCTATCTAGTCACTGTGTGTGTGTGTGTGTGTGTGTGTGTGTGTGTGTGTAATACACATGACATTAAAACAACTGAAATCAGGAGAAATTGTCATATATGAAACATTAGATTAAAGCAACAAGAGGTTAATAGAAGCAATTCATGTGTTATTAAGGATTTACAGTTATAATGAAGTTACAGCTCTTCAGAAACTTCCGGCTGGTCATTACTAGAGCAGCTGCATCATTTGGAGAAATTTATGAGTCATTCGAACATCACACACACACACACACACACACACACACACACACACACGCACGCACCAAAACAGAAACAACTCCCCCCCACATATTTGTGTTAAACATCCCCTCACATAATTGTGTTGAATAAGAAACCAGATTGTGGTTTAATCAAATAGTATAGTCAAGGCATCAAATTTACAGTATGGTTTGATAACTGGAAAGAAAACTCCAGACACAAGACTACAACATGTTCTTAAATGCTGTATTAGAGAGATGGCTCAGCAGTTAAGAGCACTGGCTGCTTTTCCAGAAGACCCAGGGTTTGGTTCCTAGCACCCACACATGGTGGCTAACAACCATTCCTTAACTCCAGTCCCAGGGGATCAAACACTCCCTTCTGGCCCCCGTGGGCATTGACATAAATGGTGCACTGACATACATGCAAGTAAAACACTGGAAAACATAAAATAAGAATAAATATTTAAGAAATTTAACGGGTGTACTATGTATGCTATTTTGTGGAAAAAGACACATATTAACAGCTGCATGAAAGGGTGTTGTGAAGAATGAGTTGCTGTACAGGACATGAATCAATCTACTCTGCTTATATTTTGAAGTTTTCATATGTGCATGATACTAAATGTTCCAAGTTACTGAAAGTACCTTTTTGAGTAAGGATACAAATAAAGTAAAACTTCTACCTGATGCCACGTGGTGTCATGGTTCAAATTGTAGTTATTTTACTTCTTGATGTTATATACAAATCCAGATGTCTTAGATTTGAAAATACATGATAAATTGAATGGAGGCTAAAATACATGCTCTGTGAGTCCCCAGACTTCTCTTAGTGGAGGAACAGAAGGTCGTTGCTCAGGAAGGAGATAGGAAGAGTCTGTGATTTTTTTTCTTAAATACCAGACAGAATTGTAGAACTAATGGAATTTGAAGAGAAGCCAACTCACAATCATGACTTATAGGTTGTTGGGTTTTTGTTTTTTGTTTTTTTTTGGTCTTTTTGAGACAGGGTCTCCCTGTAGTCCTAGCTGTCCTGGAACTCACTATGTAGACCAATCTAGCCTTGAACTCACAAGATCCACCTGCCTTTGCCTCCTGAGTGCTGAGATTACAGGCATACGCCACTACCCACCTTGATTTAGTTTTTTAATTTAGGCCACAGATTGCATTCTGATTCAGATTAAACCTTCCACATGCTTTCTGAAATTAAATTTATTTTTATTACACAAAAGAATCTTATCAATATCCTCATGTTTAAAAAGTCTTCATATATGAGGATATAGTCTGCTTTATACCAAACGAAATATTTGATAAATTTCTTTTGAAAACTTATTTTGGTAAATGTTGATGGTATTTCTTCTAGTTTACAAAGGTTTCGTAGGTCAAAGTAACACCTTCATGGTAGTTTCGGTAAGTACAAAAAAAGCACAAAGAAACTAAACATCATCCTTCATTTCACCACTCATAGAGTATGCCTTTAACAGTTTTGTAATTTTTCAATAGACTTAGAGCAAAACCAAGCAGCAGCGCTTACATCAGTGGATGTGAGATGAATACCAAAAAAAAAAAAAAAGAAAAAAGATGAATGCTGAAAGCTTGGAGATGCCCCTTTCTTTCTAAGGGAACTTTACACAGGTCTAATCCACTGAGATCATTTGTCTTCTCAAGTTCTCATTCTCCTTACATATCCAGAGTTCCTCTGAGACTCAATCTGATTTCTACTGTGTGGCAAACAACCACTCAGGGAAAGATGGTCACTGTCCTCCGTCGGTTATTCATTTACTCATGAATTCAACAAACATTTATTGTTTACTAGATGCCTACACCACAAACATGGCCCCCTGCCTTCGGCGATTACAATGCAAAGGCAAAATGGATTAATACATAAATATACAAGCACAAATTTACGACTTTTGATTAAGTGTGGAAGAGGAAAATAACAGCAAGTTATTTTCTCCCAATTCGGAAGAGCCTGGTATTGTGAAGGAATGACAACCCAGAGGGCCAAGAAGCATGAAAGGGGAAGGTTCTAAAGCTGTGGACTAAGTTGCTTAAGGAGCACAGTAGTGAGAAAGAGAGCAGCCTGGAGAGGTGGGCCCACCTTTAATGGGTGTCTTAACCTCTGATGAGGATTTGGAATTTTATTTCATTTACCTCCACTTTATGTATGGATTTTTCTCTTTAGATCATGCATAGTTGGACACTCAGAGTTTTTTTTTTTTTTTTTTTTTGGTTCGTTTTGAGACAGGGTCTCCCTGTAGCCCCAGCTGTCCTGGAACTCACTCTGTAGACCAGTTCTGGCCCGTGAACTCACAAAGATCCGACTGCCTCTGCCTAGGATTAAAGGCGTGCGCCAGCCACCACGCCCGGCTCAGAGTTTGTATTTTAAACTTTTTTTACTGCGTAACTTTCAAAGCTTAAAGCAAACTTTAAAAGCTTACGAAAAGTCTCATTTAGTTTTCCTCTAAGTGCACAGAAGCTAATCTAAGATGCTCAGGTTCAGTTTGAAGAATCTCTAAATGCTCAGAGGGAAAGGCTCCATGCTGCAGCTCCAAGCCGGTGTGGTCCACCACTCAACAAGATTCTTAAGATCCTCCTTTGCTTGGCGACGCAGCTCGGCTACCGGCAGCGACCCCGCACTCCCGCAGGTCCCGCACTCCTAGGCGGGTCACCCGGCTCAGGTGTGCAGGGCGGCTTTGCCCAAAGCCCTGAGCACCCGCAGCGCACGCGGGGGCGGGAACACCCGGCTCCCGGATAGCTCAGACCAGGGCGGGCTGGGGCGGGCTGGGGCGGGGCGAGGGGCGGGGCATGGCGCGTGGGCGGGGCGGCGCCGCGGGAAGCAGCAGAGTTCTATTGAGCAGTGGCCGGGCGCTCGGGTCCCGACCCGGGCCACCCACGGGGCGGGGAGCGCTCCTCGGTCCCGGGATCCGTCGCCGGGAAGGCTGAGCGCGCCGGGGGCGGCCGCGAGAGCGCGGGGGATGGCCGCGCGGGGGAGCATCGGGCGGAGAGCTGCCCGGGCGAGCTGAACTCTTCCCGAGTGACCCTGACATCCGCGTCGCCCTCGCGAGTGGGTGGCGGGCTCTCGCTCTCGTGCGGGCACAGGAAGGACGACGAGGCCACCGGATCCATCCGCTGGGCTGTAGCCCAGCTCTCCAGCCGCGGTCGCGCAGCGTGGCGGGCTCCGCCGTACTCGAGAAAGGGCGGGTAAGTGCGGCGCTGCGGAGTCCGCGCGACGCCTGTGACCGCTGGGCTGGGACCCCCGCGAGGCTGCCAGACGTGACCAGTTGTCCGCGGGAAAGGCTGCTTCCTCCTCGGCCGGCTGAGCAGCTCTGCTTCCTCTGGGGCTCAGCCCGAGGCCCCGCTATGGACGGCGAGAGCGAGGTGGATTTTTCCAGCCGCGGCGGCGTCGCCCCTTTGTGGCGGAGACGCTCGACCCCTCCGCCCCAGCTGGCGGCCCGGAGCAAGCCGCGGCCTCAGTCCTACCAGAGCCCGAGCGGGCTGCTGATCACCGACTTCCCGGTGGAGGAGCGAGCCCTGCCGGCGCTGCCCGCGCCCGCCCCGGACGGCAGGACGGTGCCCAGGAGCCCCGCGCTGCTGTGCGCGCCGCGCGGGCCGGTGGCCAATGGTCGCGGCGTCTCCCCGGACCGCAGAGCTCCCTCGCCTCGCCTCCGACGGCCCCGGTCCCCCCAGGGCCCCCACGCGGCGACCGGCGGCCCCCCAAAGTCCCCGGAGAACGGCTCCGTGGCCTCGCCAGCGGCCCCGCTGCCGCGCGCCCCGCGGACTCCCGACGCTCCCGGCCCCGGCCGCCCCGGGGAGGACCGCACCGGGGCGCCTGCCAGCCTCGTGCCCTCGCCCGCTGCCAATGGTCTTGGCCCCAAGCGCGACTTTCCTGGCTCGGCTTTGCAGACTGGTCAGACGGCCAGGGACCCCGAGCAGGGCTCCTCGAGACTCCCCCCTGCACCCCAGTACAAGTCTTCAGAACAGAAACTGCCGCTCCAAAGACTGTCCTCCCAGGGGATCGAGCTCACCGAAAACCCTTTGGTGGTTTTGAGCACCAACAGCCCCGCCGCCCTTAAGATGGGAAAGCAGCAGCTCATTCCGAAGAGCCTCGCCTCGGAAATTAAGATGAGTAAATCCAACAGTCAGAACGGGGAGCCCCACAGGAGGCTCTTCAAGGTGCGCAGCATGGTGGAGGGCCTGGGAGCACCGCTGATCCACGCAGGGGAAGAGAGCGAGGTCGACAACGACGTGGACAGCCCGGGCTCTCTTCGGCGAGGCTTGCGGTCCACGTCCTACAGAAGGGCAGTGGTCAGCGGCTTTGATTTTGACAATCCCACCAGCTCAAAGAAGAAGAACAGAATGTCCCAGCCGGCTCTGAAGGCAGTGGTGGAAGACAAGGAGAAGTTCTCTAGCCTAGGACGGATAAAGGTAGGACGGGGCAGCAATGGAACTCGAAATGCATTGAGAGAAGGAGTGTCATATGCCATGCATTAAGCCAAGGTTAATATACTATGTTAGGGACTGTTTTTGAATGCCCACTGAAAGTTACATAGCTGTCTAGTAAAATGAATTTTTAAATCAACTACCCAGTCACTACTAGAGGGTGTCAGCTAGTTCTGTTGCTTGTTTTATTCACCCTGCCCTTTGCTTTTATTGGCATTAATCACTGAGTGTTGTAGTTGACAGATTAGTAACTTAGAACTTCAGGTGCTGGTGCATCACACCCTCATACAGGCCTAGAAGTTGCACTTACTAAATAGACTGTCAAATAAGAAAGACCTGATGAATGAGGGACAAGGGTGGAGGACTGTTTTGGAGTGGTGCTGCCTTCCTCCGAAACAAGACAGATCTAAGCAATAGGGCAAAGATTCCCTTTGGCAGTCACATTTTTTCTTGATTAATCAGACAACTGGAACCAGTCTATATAAATGTCACATATGCAATACACAAGCAAGCCTGTTTTACTTTAGAGCATATGGTCTTAAAGGAAAGACATTACATAACATTTTATGTGTTTTTGTCCTCTCAGCTCTGCAAGTATAGCAGAGTTGAGTTTAACAGTGAGAATGAATCACTTAGTGAAGGGATCTGGTCATTTGAGGATTCAGAGTCTAGTTTAACAGGGTGTGGGGGACATTGTCCACTTTATTTTACTGTTTCAGTGAATTGTGGCAGTCACATGGGTGAACTGCTGTAAGGACTCTTAGTGGTATGCTTTTGGGAATCTAAGGAATATAACAGAAGGTACTTTTGCTTGTAATAGTTGTGTTTTCTTTTTGGCTCATTCATACAGAGTTTGCTTTTCTCCTTTTGTTGCCTTTCTTTTTTTCTTAGAAGAAAATGCTGAAAGGACAAGGGCCATTCGATGGGGAAGGTAAGCATCGAATTTTCCAGACTTCTGTTACAGCTTCAATGTGGTTTAACAATTATAAGTTGAAACCTAAGTGCAGTAACAAAAACGCTTATGAAAATAAGTCCAACTTCACAGATTGATTATACAATACAAACTCTGCACATGAAGGTGGATTTTATCCAGTAAGACCAACAGTGAACAAAATAATGGCATTTTTATAAACTGCTAACTTTTTCTGCTCATAGCCTGGGAGTTTTCATTCTTTACTCTGGCTCCACCCTCATCTCAAAAAATCAGAGATTTTTTTTTTAGCACTCCCAGACTGGCATTCAGGTCTTAAGTGGTATTTCCTTAGGTCACATTTCTTTTTACTTAAGAGTCTCTTTACCATATTTCCACATTCAATTTTCATTTCTAACTTCCTGTTTTCTTACTAAGTTTCACCTTTGGGGAAATCAGCTTTCTTGGTGGAAAACAGCTTATTTTTAAGAATTTGTAACCTGCATAGTATTTGTTATTAAGGATTTCAGAAACAAAAGCAACTTCGACCAGGTGTTCACATGCTAATCAGATTAGTGGACTTTCTGTAAATAGATGGGTCAAGTGTCGGCCAACTGGAGGACTGTGGAGGAAGCAATCCCACCTGAGGCCAGAGGCTCTTTGGACACTGAGGGTACTGATATTCTGCCCTGCTTTGAAATGCTGAGAGTTTCAAAACTTTAAAGAGTTCTATAGAAAAGTGAACATAAAACTGTGCAGAATTACAAAACAGAGAACCTTGGATAATTGTAAATGTTTCCTCTATAACTGCAAATGGGTAATATATGAAAATTCATTGTATGAAGCTTAGAAAAATCAATGATTTGTGGAGAAGAAGCCCATTTACAGTATTTTGGCAAATTGGGATAAATCCATTTCCTTGATTTTATAATTGAGGACATTAGAAGCTCTCAGAATGTTAGTAACTTGTCCTGGTTCATACCTCAGATAGCACAGCTAGTCATTGGACTCAGGCCAGCTTCTTCATGCATCAAGGTGCATCTTTAAAGAGCTTCATGAGGGAGAGGCTGGAGAGATGGCTCAATGGTTAAGAGCCCTAACTGCTCTTGCAGAGGACTGGGTTTGATTCTCAGCACCCACATGGCGGCTAAGAACCATCTTTAAGCTGGGCGTGGTTAAAGGCGCATGCGTTTAATCCCAGTACTCAGGAGGTAGAGGCAGGTGGATCTCTGTGAGTTCAAGGACAGCCTAGTCTACAGAGTGAGTTCCCAACCTGCTGGGACTATAGGGAGACCCTTTCTCAAAAGAAACAAAAACAAAAAAGCTTCATGAGTATGAGGTCGACTTATATGTACTTCAGCCAATGCTGCTTTCCTGGAATTGGAATTTGATTCTGTGGTCTTCGCCTCAATATTGAAATTTGCGTTTTATAAAGTCAGAGGGCAGATCATCCTAAGTAGTTGTATGTAACCTCTTTGCATAAGGAGTTGTTTCTGTGTACCTTATCTATTCTCATATATGGCGATGTAGAAAACCACTTTTATAGCGATGTAGAAAGCCACTTTTACATACACATAAGTGAAAAATGCAGGATTCTTAACTGTTAATGGCCTGCAAGCCTGCATCTTGAGAAACAGTGTATTTTGCTGGTGAGAATCTGTGGTGCCAGGGTCTTGCTGTGTCTACTATCATTTGAGTGGTAGTGAGCAGGGCTGTTGCCTCACTGGTCCCTATCTCATCATGTATGAAATGAGTGACGACACTGCAGCCCATGTTGGTGACATTGAATGAGAAATCCTATCATCAACGCTATGTGTATTCTTTTGCCACACTATAAATGGTCTAAAGACTTTGGGAAACTGAGTTTGACTTTTCTCATATGTGGAACAACATAAGGTCTTGCATAGACTCTAATGTTAACTTAGACACAATGTATGCAGTGCTATAAGTGGTTTCTAAAAGAAATGGTAGTGTGGGGAAAGCATTTCAAATTCCCTAAATCCCAAACCAAGCTTGTAATCTTCCCCATCATGCCTGAAGCTCTTCTGGTGTTCTTGTCGCTTACTTCCTATCTGTGTGACCCGATGGTCTGGGGAACATTCTTAATAACTTCCTCTCTCTACCCCTTTATTCTGTCTATCATTACTCCGTTGTAAGTGGCACAGGTCAGGTCTCCATTAGCTTTCATTGACACACCCCAATAGCTTACTGTTAGTCCCCTGGGTAGCTGTGTTTGATTGGCAGAGCTAAGCAACTTTTTACTTGCATTCAGGATAAAATTCAATAATAACTGTGAAAGGAACTGCATCCCTTTGAACTCTGGATAAAATCCAGTTCTTTAAGATGGCTTATTTGGATTTAGATTGTGTGGCTCGTTCTCTAAACCTACCTGTTGTTGTGGGACCACTGCCCATATCCAACCTACAACTTGACCTTCATTAGTGCGCTTAAGGTTTTTGTATTTCCGTGTGCTTTAGACTTTGTCTATGTGTTTTCTTTTTCCTTGAGTTCTGCTGCCTCTGTATTGTCAGAGCTTAGTTTCTTCTCATTGACACCTTTGTGACCCCCCCAGACTGTGTCATACTTTCACCATTCTGTTCTCCGGTCATCTGTACATAAATCTTATTTGTCAATGTGTATTTACATGCAAGCATATGCCCTCTGCTGTTCAGTAACATGTGATCTAGCTTGGAGTAAAAGACGGTCCTATCAGTGGTCCAATATGCTATGCTCTGCCCTGTACTTAACCTCACATCCCATCTTCTGTAATTTCTCCCCTTTCATGGGACTCCAGCCACCTTGGCCTCACTGTACCTTGTACATCCAGACGTACCGAGCAGACTCCTGCACCATGGCCCTTATACTTGCTGTTCACTCTGATGAAATGGTCCTCCTAGGCTGTGGAGATGGCTCAGTAGGTAAAGTGCTTGCAGCACAAGCATGGGGACTGGAGTTGGTGTTCTCAAAACCTATATGAAGCGTGATGTGGTAGAGTCTATCTAATCCCAGTGCTTTTCTGGCAAGCTGGGAACCTCAAACAAGGTAGGAAGTGAGGACCGATACCCAAGGTTGTCTTTTGACTTCCTCCTGCATGTTATTATGCAGTGTAAACACACACACACACACACACACACACACACACACACACACACACAGGAAATGCTATTTCCTAGCTGTACCAGTGGTTTGCCTTCTTAACATCTTCTATCTTGCCTTAAATATCACCTCTGTGAGCTCTTCCTAGATGATCCAATTTAAAATGCATGTACTCTCTTCCCAGCATTTCCCACCCCTTTCCATCTTTTATTTTTCTCCCTGACAACATATCTGTATTTGAAATACTATGAAAGTTACTTGTTTATTTCAGTTCTCTTTCATTTTCATGTCAGTTCCATGAACTTTGAGACTTGTGTATCTTTTTTTGTTCATTGTAACCCCAGTTGCTTAGCAGTTGCTGGCATCTAGTAGACATTTCCTAAATGTCAATTGTATGAATAAATACATGAGTATGAAATTGACTTTTTTTTACTGACTTGTTGGCTCATGAAAGAATGAATGCTACTATTTCCATTTTACTATCAGAACTTAAGACATTATAGATGTACAATAAATGTTCGCAAAATAGGTAAATGAATGATAATGGAGATTGAGGAAAACCTAGCATATGGATTTAGTTTAACCTGAATAACAGCGAGTTAAGGCTGACTGTCCTTCCTGAGTAGTGGACAGAGACATTGAAACTTTGATTCAGGTGGAATGCCATATATTCTTCGGTGACAAAGTATGTTTACCTCTTCTGCTGCTATTAATTAAGCCAGGCTCTAAACACTATATATATGTGGAGAGTTGTTTACAACAAGTTGAGTAGTTATTAGGGGCAATTAGTGACATGCCTGACTTCTTTTCTTGCAGAAAATGCAGTTCTGTATCAAAACTACAAAGAAAAGGCCCTTGACATTGACTCTGATGAAGAATCAGAGCCCAAAGAACAGAAGCCAGAGGAAAAAATTGTGATTCACCATAAGCCACTGAGATCTACATGGAGCCAGCTCTCTGCGGTGAGTGTTTACATTCTTCTTTTCTATCTGTGGGAGGAAAAGACCAATTTGTGGAAATGGTGCATGAATGTGGCCTTTATTTTTTCTTCCAATGATCCTGTAACTATAGAGAGGCTTTTCAGATTATAAAATGTTTCTTGAAACTGTACAGACACTAGTTAAGAACAGGGTACTTGCTGGGTGTGGTGGCTCCCAGCACTTGGAAGGCAGAGGCAGGCGCAGGCACAGGCTGATGTCTGTGAGTTCAAGGCCAGCCTGGCCTATAGAGCGAGCTCCAGGCCAGCTGGGACTAAAGGGAGAGCCTGTCTCAAAAAGACCCCCCCCAAAAAAAGAACATGGTGCTTGATACTTCCGGTCAGAAAAATAAGTTTTGAGAATATGAAGTACCTTAAGACTGATATACTATCAACCCAGGAAGCACTTCTTAATATCTTTTCTTCCATTTGCATTTTAATATACTGTATGTGTAGTGATAATAGTGATAATATGTCCCGAATGTTATATATGCAATGTGTTGTGTATATGTGTGTATTTATGTACAATAGGGAGCCGATTACACTTCTTTCTTTGATGTTTCATTTGATATAACCACATTTATCTTTTCTTGAAGCTAACTAATGAATCGTCCTTGTCTGTATCTTTTGTGTATTTTTATCTGACATTTTTATGTGGATGGGTAGTTTCGTTTTTCTGCATACTTTGTTTTTAAGCCATCATTCACTTTCCTCCTAACTTGTAAAAATGTCATAGTGTGTTGCTTTGTTTTATTGACATAGTTTGGATACAGCATTTATGAATATCTGATGCATTAACAAGTGGAAGAGAATCCTATGGCTGGCCTCATGGCTGGCTTAGGTGGTAAGAACATTGCATCAAAAGCAAGTTAGTACAACTCTGAGAGTCCTTAGGCAATATCAGGGCAGAGGCAGTTTCCTCTTAGGCCACTGAGCATTGTTCAGAATCAGGACTCTCATGGACTTGGTGAACTCACCAGCAGAGAAAACAGTTACTTAAGCCGGTACTGTATAACCAGGACCATGGCACTACATAAATACTAAAGGTAATGAGACAGCTTTTGGTTCAGACTTTACCTCTCCTGGTCTAATCTATATTGGAATTCAAGTCTAGAAATCAAGTCCTTTCTCCCTATATCTTTCCCACCTTCTAATCCTATTCGCTTATGAATCCATTCCTTTCCAGTACTTCAGAGCTGCTGTGCCTATGAAACTGTGCCCAAAATTGCAGTGCTTATAGCAGCAGGGCAGGTGGTGTGAATAGGGGATGCTTGTGAGCAAGGGTGAGGGGGAGAGAAGTGAGGGTTGTGCTGGACAGGCCTTGTGTAAATTAAGCACCTACTATTTATCTTAAGGCAGATAAGTATAAGGGCTCGGTATTATCACTTATTAATAATATTGAGAAGCTCAACTTTGATGAGTATTATCTGAATTCAAGTTTTAAGGAAATGTTTTGTGAATACAGTAAAATATCCATGGGTCCTCTTGGCCTCTCCCCTAACACTGTGCAATTTCTATGATATTCTTAGGATGATTTTTATGGAGTGAGATGGTAAAAATGTCTCCAGAGAGTTAGAGTGTTAGTAGTCTTATATTCTCATATGATGATCTGAAGAAATGCATATATCAAAACACATACCTGGAAACATTAACTGTAAATGACTGTCATTCAGTTCATTCAATGGTTGGTGTGGCCCATTTGGTAAAGGACATGGGAGAAAAGACCAGTGTGTTTTCTGAGCTTTCACTTGGTGACAGCAGCTGTATTTGTTAACACAGCCTAAGTCCTGCTATTGATTTTTAAACACTCAACAGAAACTTGGACTTATGTGTCAGTTACACTTTGATCCAGCTTAACTTTGACATTAAAAACGAGGCTGCCAGGTCCCAGTGAGATCCTAGCTGGATGCTTCAGAGATGGCTCAGCAGTTATATGAGCACTTGGTGTTCTCCCAGAGGACCTGAGTTCAATTCCCAGTATCTACATTAGGCAGCTCACAAAGGCCTCTAACTCTAGTGACAGGGGATCTGAGACCCTCTTCTGGCTTCTATGGGTGCCTGCATGTATGTGGCACACATACACAAATTAAAAAAAAAAATGTTAATCTGGGCCGGGCGTGATGGCACACACCTTTAATCCCAGAACTTAGGAGGCAGAGGCAGGCAGATCTTTGTGAGTTCAAGGCCAGCCTGGTCTACAGAGTGAGCTCCAAACCAGCTGGGAGCAAAAGGGAGACCTTGTCTCAAAAATACCCCCCCCCCAAAAAAATGAGGCTGCCATATTTATGGACTCCTGGATATATATTTAGATGAGCAGATATATATGCAGTTGAACAATAATGCCTGTCCTTCAGTGTAGCCCCTAAATATGGACTTGTATTATCATTTGGCCAGGAATAAATATACCAGTATACCTTTTGTTAACAAGATTGATCTCAAAGAACACTCTCACAGTAGAAGGTAAAAATTTAGCCTCTGTTAGCTGGGTAGAGTGTCACTGGGAGGCCCCTGAGTATTTATCATGTTCCTTGGTAATTATAACAGTGTGATTGAACTTTACCACCTAGAGTTGCTTAGGTAGGGCCCTGAATTTTCTGTGTGTCTTTTATAACTCATTTCTATTTAAATTTTACTTTAAAATATTATAAAGTTCTATTTATATTAGCATAGAAAAGCAAAGAAAACATAAACTACTCATTCATAAAGGCAGTAGATCTCCATATACTCACAAGCTACATATAACAAATACTAACATTTTGACCTGTTCTCTTCAGCCTCTTGTTTTTTGAGGCTATTCAGTTCAATACCTCATCCTCTCCTGCATTTTCTTCTTCTTGTCCCCTCAAAGGTAATAACTATCCTGAGTTTCTTTTCTGACTGTCCCATATGGGTTTTCTTCTTCTAAAATACTTTCATAAGACAGAATTTGTTACTGAGTCTAGGTTAGCCTCAAACTTGTAGTTAGGACTCTCAACAGAGAAGGCTTCATGAGTGAGCAATGTTGTCAGGGTAAGTGGCTATAATAAGTGTTGTCACTTCCATTTCTGTCTGGTCCCAGGTCCTCATTCCTTTTTATAGATAGATATAAGGCCAAAATTGAAGGCAAGAATCAGGAGTTTTCCATTACTGATATTCTTTTGTCAACTGGCCATGCTTAACTTTCAGTATGTCGAATTAGTGGAATAACCTCCACCTCATCTTCTGGTAAGTATAGCTTTAACTAAAACTCTTCTTTGAGGAAGACCTTGATTCCAGGAATATAGTAAGATAAGACATTTTCTAGCAATGTGTTATTGTCAAATTGGCACTCATTTGACCTTGTACTCAAGAGGGGCGTGTGGCATACACATATGCCTTAGACACTGTTAAATATTTCATTTTCTGAATATCTCTTATCTTTGTTGCAGACATATGCAGGCCTCCTAGTATGATGAAATTTCCTTATCTGTAGACTATAAGAATATTTAGTGTGTCAAAGACTCTTTCTTTTGATGTGTGGCAATTTGTGGTTGTTATTTAAGGTCTTTCTGCCTTCTTTCTGTTGTATAATTTATCTCAATGTGTTTATTCATGTGTCTCCTTTGATTTCATTGGACAGTAACAGGTAGGACAGTGCTCAGCCACACAGGTAGCAGGCGGTTCCCATTTATGGTGTTGGGACAGATTAAATTGTGGTGTTGCCTTGACCTAGGAGTGATGGAGAAGTGCAAAGGTATAAAAGAGATATTGATCCCTCCGGAGAATAATGAATGTTTATAGACTCCACAGACTTCAAGTGACCTAGTGGTGTATGTATTTAGCAGTGATGTCTCTGTCAACAAGTTCTCCATGTAGAAGTGGGATGGTCTCTTGAAATCCAGAATGAAATATCTCACAGGGTTGGACAGACTCAGTCCTTATTCTCCGGACTTTCTACATCAATTCTTCACTTCAGGGCTGTGCTGGCTTTCGAGCCTTGGGGAATAGAAACATGTCTGACATAACTAAAGTGGACACTATTCCTAGGATTTGATTGCTTATATGTGGAAAGAATTTGAGGTTTCGAACTTGTGAAGATGTTTTTTACTTCAAAAGATGATTGTCTGGAACTGTGCCCAGACTCAAGGAACCTGTTGCATACAGGTAAATGGCTCAGTGACTCACCAAAATCAGCAGTTTGAGCCCGAGCCAGCAGTTCTTGAGTCTCTGGGAAAATCTTCTGGGTTTAAAAAAAATATTGATTGTGTTAGTCAGGGACAGAACACTGAGTACTTGTTACACTTAGTGCCAGATGCACTGCCACTTGAATCTGGGATAAAAAGTGAGTTCTAATTTCCTTTTGTCATTAATAAGATCTCAAAGGTATTCCTAACTCTTCCTTTATATGGACTTTTGCTAACTTTTAGCTTTTCATTACAACCCTCAATCCAAGCGCATACTCTGCATACTCTATGAATTGACTGTTGCAAAACCAGTGTTTATTTTGTTATATGCAGTGACAACACCAAAACCACACTTGCCAGCAGGGCCTTGACCACATTTGTTTGTCCTAGGGTGTGTTTGTATAATTTCTATTACATTACCATGCCAGGTACCTTCAAGAAGGGTATTTGGGCTCCAGAGGCAGAAGCTGGAACACATTGTATACTTTCCACACCTAATATAGTCATCCTCTTCTGGCTCTTGCACGCGCCGGCCTGCAGCTTTATCAGTCATCTTACATCAGGTCAGATGTTTCTTCAGTGTGCTTCCAGATTTTAAATTCTCTAGTCAGGGATTGGTTTTTATATTTTTGTCAGAGAACTTTGGCCATGTTTAGTGGCTAGTGATGTAATGTGGAATCCAGAATTAGGACCTCAGACTCCTTGTTTCTGGCCTCAGCTACTAAGGCACATGTAGTTAAGTTTAGGGAGACATTTTAGAACTTGTAGAAATGAGAAAGGAATATTTGAAAGTTGAGAAATTTATACATGTCATTTTGTTGGGTTCAAAATACATCTTTTGTGTTTCAGCAGTACAATCTCATGGAATTTATTATTCTTTAAGGATTTAGATTCCATTTATTGTGAAAGATCCTAATTTTGCTCAAAATCATAGTTAACAAATACTGTTTTTAACTTTTTCATTGAAGAGATCTTTCAGAAACTCTCTTGGTTCGGTTTTCTCTTTGTGGGTATGTTTTGAAGCTATTATGAATGGGTTATTTTCTTTATTTCTCAACATCTTTGTTACTGGCATATTGAAAGCTACTGACTTTTAAAGGTTGATTTTTATATACTACTGCTTTTATTTTTTTTTATAAATATATATTTTTTAATTTAATTTATTTCTGTATGTGTATGCATGTACTGTCTGCATGCAGGTGTGTTCACCCATGTCGTGCAATGCTGCGGAGGTCAGAAGAGGGTGTTGGATTCCCCTGGAACTGGAGTTCTCCTGGAATTGGAGTTTCAGACGGTTCTTGGCCGCCATGTGGGTGCTGGGGATCGAACCCAGGTCCTCTGTAAGAGCAGTCAGCACTCTTAACCGCTAGGCCATCTCTCCAGGATTCAAACAGTAGAGTTGCATGTAGGTAAAAAGAAAGATAACTTTACATTCCTAAATTACATAGCTAGTAGATGTATGTTTTAATGTACTTTTTTATAGTAACATCAGGTAATATGGTATAATATTTACTAAAAAAGAAAAAAATACTCAGTTTGCCTTACATATAAGGATTTGGTGCTAAGATCCACAAATGAGGGACACCTTCATTTGTTTTTCTGGGACTGTGTTACTTAGCATAATGGCTTCTAGTTACACCCATTTACTTGCAAATTTCTTTTTTTATGAGATTTTTCTTTTTCTATTGAAGTTTTGTGCATTTCATATAACATTTCTCAATCAAATTTAGACCCATTTCCCCTTCCTTGCCCCCCACCCATCAGATGTTTTTCTCAGTCTTTTTTTTTTNCCTCAGAGGTCAGAAGAGGGTGTCAGATTCCCCTAGAACTGGAGTTAAAGACAGTTCTTAGACACTATGTGGGTGCTGGGAATCGAAGCTGGGTCCTCTACAAGAGCAGTTGGTGCTCTTAACCCCTAGGGCATCTCTCCAGCCCCATATTTTATTATTTTTATTTTATGTGTATGACTGTATTGCCTGCATGTAAGTAGATGCACCCATGTCAGGCAGTGCCCACAGAGGTCAGAAGAGGGAGTTGGATTCCCTGGAACTGGAGTTATGGATGATTGTTAGCAGCCAGTGCTCTTAACTGCTGAGCCATCTCTCTCGCCTCCTACTGCATTTTAAGCATGCTATAACAGGCTCTGATAGGCTTTAAGGTCTCATATATTCAGGATCAAATTGTCTGCAAAGAGGAATAATTTTACTTCTTTTCCAATTTGTAACCTTTTTATTTCTTTTTCTGGTTTTATTGTTTAAGCTCAGACTTCAAGGACTATATTGAATAAGAATGGAAAGAGTAGTTACTCATTTCTTGTTCCTGAGTTTAGTATAAAATCGTTGAGTTTTTCCTCACTTATTATAATGTTGGCTATGGTTTAGTCATATATGGGCTTTATTATGCTGGGACACATCCCTTCTATTCCTACTTTCTTTAGGGATTTTATCATAAAGTGACATCCGGCTTTGTCAAAGCCCTTTTCTGAGTCTGTTGAGGTAATCATGTGATTTCTGTCTCACTTTGAGTATTATTTTTTTAATCTTTTGATTTATTTTTATTCTATGTGTAGGAGTATTATGCCTGCATGTATGTAAGTGCATCCATGCCATGCAATGCCGTAATAGAGTGTTGGATCCCTTGGAATTGGAGTTAGATGATTGTTAGCCTCCATGTGGGTGCTGGGATTCAAATCTGGGTCTTCTGCAAGAATAGCCAGTGTTCTTAATCTTTGAGCCATCTCTTCAACCCCTTCTTTGAATATCTTAATGTGATGTATTATACTTTCTGATTTTCATTTGGTAAACTGTCCTTGCTTCTTAAAATGAAGCTCACTTGGTCATGGCGAATGATCTTTTTGATGTGTAGTCGAGTTTGTTTGCAAATATTTTATTAACAAATTTTCTCTTTTCGTTGTTATTTCCTTTTCTGATTTTGGTATCAGGTTAATGCTTTGTAAAATAAGTATAGTAGCACTCATTCCCTTTTTATCTTATGCAATAGTTTGAAGAGTGTTGGTGTTAGTTTTTCTTTAAGGTCTGGTAGAATTCAGCAGTGAATCTTTCTGGCCCTGAGATTTTATAAATTGAGAGACATTTTATTATTGCTTCAATCATATTTCTTGCTATATATTTGTTTAAATTATTTATATTGTCTTAGTTTACTTTTGTGGTCCATATATGTCTATATATTTATTTCTTGTAGATTTTCCAATTCATTGGAATACCAACTTTCAAGGTGTATCCTGATAATTCTCTGAACTTCATTGCTGTTGTGATGTCTGCCTTCACATCTCTATTTCCATTAATTTGAGTCTTCTTTCTTTTTGTTAGTTTGGTAAGGATTGGTCAATATTGTTTCTTTTTTTAAGAACTAGTTCTTTGTTTCATTGATTCTTTGTGGTGGTCTTTTATTTTCCATTTCAAGATTTCCACCCAGATCTTTATATCTTTCTATCTCTTAATTTTAGATTTGGCTTCTTAGTTTTCAAAAACCCCGAGGTACATTATTTAGTTATTTATTTGAAATTTCACTTGTTTTTAAAGTGACACTTATAGCTACAAACGTTCCCCTTAGAACTGCATTCATTGTTTTCTATAGGTTGTAATAGGCTGTGTTTTCATTTTCATTTAACTTCAGGAATTTTAAAATTTTCCCTCTTGATTTCTTTGATGACCCACTCATCACTTAACAGTGTGTTGTTTAATCTCTGTGACTGTGTATATGTTTTGTAGTTTCTCTTGCTGTTTTATTTCATTATGATCAGACAAAATACATTTTTTTTTCTGTTTTCTTGTTTGTATTAAGACTTGCTTTATGTCCTATTGCAGAGAAAGTTCCATGAGCTGCTGAGAAAAATGTCCTCTGTAGTATCTGGATAGACTGTTCTGTTGATGTCTATGAAGTGTATCTGATCTGCAGTGTCATTTAATGCTAATGTTTCTTCATTGATTTTGGGTGACCTGTTACTGGTGAGAGTGGGGTGTTTAAATCTTACTGTTTAAATCATTACTCTTACTGTGATGGGGATAGTCTATGCCTTTAAACCCAGTAGTTTGTTTTCTGAATTTATATGTAAATATTCAGTACATATGTCATATGTGTGAAGGTTAAGCCTGTTAATCCTGGGTGTCAACTTGACTGGATGTGGGATGAACAAATAGAAGGAAGAGATTCTCAGATTGGATTATCACAAGCAGGATGACCCACCCTAAATGTGGGCGTTACCTTCTGATGGCAGCCAGTATAAAAGGCCATGGTAGAAGGGAGCTGGTCCCTTTTTTGCTGCTTGCCTTCTCTGTCACTGGTTAGTTTGTCTGGCTGCTGTAATCCAACTCATTGGATCCCAGTGTAAACTGAAGATGGGAATATCTCCCAGAATCCATCAGGCTTTCAGCACTGGATTGGGACTACTGAAACATCCAGCCTCGTGGACTAAGCAACTACCTGGATTCTCAGCCTCTCCAGTGTGGCACAGCTATTGTTAAACTACTCCAGCTCTATCCCAAGAGCAAATCAATAAATCTCTATCTATCTATCTATCTATCTATCTATCTATCTATCTATCTCTATCTATCTATCTATCTATCTATCTATCTATCTATCTATCTATCTATCATCTGTTCTATTGATTCTGTTTCTTTAGAGAACCTTGACTAATACAGATTATGGTACCAGGAATGGCTCTAGAGAAACAGAATTGAAAGGATGAATTTCTTTAGTGGGCTTGGTAGTTTCTGGAGCCAGCTCTCCAACTCAAGGAAGCCTAGAGTTACTGAAGGCTCTCCTGGAGCCATGAAGAGGAATAATAATCCATGGTGCAGACTGTTTGAAGCAATTATGAAGATAGATGCAATTGAGTCCCCTAACTCACCTCTTGTGAGGAGCAAGGAATTTAGCAACTCTCTGTAAAAAAAAATTGACAAATTGTGAAAAAATAAGGAAAATAATGATGTTGGCTGATTGCTCCTAGCATCTCTGGATAAAGTGATGGAGGAAAACAAGGAGCTCAATGATAGAATTAACCAGCTCCAGATTCTAATCAACAGTTCAAAAGTCTCCAACTGCGCCCTGGAGTCTTCTCTCCAGCAGCCAAAGAGCTAAAGCGGCAGAAAATGAAGCTGGAGGCCTTATTATATATTTGGCTGATTTACAACGCAAATTTAATTCCCAGCCACGAAGAGTGTCAGCAGTCAAAGTGAGGGCACTGGTGGGGAAGGGCTGGAATCCTGAAACTTGGGATGGAGATGTGTGGGAGAAGCATGACGAGGAAGAGGGCTTTGAATCTTTGGATTCTGAGGGATTTACTTCACCTCAGGAATTGATCTCCCCACCCTCCACAGAGAATGCATCCCCATACCCTGCAGACCCGCCCTCCCCACTCTTGCCTGAGGAAACTAATCTCACCTTCCCAAGGGGAGCTGATGCCCCTCAGTGACCAACAGTTGTTACCTCTAGACCTATAACCAGAGTCAAGGCTAAGCAAGCCCCTAGAGGTAAGATAGAAAGTGTGGTCCATAAGGAGGTGTGCTACACCACCCAGGAACTTAGTGAGTTTGCTAATTCATTCTGGTAGAAGCCTAATGAATATGTGTGGGAATGGATTTTAAGGGTGTGGGATAATGGTGGAAGGAATATAAAATTGGATCAGAATGAGTTTATCAATATGGGCCCACTGAGTAGAGATTCTAGGTTTAACATGGAAGCTCGAGTAGTTAAAAAGGTGTTAAAAGTTTGATTGGTTGGCTGAGGCATCATTAAAAGATGGCCTACTGATAGAGTTAGAGATGCCTGATATTCCTTGGCTTAGTATTGATGAAGGGATTGTAAGGCTCAGGCAAATGGGTTTGCTCAAGTGGATTTGATGTGTAAAATCACATTCTCCACAATGTGAGGGCCCAGAGGACATGCCTTTCACTGAGTTTATAAGATGGAAAGTACTGAGAGAGACAGGAGGACATTTGAAGAGCTTTGTTTTTGCTCTATTTCTTATGCCAAATCTTAAGAGTTGGAGAAGCCGCTGCTTGCCTACATAAATTAAATGTACACGTACTAGGTTTAACAGGACCTGAGGGTAGGCGTCAGGTGCCAGCACTGAATCGCCAAAGATGAGTGTAGTTATAGTAGTTATCATAATGGGCAGCAAAGACAAAACAGTGCCTACAATGGCATGACCTGAATGGATCTTTGGAACTGGCTAATTAATCATGGTGCTCCCAGGAACCAAATATATAAGAAGCCTACGAAGTTTATTTGACCTGTATAAGTAGAAAAGTTCTAGAATAAATGACAGAAAGTCAACACTGGATCTTAGCAATAGTGAATCCTGTCCAGTCAACCAATTTCCAGACTTGAGGCAGTTCACAGACCCAGAACCCCTTGAATGAAGGGGTGGCCAGGTTCCAATGAAGAAGGACCTTATCACAATACCAAAGAGTTATGTTGTTTGCCTTCCTCCTGTCCTTCCCCAGAGGGACCTGAGGCCTTTTACTAGGGTAACTGTACACTGGGGAAAAGGAAATAATCAGACTTTTTGAGGCCTATTGGATACTGGTTCTGAGTTGACACTGATCCCAGGAGACCCTAAAAAGCATTGTGGCCCTCCAGTTAAAGTAGGGGCCTATGGAGGTCAGACGGATGTTCTAGTTTGTCTTCCATCGCGTGCTCAGAATACGAGTTCTGACCACGTAACACCAACTTGGGGAGGGAAAAGGTTTTTTTTTGCTTATCTTTTTTTTTAGGAAGAGTTCATCACTTAGAGATGTCCAAAGTTAGATCAGGGCAGTGGATGTGGCTAGGAGCTGAAGCACAGGCCATGGAAGAAATGCTGTTCACTGGCTTGCACCCTCTGGCTCAGGCCCAGCCCGCCTTTTCACTTAAGTACAACAACAACTCGTCCAGGGTGGCACCATCCTGTTGGCGTGGGCCCTCCCACACTGCTTGACCATCAAGACAATACTCCACAAGCTGGCACAGGCCAATCCAATGGAGCCAATTCCCCAATAGTGAGGCTCCCTCAACCCAGGTGTGTCAAGTTGACACTAGAGCTTCCGGCACAATTGACCCTTGTCAACTGGAACCACACAACAAGCACACACACGTACGACTATTAACCACCACCTTCCAGAGTCTTATCCCCAAAGTATGATTTAACAATCACAACCTAAGACAGTACACCTTAAAAGCCCCACAGTCCTTTAAAATGTCCAAACACTTAAAGTTCACAGTCTGTTAAAAGTCTCTTAACGGTGGCTGCTGTAAAATCCAAAACAAGTACTGTCTATTTCAAAAGGAAGAATAAGGCACCTCAAACAAAACCTAAGTCCAAGCAAAATGGCATCAAGGCTGGACACCTGGGATTCACTCACGGTCTCCTGGGCTCCAAAGGGTTCGGCAGCTCACCGCCTTGTCCGACTCCTGGCTCGCAGTGGGGGGGACACCACAGCCTCATCTTGCAAGGCCAGGCCGACTCCATTTCACACCTGCCGCTGCTCTTGGTGGTCATCCCATGGTCCTGGCATCTCCAAAAAGCTGGGGTCGCCACTGAAACTGAGGCAGCACCTTCACCACTGGTCCCTTCTGACCTCTCCTGGTGCAAAGCCTCAGCTTCTCTCCATGAACCCTGCAATCTTGAGGTCTTCACTGCAACTGAGGTGCACTTCCACGTATGGTCTTTCCTGACATCTCACAGTGCCAAGCCTTGGCTGCTCTCTGTGACCCCCTCAAATTTCAACACCAGAACCATATAGGAGACTCTTACATGTTACCAAGTCCTGCTTCTGGCTTGACATGGAGGCTCAGGCCCCTTCTGGAACACAGCTTCTGTGTGCTGACCCTGAAGAAATTCTTCCCAGAAGATTTCACCACAGTGATGCTGCTCTCTTGTTACTTACAGCTGATTTTTCAGCCCCAGCTAACCAGCATCAATTGTCCTAGTACAACAAAGATTTCACTTCAGGTTCTGGTCTCTTGTCACTTACAGCTAATTCTTCAGCCCCAGCTGACCAGAACCCACAGATTACACAGTCCCGATGATCTCTGTTCCCCTTTGAAACTAGAAACTTCACAAGCCAGGCCTCCATCTTCTACAACTCCTTCAGCATAACTGCTCCAAGCTCCACAGCCACGATCTTTAGGCATTCAATGAGCTTCCCAGCCCAAAGTTCCAAACTCCTCTACAATCCTTCCCCAAAATACCACGGTCAGGTCTGTCACAGCAGTACCCCACTCTTCTGGTACCAATTTCTGTCCTAGTTTGTCTTCCATTGCTGTGACAAAACACTGTGACCAACACCAACTTGGGGAGGAAAGGGTTTATTCAGCTCACATCTCCTGGGTCACAGTTCATCACTTAGGGAGCCCAAAGCAGGAACTCAGGGCAGGAACCTGGAGGCAGGAGCTGAAGCACAGGCCATGGAGGAGTGCTGTTCACTGGCTTGCTTCCCTGGCTCATGCCCAGCCTGCCCTCTTATACTGTACACAACAACCTGTCACCACTCATTGTGGGCTGGGTCCTCCCGCACTGCTCGACAATCAGAAAGTACTCCACAGATGTGGCCACAGGCCAATCCAATGGAGCCAATTCCCCAATTGAGGCTCCCTCAACAAGGTGTGTCAAGTTGACACTAAAGCTATCCAGCACAGGTGAAATGGAGTTTTGGCTGAGGTCTGACTCACAGTGGGCCCAGTGGGTCCCAGAACTCATCTGTGGTTATTTCCCCAGTCCCTGAATGTATAATTGGGATAGATATACTTAGAAATTGGCAGAATCCCTACACTGGTTCCCTGACCTGTGGAGTGAGGGCTATTATGGTTGGAAAGGCCAAATGGAAACCATTGGTGTTGCTTCTACCAGGGAAAATAGTGAACCAAGAACAATATCGTATCCCTGGAGGGATTGCAGAAAATTAGTGCCACCATCAAGGATTTGAAAGATGCAGGGGGTGGTGATACCTACCACATCTCCCTTTAACTCTCCATATTTGGCCTGTGAAAATGACAGATGGATCATGGAGAATGACAGTTGACTATTGAAAACTCAACCAAGTAGTGACGCCAGTTGCAGCCGCTGTACCAGATGTGGTGTCCTTACTTGAGCAGATTAATATGTCTCCTGGCACCTGGTATGCAGCTATTGATCTGGCCAGTGCTTTCTTCTCAATACTGGTTCATAAGGACCACCAGAAGCAATTTGCTTTCAGCTGGCAAGGCCAACAGTATACCTTTACTGTCCTACCTCAAGGGTATGTTAACTCTCCAGCCTTGTGCCATAACTTAGAAGGGATTGCCTGACTCTTCCACAAAATATCACATTGGTCCACTATATTGATGATGTTATGCTGATTGGATCCAGTGAACAGGAGGTAGCAGCCAGTCTGGACTTGTTGGTAAAGCATATGTGCATGAGAGGATGGGAAATAAACTCAACTAAAATTCAAGGGCTTTCTACCTCAGTGAAGCTTCTAGGAGTTCATTGGTGTGGAGCATGCAGAGACATTCCTTCTAAAGTAAAGAATAAGTTGTTGCACCTGGCCCCTCCCTCCACCAAGAAAGAAGCACAATGTTCGTGGGCCTTTTTGGATTCTGGAGGCAGCACATTCCTCATCTGGGTGTGTTACTACGACCCATATATCAGGTGACTCAGAAGGCAACAAACTTTGAGTAGGGCTTGGAATAGGAAAAGGCTCTTCAACAGGTCCAGGCTGCAGTGCAAGTTGCACTGCCCCTTGGGCCATATGATCCAGCAGACCCAATGGTGCTTGAGGTATCAGTGGCAGATAGAGATGCTGTCTGGAGTCTGTGGCAGGCTCCCATAGGGGAGTCACAGCGGAGGCCCTTGGGATTTCGGAGTAAGGCTCTACCTTCATCTGCAGACAACTATTCTCCTCTTGAGAGACAGCTCTTAGCCTGCTATTGGGCCTTAGTGGAAACTGAACGTTTGACAATGGGCCACCAAGTCACCATGCGACCTGAGCTGCCCATCATGAGCTGGGTGTTATGTGACCCACCAGACCATAAAGAGGGACATGCACAGCAACAGTCCATTATCAAATGGAAATGGTACATAGGTGACAGGTCCCGGGCAGGCCCTGAGGGCACAAACAAGCTACATGAAGAAGTTGCCCAAATGCCTATGGTTCCCACTCCTGTTACAATGTCTCCTGGGCTTAAGCATGCACCTATGGCTTCATGGGGTTTGCCCTATGATCAGTTGACTGAGGAAGAGAAGACTAGGGCCTGGTTTACTGATGGTTCTGCACGCTATGCAGGCACCACCCAGAGGTGGACAGCTGCAGCATTACAGCCAATTTCTGAAACAACCCTAAAGGACACTGGTGAAGGAAAGTCTTCACAGTGGGCAGAACTTCGGGCAGTGCACATGGTTGTGCATTTTGCCTGGAAGGAGAAATGGCCAGAGGTTCGATTATATACTGATTCATGGGCTGTAGCCAATGGTTTGGCTGGATGGTCAGGGACTTGGAAGGAGCATGACTGGAAAATTGGTGAGAAAGACATTTGGGGAAGAAGTATGTGGATAGAGCTCTCTGAATGGTCAAAGGATGTGAAGATACTTGTGTCTCATGTAAATGCTCATCAAAAGGTGATCTCAGCAGAGGATGATTTTAATAATCAAGTAGATCGGATGACTCGTTCTGTGGATTGTCAGCCTCTTTCTCCAGCTATCCCTGTTGTTGCTCAATGGGCCCATGAACAAAGTGGTCATGGTGGCAGAGATGGAGGTTATGCATGGGCTCAACAGCATGGACTCCCACTCACTAAGGCTGATCTGGCTACAGCTGCTGCCGAGTGCCAGATTTGCCAACAGCAGAGACCAACATTGAGCCCCCGATATGGTGCTATTCCCCGGGGTGACCAGCCAGCAACCTGGTGGCAGGTTGACTACATTGGACCACTTCCATCATGGAGGGGACAGCGTTTTGTTCTTACAGGAATAGATACTTATTCTGGTTATGGATTTGCCTTTCCTGCACGTAATGCTTCTGCCAAAACTACCATCCAGGGACTTACGGAATGCCTTATCCACCGTCATGGTATTCCTCACAGCATTGCTTCTGACCAAGGAACTCACTTCACAGCCAAAGAAGTGCGACTGTGGGCCCATGGTCATGGTATCCACTGGTCTTACCATGTTCCCCACCACCCAGAAGCAGCTGGCTTGATAGAACGATGGAATGGCCTCTTGAAGACACAGTTACAGCGCCAATTAGGTAGCAATACCCTGGAGGGCTGGGGCAAGGTTCTCCAGCAAGCAGTATATGCTTTGAATCAGCGTCCACTATATGGTACTGTTTCTCCTATAGCCAGAATTCATGGGTCCAGGAACCAAGGGGTGGAAGTGGGAATGATTCCACTCACTATCACCCCTAGTGACCCAGTAGGAAAATTTTTGCTTCCTGTACCCACGACCTTGCATTCTGCTGGTCTAGAAGTTTTGGCTCCAAACTGGGGAGTGCTTTTGCCAGGAGACACAGCAAACGTTCCATTGAACTGGAAGCTAAGACTTCCCCCTGGCCACTTTGGGCTTCTACTGCCCTTAAGCCAACAGGCTAAGGAAGGAATAACAGTAGTAGGAGGAGTGATTGATCCAGACTGCCAGGGGGAAATTGGACTTTTTCTCTACAATGGGGGCAAGGAAGATTATGTCTGGAAGGCAGGAGATGCTGTAGGGCACCTTCTGGTGCTATCATGTCATGTGATTAAGGTCAATGGGAAACTCCAACAACCCAAAGCAGACAAGACAATAAATGGCCCAGACCCTTCAGCGATGAAGGTATGGGTCATTCCTCTAGGAAAAGAGCCAAGACCTGCCGAGGTGCTTGCTGATGGTGGAGGAAATACAGAATAGGTAGCAGAGGAAGGTAGTCATAAATATCAGCTGAGGCCACAGGACCAGTTGCAGAAACGTGGATTGTACTAGATAGGAACTTTTGTCCTATTTGGTTAAGAATGTGCTTGTGCATATATACACATACATTAAGCAGATACTTGTGTTGTTCCCTTTTGAATGTACAACTGAGATAAGTGTTAAGTGTTGTCATGTTTAGGTTATTAGACATTGAAGGACTAAGTGTTCCTCAAAGACATTACCACCTATTCTAAGATATATAATGCTTTATGATTGGACTTGGGACACTTATATCATGTTAGGTGGAACTATGACCTCACCATTGGTTGCATTTGACATTTAAGCATAACATAAGGAGAGGCTATTGGGTGACAAGTTGACAAGGGGTGGACTTGTGATGGTTAAGCCTGTCAATCCTGGGTGTCAACTTGACTGGATTTAGGATGAACAAATATGAGAAGGAGATCTTCAGATTGGATTATCTCAAGACGGATGACCCGCCCTAAATGTGGGCGTTACCTTCTGATGGCAGCCGGTATAAAAGGCCATGGCAGAAGGGAGCTGGTTCCTTTTTTGCTGCTTGCCTTCTCTCTCACTGGTGAGTTCATCTTGCTCCTGTGATCAACTCTT
Source organism: Rhizomys pruinosus (assembly GCA_009823505.1). Taxonomy (NCBI): domain Eukaryota; kingdom Metazoa; phylum Chordata; class Mammalia; order Rodentia; family Spalacidae; genus Rhizomys; species Rhizomys pruinosus. The sequence continues at coordinate 5,392,152 of VZQC01010238.1, read as the reverse complement.
TGGATTCAAGTATAGCCTGAAGACGGGTAGATCTCCTGGAATCCATTAGGCCTTCAGTACTCGATTGGGCCTTCAGTACTGGATTGGGACTACTGAGACATCCAGCCTCTCTCGTGAGGTGCAGCAATTGTTGGACTACTTGGACCCTATCTCGTGAGCAAATCAATAAATCTGTATATATTATATATATATATATATATATATATATATATATATATTCATTCTATTGATTCTGTTTCTTTAGAGAACCTTGACTAATATAATATGTATTTATAATTGTAATAACCCCTTAGTGGATTGTTACTTTAGTAAAAATGAAGTGACCTTATTTATATTTTCTTTATTGTCAGTTAAAATCTTTTTGCCTGTTATCAATATAACTATATATACTTTTCTAATTCCATTTTCTCTTGTAGTTCCATTTGCTTGGAATGCCTTTTTCTATCTTTCTGCCCCTACCCACTCTTAAAATTACTTATTACTGGAGCTGGAGAGATGGCTCAGTGGTGACGAGTGCTGGCTGCTCTTGCACAGGACTCAGATTCAGTTCCTAGCCCCCACATAGCAGCTAAAAACAATCTGTAACTCTAGTTCCAGGGGGTCTGACACCCTCCTCTGGCCTCTTGTGAGTATTGCAGGCACAGGTGCATGTACATACGTGCAGGCAAAACACTCATACACATAAAAAATAAAATTAAAATTAAAAAAGAATTAAAAAAAACTATTACTAAAAGTATTTTGTGAGTTTTCTGAGGTCTTGTCCCAGAGACTATGGTTCCGACCTCTGTAGTTTTGCTCATTCTTGCTGGAGAACATTCTCCCATCATAGCTGAACTCTACGGAACAGAATCCAGAGTCCCTCCTGCTCTGCTCCCCAAGATTTCCTGTCTTTCTTTACTACAGAAGCACATGTATTTCTTTTGTCACTCTCTTCATTGGGGTAGTTACTTTCCAACTGGCCCTGGAGACATCTTTACTTGAAATTCTAGCTGCCAATGCATGGATACGGTCTGCCATATTCAGTGATGTAATACACTTTCTTTGGAGAAGATTGTCTATGCTTTGAGAAGCTTATTAAAAAAAATTGAGCCATGGTTTTAGAGAAATCCCCCTGTGTGTATTTAATATTTCATTATATTTTTTATATAATCAGTTTCAGTTTAAGGCTATCTTTTTATGGTTTCCAAATGCTAGGAATATTTTTACCGTGCCTCTTTATATATTGTGTACTATTTCATTGTTGTTCACAATCATCTTTAAAAGTTTTTCTTGGGCTGGAGAGCTGGCTCAGTGGCCAGACAACCTGAGTTTATCTCTACATCAAAGAAAACAAATTTTTCTTTCTTTAAATCATAGCAGTATTCTTATATATCTACCTTAGAAAATGCAGAGAAATGAGAACTAAATTATTCTGGCTGAAGCTGAATTATCAGAGGCTAAGTGGTAGACATGCCAATATTAATGTTACTGATTTTTCTGGGAGAACAGTGGGAAGTGGGGAAGGTAGAGGGGTGTGTATGTGTGTAATTTTCCCCAGAGAAGGAGAGATCAGAAGACAGACAGATACCCTTAAGAAAGTGGGCAGAGATGAGGACAGCATTATTTAATTTTGATGGCTTAAGTACAGAAGGAGATACTTCAACTCAGTACCTACTCCTGGGACCCAGACAAAGAGGATTTTATTTCACTGAGTAGAAAATGAATGACAGCTTCCTTTATCAAGTCTTTATCCAAGGCCTGCTCTCCACAGGCCCCTGTGTTGAGCAAGAGATGGAGTGAGAACACCTTACTTTCAAATCTTTGAAGACACCGAGAGAGACACCAGATATCAAGTGATCTCATCGATTAACGTAAAATTACTACTCTGGTAAAGCTGTGAGGGACACATTCTCAGGCCTGAGTTCCACATGGAAGAGAATCTGGAAAGGTGCTGGGAGTAGAGAGAAGGTATCAAGGAAGTGCTATGAGCTGCTATCTGGAGAGCATCCTGATCAGTGGCTAGGCAGAGCTGACAAGACAAGATGGTGGAATCTGAGGCATCTGAGTGGTGGCGGATATGGGGAGTTAAGACCAGCACAGCTTCAGCTTCTCTATCCCCTTTCTTTGTTCTCCCATCCTTTTGATCTCAGAATGTTAGAGGATCCCTAGGCTCAGTCATTGGTCCCCCTCATGCACCTCTACTTATGTGGCAATCTTGTCAGTTTTGTGATTTTGAGTATATATTTGCTGAGGACTTCCAAGCTCTTAATATCAAATCAAATTCAAGTGTACCAGGTATGGCTTTGGGGGAGGTGCACAGGACACTTTCAGGAACAGTAGTCTGTGTGAAAAATAGTAGACGTAGGCAAACGAAGCCTCTATTCCTTTGAGAAGCTGTGCAGTTCTGTAGAGGAAGGGTGTGCCAGAGCTTTGCTTTGTGGATTTCATCTATCATTTTCCTGTTTGTCTTCTTGATCTTAAAGTGGCCTTTTGTTTCCATGATGATTAGAGAGTATCAGTGATCTCTGAAATTTACAGCTAATCTTTACATAGGGAGCTAGTTCGCAAAACTTTGTTATTCAGATTTTCTGGATTCACCCAGAAGACTTACAGCCTTGTGATTTTCCAAATGGTTAGTTTGTACTCTGTCTTGGCATTATTAGAACATTTGCACTCTACATTTCTATTATTGAGGAGCTAAGGAGCACAAAGTCAGCTGAACAGCTGGTGGAGAAGGAAGTAGTATTGCCAGTACAGGAAAATTGTAGATTAACTCTCCCTTTGATGTGAGAAATGAACTCTGACCGCCCAGCCAAATTGCAGTAACCTCACAACAGAGCACTTTCCACTTTGGGTGGCAAGAAACCCTGCCTTGGGTTAGTGGTGTTGAAAGATCTACATTTGTTGTCTGCCCACAGAGCAATAGGGAGGCCTGAATCCAGTGGGTGCTGTCTCAGTGTACGCAGCAATGTGTCGGCTGGCTTCCATGAAAGCTAGAGCTGTGGGTCCAGCCGTGAATCATCACAATATTAATTAGTTTATATATATTTTTTCAACGACTGACCAGAGGGCTATTGTGTGCCAGGGATTGTACTAGGTCATTTCACAGCCCTTGGGAAAATATCATCAAAATCAAGGCATCTGAGACTCTGTTAAATATGGCTGCTTTCCTGTGTCTTAGGATCTTGAGCTGACCCGGGTCAGAGCCTTTGAAGCTGCCTCAGATAATGGGTATGCATGTCCAGGGCAGTGAAAAGGAGACACTATGTTCCCTTCTGGTTCTCTGCCAGTGGAACAACTCAGGTTCTGCCTCCTGGCTCTCTTCTCTTCTCATGAACTGACTCCTTTTCCATTTCCAGAACACAGTCCCTTCCCCTCAGAGCACCTAAACACTCAGTTTCTGGAATCCTGTATCTTAGACTTGAGGTTTCCTAACATGGCTTGATCCACCTCCTTGTGTCTTCCTTCTGCCTTCCAAATGTAACTTACCAATTTCATTTCTTGGGGAAGAGAGTCATATTAGCTTAGTTTCTTTCCCGTACTTAATAGATCACTTAAACATCTCTCTCTCTCTCTCTCTCTCTCTCTCTCTCTCTCTCTCTCCTTTTTCCTCTCCTCTCACTCCCTACTTCTCCCTCCCCCTTTCTCCCTCTCCCCATTTTCCTCCCTCCTCCCCTTCTTCCCCTCTTTCCGCTTCCCCCACTGTCTCCTCTCTTTCCTTTAGTGGTCTGTAGGAACGTGTTAAGTGCTGTGACTGACATGTCTGGTGTAAATATGCACATCATGGAATGGACATTACAATGATGGTCATATATTAGTGTCATATAATGACAAATACATTTTTTCTTACAGGCCACTCTGTGTGTGTATGTGCATATGCAGTAAAAATTTGATAATGCATATACTTGGAATGCATTGTGGTATTTTCTGTTCTAGCCTTTCTGTTATGTTTTAATAGCAAGTAATCAGAAAGATTCAAAGACTTTATCTTGCCATTCACTGGAAGATTGGAATGTACTGTGAAAAATGCTAGTCTCTCATGCCAAGATGCATTTCTGTTCTGCTGTACTCTAGTGAATGGGGCAAATGAAACAATCCTAAAACCAGCCTGCAGTCCAGGAATTTACAGCACAGTTCTTAAGGTGATGCCTAAGTGGGTGATTTCAGAAGAACATCATAAACATTGAGAAAATGAGTGACAAAGAAATCAGGACAAGTAAAGATCAGCAGAGTTATGTTTATAGGATGTCACAAATGAAATGGGCAATAGAGGCAGAAACATAGGAGTAAAACCAATACATGTATAAATGGTGTCAGTGAAGTTATGTAGCTGATGGAAGAACTGAGATGATTTTCTGTGTCTGATCCTCGGGTCTCTACAACGAGATGCTTCCTTCAAAATCATGGCATGCTCTGCATACGTAGTAGAAAATATGGGGGATTTTTATCATCCGTTTTCCTGAAACAGGTTTTCTCAGGTTAAATTTATTGCAAACCAAAGAAAGTAACTTCCTTGTCAGGGTTATTATTTTGCATTTTGCTGCTCCTGTCCACCTGTCTACAAGAACAGTAAGCACAAGTGAAACAGCAGCCAAGACATGGACCACGTGTGGAAGCAGGTGTTCTCGCCCCGCCTGCCTTCTCAGCCCCTCCCAACTCAGGCTTTCACTGTGTGTAGAGACTTCATTCTCAGGTTCTGTGACTCCAGCCTGATGGTACTTGCAGCTCCGTCTGTCCTCACTCATTTTCAACACGGCCTCATAAACCTATGCTTGGTTTGGATTTGATTCAGATCTTTCTGGTTGCCTTCATTTCTGAGACTCTTCATTTATTCTAACTGCTCCTCCCCCAGCTTCTTATGTGTACAAGAAGAAAGAAATACAGATACCACTGACATCCTTAAACAGCTCCATTTATATGCCTTGCTTGTTGCATTTCTATATTTGGATTGATGATGTTGAAACCTATTTCAGTTTTTGTTATTGAACATGACTATTTAATTGCAAAGCCAAAACATGTTTATTATACAGAACTCTCCTTCAATCACTGTTGACTACTTGGTTTATAATGTCCCTAACCTTTTCTTTTAAGTATGTATATAGCGATTTTCTTTTTAGCATAAATTAAAAAATGTAATGATAATTTTGTTGTATGTCGCGTTCCTTTAACAATGTTCTAATTATGTGTATCAACAAACCTGTAGTTATATAATCTGTATTTTTCAATTGAGTGTTATAAATAACCTTCAATATCATTAAACTTTCTTCTGTATCTTTTTAAAGCCCACATACTATTTCATTAACTGGATGTTTAGTTCTTTAGCTAATTCACTACTGTTAGCCATTCGTTTCTGATTTTCCATCAAAAATTCTAAGTTTTCTAAAGCATTTTCTATTACAGAAGTAATACAGATACCTTTTTCTCAGTAACAAATTGGAAGACAGTTCAGACTGACAGCTGTTTGGTCTTCATCCTTCGTCCCAATGTCTCAACTGCTAACTACTACTGAGGTGCCATTCCTTGGGATTTTATTCAATAGTCCGCTTGGTGGGACTGTTCGTCTTTGATTAGATAGCTTTATCAAGTTTCCCTCTTACACCCTCCACATCATTTCTGCTTCTGTGTCATTAGCTTCCAAGTATGGGCTAAATTCATTTTCCCTTCTAATTGCTGATATATAAGAAGCACATATCTCACACTTCTTTAGGAAAAGAAAATGTAGCAATTTGTGCACAAGGTCAGAAGCGCACAGAGAGATGTAGGTTACAGAGAGTCACAAATAAAGGAGAGGAGTTTGTTTAGTGGGAGAAAATTCAGAACTAATCAAGTGGTTAGATTACCAGAAGGCCCTGATGACAGCTTAGTTCCTGTTCCTCAGACTCTGGGAATCCAGTAACATGTGCTTTCTAGAGCATATTTGGCAAGGACCTGGGCAGGAGTTGCTGCCAGTCATGATTCCAACCCCTGTAAAAAGACAGAGGCTGGGAAGAGAACTCGGTGACAAAGATGAGGACCTGAGTTCACATACAAAGCTGGGTGTGGCAGCACCACTGGGATTCCAGCACTGGGGGGCAGACAAGAGGATCCCTGCAGCTGGATGGCCAGCCTGCCTAACCTAGGCCACAAGCTTCAGGCCAAAGCGAGACTGTCTCAAAAACAGGACGGGTGGCTCCTGAAGAACGACAGACTTCTGGCGTCTGTACACATTCTTGCATACATACACAACAAACCCACATTCAAATGCACCCCCACACCTGCACATATGCCACCCACACGAACCATATCTACCCGTTCACACAAAAGTTTTTGAGGTCAGTATAAAGCAATGGGGTGGGGTGAGAGCTCAGGTTGAGGGTTCAGTCAGGTAAGCTTAGGTCTGAAAGTCAAACTTTTCTGTCTTGTTTTTACTTGTAAATTAGGGATGGTTAATACTTACCCCATGGTCAGGAGTTTAAAATGCACAGAAAGCACAGTGCCTGGTTTATGGTAAGCATTTGACGTATTCCTAGTTCATGAGATAAATTAAGAATGAGTGAATTGGCTAGACCTGGGAGCCAGCTAGCACGAGCTGGCTGCAAAGGAGGGAATGCGTGCTCCTCTCAGATCACGTGAAGCACAGCAATTAATTATTGTACATTTAATTATCTGTTTGTGGCTTGTATACTTGGCCTCAGAGCACTATTGGAGTAATGTCAGTTTGTTTGGGAAGCTGGTTCTGTATGCAGCTTGTAGGACAGCAAAAGCCTCAAGCTCTAGCCTGTGTTACCTGACTTGCCATCACTCTAACAGATCTAATACCTCCTGCTTGAAAATGAGTGCTTGCTGTTGAGATCCATGAACTTGGGTGAGTATAATAGAAATGAGCTTAATAAGAGAGCATCAGAGAGATTGGTCTTTTGAACAAATGAATAAGGGAAGTTGCTGTCATGTTACTTCATATACTTTTAATATAAAAAAGTAAGGTTTTGTTTTGTGTGTCTTTCTCTTCCCTTCCTACCTCCCCCCTTTCTCTGTCTTCCTTTCCTTCCTTCAAAAAGCATTCCCTCTATTTGCTCACTGTTCACCAGGAGAATGATACTGCCCCATCCTGACCTGTGTGCCTGGTCTTGGGGTTATGTAGTTCTTTGAGCCTTTGAAAGAAATGTTCCATGGTAGCTCATAGCATAGGTAGTCTGATGGATGGCTCAGAGCCCTTCTCTGTAGATGAACTGCGTAACTGGGGAGGGCATGGGGTCTGGGTATAGAGGATACTATTTCTGGACCCTGCCGCTGGGTATTTCATTTTCAGAGTTAACACTGTCAAATTGCTGTTGTTTCCATGTTTTCTTTGTATTGAAAGCATTCTAGCTCATTCATAATTCAGGAATGACTGCATTTTGGAAGACTATAGAAAGATCCAGGAGTGGGTGGGACCTGTAGTTTAATTGTACATTGCAACTCCTTCTCACTTGACTTGTTGAGGAGGAAGCTTGAGTAGAGATAACCATTAGGCATGAATAACCAGCTCATTTTTGGCGTGTGAGAACATTTCCTCAAATGGGCTCATCTCAATTGGTTGTCCACTGTGAATTAGATGTTTCTGAAGTCACAGCGATCTTGAATCATTAATATCCAATATACCTTTTCACTGACTACATTTCTGAGCCTTTTATGAGTCCTCCTGTCTTTTTTTTCCTTGATCTGTAGGAATACACACACTTCCATCTTATCTAATACTGTTTTACATAGGGGCAAGAACATATTCTTGAGTGCCCCCACAGAGAATAATCATCTGATTAGGTAAGACTCCATATAGAGGACCACAGATAGGGTCTGTGCTAAGGGACCTTCTGTGAGGCTTAGAGCTTGGCTGATAACTAAATCCTGTCAGGCCCATAAAATACTGAATAAAGTCTGTTCATTTCCTGGTGGCACTGTGTTAAGTGCAGAAATGAAATGCATGGAGAAGCTTGTCTGTTCTTTCTACCATAGTCATCTGAGAAGCTTAGACTTGCAGGGCGCCTTAGTCTAGGCTACTATAACAAAATGCCTTGGACTGGCATTATAAAATGACTTATAAAATTTGTTCCTCGCAAATCTGAAGGCTGAGAAGTTTGGTTCAAGGTAGATTTGGTATTTAGCAAGGGGTTGTTTTCTGACTGAAGAGTTTCTTCTTGCTGTGCAGAAAGGGCAAGGGGTCTCTCTGATTCTGCTATACACAGGGTACTAGTCCAGATCCTGAGGGCCCCACCTTCATGATCTAATCACCTCTTAGAGACAGCTAAGACCATAAGCTTGGAAGTTAGGGTTTCAATATATAAATTTAGGAGAGAGGCACAGCTTTCAGACATCAAGAAGGAAATTGGCACGAATTAACATTTGAGTGTATGGTTTAAGGTATTTGCCCTTTTACAAATTTTGTAAAGTCTGCTTATGGAATAAGTAAACAATTTCATATCCAAAGATATCTTTATTAGGTTTAGTAAATTGTCAATTTCTGTCTCATCAAGATATCCAAAATACGTGGTCAGAAAGATCAAAGGTGAAGAATTTCAGTACTGATTGCAACAGTGCATCCTTAACGTATAATTATGGAATTAGACTTATTATAACTTCAGTGAGTTTTCTGCATTTCACTATGTTTACAAGCCACAAATATATTTTCATATTTTTTAACAGGCCTGAAATATGGCCTTGTACATTCTGTTGCTTTATTTGAATTTTTTTTTTTTTTTTGAGACAGGGTCTCCCTTTAGTCCCAGCTGGCCTGGAACTCCCTCTGTAGACCAGGCTGGCCTTGAACTCACAGAGATCCACCTGCCTTTGCCTCCCGAGTGCTGGGATTAAAGGCATGTGCCACCATGCCTGGCATGAATTAATTTCTATTAATTTCAAATGTTAAAGATATTGACAATAAAAAAGAAAGATATTGACATAGTCAACTTTGTCACAGCCAGATTCGAAGAATTTTGTGAGATTGGTTAGATTGGCAAAATCAAAAATCCCATACTGAATCTGTTTTTTTTTTTTTTTTTTTTTTAAGGCACAGGGTCTCCCTGTAGCCCCAGCTGGACTGGAACTCAATGATATAGGTAGACCAGGCTGGCCTTGAACTCACAGAGATCCACCTACTTCTGCCTTCTGAGTGCTGGGATTAAAGGTGCATGCCACCGGCTGAATTTGTTCTTGTTTCATGAAACATTCAAAAGTCTACTTATTGATTATGTATTTGAGTAAATTTAATCATGCAAGAAAGTTCATGTGAGGTTGTTTTGGCTGCCTTTCCGTTCCCATTTGTACCCAGCTGGGGCTTCAGATAGGAAATGTATATTTAAGAAATGCCAGAGGCCCCCTTACTTGAACCTTGCTAACAGGCTCTGAACTGGATTGGGAAACCAGTTTTTCAGTATCCAGCACATTGCAAAGTTCATCTTGGGAAAAGTGGGAAAGAGAAACTGTCTGTAGGTCCAAAGCCTATTATACGAGGAGTAGTTCAAACAATTAAAGAAAAGAAAAGAAAAGATCCTGACTAATTTTAGATTTTTTGATTTAGAAAGCAAATTAAGACTCATATGTCTCAGCAGTTGGTATAAACCTTTTCTATAAATGGAAATGAGGGGAACATTTGAGGATGGGGACAAATGTGACAGTCCCTTAAATTCTCTTAGCAAAAGGCTGCAAACTGCAGAAAGCATGTAAAATTTAAAATTGCAGTGGTATAAACATGTTTTAATATATTTTACATCATTTAAAACGCTCTGGGCCTTATAGTAATTTTGGCTTAAATTTATTGGTAAGGGACTATTGCGAGTTAATTTTTTTCTTATTTGAAAATGTTTTCTCATTCTATATCGACTCTTTCTCTTTCCTTCTTTCTTTCACTTCCTTCCTGCCACCCCTCCTTCTCTTCCTTGCATCTCAGTATATCTGTCTTTACCTGGCACCGTGCTGTTTCATTTGGAGTTGACGGGGAGGTGGCGTCAGGTAGACAGAACGATTCCTCTTGCTCTGGTGGAAGAGCCTGGTTGCCTGTCTGGTCCAGGGTATTGGTGGCTGATGCAGGAGGCCAGGAAGAAGGAAGAAAGGCCAGGCCCTGGAGCAGTGACTTGGCAGCCAGCCACAAGGGACTGCTTTGTCCTAACTCACCAGAGCAAACTTTCAGGCTCCCTGAATATGTTCCAATTCAGTTTCCTTAATCATAATTCAAGAATGCTTCCTAGAGCCTTTTATTTTTTTCTATCACATTGGTTTTGTGGGGACTACTGTTTTTTTACACACAACTATTTAGTTAAGGGAATATTTTTGTCATTCATTATATTAGTATTAGACAAAAGTGCTAATTCTGTCATTACTATTTCAGCTTCTTTAGAATTACCTTCTCTTCCCCCTTGGCAAGGAGCAACTGCTTTAGCTGTGTATTCCTCCCCTTTTGACAGGACATAAAGTACTCTTCATCCCTTAGATATACCAGCTGTCCTCTGTCCTCAGAGATACTTAATTTTCTTACCTAGAAGATTTTCAGATCTAAACTCCATTTGGGTGGAGAAGCCGGCAGTGTGGAAAGACTTACTGGTGACCTCACCTGCAGGGATTGTGGGCTTGCTGCCTGCACATCCATCCGCCAGGACTTTGTCAGGCAGGAAATCCTGTGAAATTCCTGCTCAGGCTCAGCGAAGGGAACTCTGAAGGGTTTCATTCTTCTGGTGAGGTTCCTGCTTTATTAAATTGTGTATGGAAGGAAGCCTTTTTACTCATGAATTCTTGCTGACAGGTTAACCTAGGGTCAGGATGTTGGGTAAGGCTAGCATTCCACGATAGGCTGATAGGCACGAGCCAGAAAACATATGGAAACTTTGGTTCAGACATAGCATGAGAAAGACTCTTAGTGATTATAGCCCAGCATTATAATGGGGTGCCTCTCATGGAGAACAGGGGTTCCCTTACCCACATATCATTAAAAGTGAAGCCTTAGTTAGCCAGGCAGGGAACAGTACTGGCCCTGGTCCTATCAGCTGTGTGGTTCAGGATCCCAAGCCTCAGTTGTCACAATCTGTGAACACTTTTAACTCCCAGAATTTGTATGAGAATCAGAAGGGGAAATATATAAAATGCTTAACAGGTTTCCTAGCTTGAAATAAAGTATTCAATAAATGATTACTGATTTTACTATTGACTTCCTGCATTAACCTTCATTCTTGGGTTTGGAAAGTAGGTTTTGATGGGAGCTGTAGCATGCAAATAAGTGTGGTAATTGAGGTAAGTATTTTACTGACTCAAAAATATCACAGCTTTAACTCAAGTACATTACTGGTCTTCATGAAGTCTTGGAGTTACTGTTGCTTCACAAAAGATGATCAGATTAATATCTCACCTGAGATGCTTAAATCTGCTAAGGCTGTAGCATGGTAGTTGAGTTTCTTCTTTGATTGGATCTTTCTTTTTTTTTTTTTTTTTTTTTGGTGTTTTTGAGACAGGGTCTCCCTGTAGCCCTACCTGTCCTCCTGTCCTAGAACTCACTCTGTAGACCAGGCTGGCCTTGAACTCACAAAGATCTGCCTGCCTCTGCCTCCTGAGTGTTAGGATTAAAGGTGTGAGCTACCACACCTGGCTCTGATTCGATTTTTCTAAGGAGCACTGACACTCTAATGGTTGAGTGATAAAATGACAACATTTGTATGTTAATCTGGACAGTAGATTCTCAAGTCATCTATCATTTTCTTCAATATTTGATTTCTTCTTTTGTGATTGAGGTTGTTAATAATAATCTGCAAATAGTAAGAACTACAACAAAGTAATATTTTGCAATAGGAAGAACAAGAACAAAAAGTCAAGCTGATAGGATTGTGTTCCAGTTCTTTAAATTGAACTATACTAGTTTTTTTTTATATGTTTAAGTATTATTTGATAGTTTTGAGAACCAAAAGTTAACAAGTGATAAATTCCACATTTTGCATAATCTCTCCTAATTCATCTTGGAAGGGCATAGAGTTCAACCTTATGTAAAAAGCAATCTTAAAGTCAATGAGAGCAACTCTGTTTTGCCTTTTCTTCTAGGTAAAAAGAAATGGGCTGTCCCAGACAGTAAGTCAGGAAGAAAGAAAGAGACAAGAGGTATGTCTTCACCTACTGGTGTGTGCTTGCTCAGTGTTACCCTTTGGGAAGTATTTGCTTGCTTTCTGTAAACACAACAAGTGGTTCTCCTTAAGTAAAGCTACACGTAATTTAGCCCTAGAACAGAAAAAAAAATGTAAATGTCTTACACATTTGCATTTAACAACAAAGCACCTGGAAGAAATATATTAACAATGACACTGACATTTGATACTGGAACTGAAAAGGGATTAACTGGGAAAACTGGCAAAATCTGAGTAAAGTGTCTATGCTGTTTTGTAGGCAACATACCCCAGTTATGTAATGCACCCTGCAGCTGGGGTACAAGGACCTAGGAACTATCTTTTCAAGTTTCCTGTAAGTTTTAAAGTACACCAAAAATGCAACTTATTTAATAAAATAAATGACAGCTAATAAGTTTACAACTTGAAACTTAAATGGATGAAATTTAACTTTTTGCTCATTATAGTATTGTGCAATTCTCACCTTTCTCCTGCCGTCTACATACTAGTATAAATACATATATGTTCCTGTACATTCAGGTAAATTAATTCCACAGGGGACACCAAGGTATCCTTGTCTAACTTAATTGATAATAGAATAAAGCAAAAATATATGGGGACAGAATACTGACAATTTTTAAGTTTAAAAAGATTAAAGAATGTAGTATAATATAGCAATTCAGTGTACCCACAGCTGAGACTTCATAAATATAGCACATTTTTAAAAGTAAAACTGTTTATAAAATCTCATGTTCTCTGTAGTCCATTCCCTTTCTATCTTCCCCAGAGAGAACTTTAATTTGAATTGATGCATATCCTTCCAGTCTGTGTTTTAAAACCATGTATTACACATACATACATAAACATTAAATGTATATAAATTATACCAGTATTTATGTATTTGTGGTTATTTGCTTCCACACTCAACATATGTGGGCAGTATATATTCATTCTGACCGCTAATTTCAGCTGTTACGTAATGCTCCATTCTTACAATGCCTTCTTTTATTTATTTTATTTTATTTTATTTTTTTAACATTTTTTTATTGATGCCTTGTGCATTTCATACATCATTTTCCAATTCAGTTCAGGCATATTTCCCTTTCCCTTCCCCTCCACCCGCACCCCAACCCAGATCATGCATTCTGCCATAACTGTCCTGCATCTTTCAGTTTTTTTTTTTTTTTTACAAAGCCTTCTTTTAAAAATTTTATACTAATTTTGCTAAGAGTTAGTAGATAGAATGTTTTTCTTTAGTGTTAATGCTGTGGCTTAAACAGTATTTCTTGCTCCTTGTTTTTTTAAACATTTAAATTATTTATTATTTTATGTGTATCAGTGTTTAGTCTGTATGTATATAAGTGCATCTGTGTGTGCAAAGCCTGCAGATGTCAGAAGAGGGCATCGGATCCCCTGAAACTGGAGTTCTGGATGCTTGTTAGTGTCCATGTGGGTGCCAGAAATTAAACCTGAGTTCTCTGGAAGAACAACCAGTGCTGTTAACTGCTGAGCCATCTCCAATCCCTTCTCTCTCCTTATTGACAAATTCAAGAACTTTTTCAAACGCCAATATTTCTGTCTTTGAAATCCTATGCATTTGAATTGTGTGTATTTATATTGTTTTCTAAAACTATTTATTAGATTTGTGATATAAAGTATCTCAGTGGTCCCAAATCTGACCCTGTAGCTCTTCTCTGTTTCTATCCAGCTCCTTCGAAGCAGGCTGAACCTTGTTTGCTCTTCAGTAGTTGAAGTCCATTGTGATGCAGTGCAACCATTATTACGTGAAACTTTTCTGCATTGCAGCTATGACTGCCTTTGCATATGCGCTATTCTTTTTTTTTTTTTACTTTTTTTTTATTTTATTTATTTCCGTATGTGTATGAATGTACTGCCTGCATGCAAGTCTGTGCACCCGTGTCGTGCAATGCCGCGGAGGTCAGAAGAGGGTGTCGGATTCCCCTGGAACTGGAGTTCTCCTGGAATTGGAGTTTCAGACGGCTCTTGGCCACCATGTGGGTGCTGGGGATCGAACCTGGGTCCTCTGTAAGAGCAGACGGCGCTCTTAACCGCTAGGCCATCTCTCCAGCCCATGAGCTATTCTTTTTGTGGGTTTTTTTTTTTGTCTCATTGATTGTAATTTGGGTTCAATTACAGGAGCCTTTGTTTTTGAAAATATTTTAAGTCATTCCAATGCAAAAACTCTACCGACAACCTAAACTCTATCATGCTTGGTCAAGGAGGGAGACTTTTCTTTAGTTTGTCTTATCTTTCTCTGGGACAGTTATGTTGACTGGGTGGAATAACACAAGATATATGCTAACTCTTAATGTCCCTACTCTTTATTCTTCAAATAATTACCTAAGTTAATTCTTTGGAGCTTAGCTGAAGCTAGCATAGAAGACGGAAGCATCTACAACCTTACCCATGCTAAGAGGGGCAGCGAACACTGAGGTTCACTCTGGTAATTTGATACACAAAATGTGGTCCACCCATGAGCAGCCGGGTTTCCACCTGCCCGGGTCTGTCCTTCTCCCACACAGCCTCCATCTCCCACGCTCTTTGGGACAAGTGGTCAAAGGAGAAGAGTCCTAGAGGTCAAAGTAATAAAACTCTCCAGTAAGGATATGAGCCCCAGGCCTTCAAGGATGTTCAATCCCCTTAACTCCCAGTCCTGGAGAGATTCTTTCTGTGGTCCCATTATTAGAGAATCTGAATTTGGTTTTGCTGGGGAGGTAGGTGAACTCCTTATGCAGGGCGTTGGTGGCATTTCATCATTCGCACTTACCAGAAACCTGTGTGTCTGATACCAGGTGCTGAGGGTACTTTGCTCCTTCTTGAGACAACGAAGAGAGTTGAGAGGGTGGCTTGTTGAACAGGTAGAATTACTTTCAACTGTATCAGTTTATATAAAAGAATTCTTGTGGCCGGTAAGAACCCTCTGAGGGTAGGTGCTGTCATGCCACACACGATTTGCTGCTGTTGACTGCGAATTAGTCATATTAAAGTACAGATAAAAACAGCAAATGCAGGAAGGGAACGAGGGAATCCTTTGTGAGATGAGGATCATAAATTCTCGTTGTCCCTGGAGCAACATGCCTTGAACTGGAGGAGGTGACCCCGAAGGTTAATTAATGTCACACAGAGATTTTTATGACATGTCCTACTTCCTTCCATAGATTCCACCCTGTGGCAAAGGCACGACCTCGGCATGCCTTAGAAAGTCATCTCAATTCATTCATTTTCTCATACACGCCCAGGCACTGACAGTTCTCAGATTTGGGTATTCAAGCCTTATTTAAAGACAGTAGTTGGTTAATGCATTTTTTCTTAATGTTTATCCTTTTGTCCTTTCCAGGGTATTATGTTACTCCTATTCCAAGTGCAAGGTGTACTTAATTCTTTAATTAAAATAACTAACAAAATCCTTTTGTTTTCTTACCAGGCAATCTTTGAAGTCATATCCTCTGAGCATTCCTATTTACACAGCTTGGAAATCTTGATACGAATGTTTAAAGATTCTAAAGAGCTGAGCGACACTATGACTAAAACCGAGAGCCACCACCTCTTCTCCAATATCACAGATGTCTGTGAGGCAAGCAAAAAGTAAGTGCTCTTCAATCTGCCTGTGTGCTTGCTGATTCGATGCTTAACTTCAGATACCTGTGTTCAGTGGCTGGGCGTGGTGGCGCTTGCCTTTAATCCCAGCACTCCGGGAGGCAAAGGCAGGTGGATTTCTGTGAGTTCAAGGCCAGCCTGGTCTACATAGTGAGTTCTAGGACAGCTGGGACTACAGGGAGACTTTGTTTCAGAAAAACCAAAAAAACTTTTTTTGCAAACTTCCTATATTTTGATCATACTTAGATCCTCTCTTGAATGAATCTGCCTCCCCTTTCCACCCCTGCCAAATTTCTGTTTCTCTCTCTCTCTCTCTCTCTCTCTCTCTCTCTCTCTCGGTAGGCCTATAAAGTAAGGTTTGTGTTCCCAGATGCCCTTCAGTGTGGGTTCACCCACTGGACCCTGGTCAACCTACCTAGAGTCTTACCCTTAAACGACACTGAATCCCTTCCCAGTCGTTACCAGCTGCCAGTAGTTCTTTAGGTCAGGGGTTTCTGACACATGCATACTGCCACCATCGCTGTGAGTTCATGGAGTCAACGACCAGCTGCTTGGAAAGCTCTGTTTCTGTTTGGCTGTCCACCAGCTTTGGCCCTTAGAGCCTTTTTGCCCTCTTCTGCGATGTTCCCTGAGCTGTGGGGAGCAGACGTTGGATGTAGAAGTCCTGCTCAGGGCTACATCCCTCGTAAATTTTAAGGAAAGTTTGAGCTTCAGGTAGATAGATACATAGATGTTGAGTGTTTAATTCATTGTCTCAGCAGACAGCTACCTATGGGCTCTTCCCCATGTCTGCTCTCTTTCCCTTCTGTGTACATGAACCGGAGCCTTGGTTTGTGCCAGGCTGTGATACATATCTACTCAGAAAAGAAAGAATAGTTCTCAGGCTATCTGGGTAAATTCTAAAAGCATCTTGTTGTATTTAATTATTTTTCTTTATTTTTTTGGTCATGAGAAGTTGACAAAATTGTGCAGTATATTTTCATGCATCTAATGTTTGCATTTAACAGTTGTAAATTTTATTCCACATTGTCTGATCATTTTATCACTTAAATGTTTCCAAGTATACATAAATGATGATTTTACTAATAAATGTTTCAGTGTTTAGTAAGAAAAAATTTCCTTATCTAAGAATAATTTTAGAATAGAACAGTGCCCTCATTGTTTATGATTTGTTCTATTTGGTGTGTGTGTGTGTGTGTGTGTGTGTGTGTGTGTGTGTGTGTGTGCAATAGGTTCACATGTTTTGAAATTCCAATGATACAGAGAGTTGAATGGTAAGAATACCCTCCGTTCACTGGCCACCTGGAAGAGAGCTAGAGCAAGCATTTTCTTTCTTATTTAACTTTTTAGAAATAGATTTGATTCATTAAAAACAAATACACCTTTCGTTGTTTTCATTTAGATGGTAACATGCTATGAAAACCATTTCCTGTTTTGTTTGCCTCTGTTTTACAGACCATTACATATCTGTTCTTAAGCTTCATATTCGTTTTTATACCTCTTCATGTCAAATTATTTATTGAAGACACCAGGATCATTTGCTCTGCAGAAGTTCCCAGGGGTCACACAATGTGGGTGTGGTAATCAGTATCAGATCCATCAGTTCAGTTAAGATAGCAAAATGGTGGTCTTGTAATCTGACACGATTTATTCAAGGAGTAGCTTGTATAGTTCTGCAAAAGGAAATGTACATCCACCTGTTAACCTACCCAGTAATAAAGTTACTCCATATGTTGATGTTTAATTTAAACTATTTTAATCTTAGTAATCTATGGGCATTTTCTTCCTGTGTATCATGATGTTGTTTCATAAATTCTTGCTCCAAACTTGGAACAAGTTCTTTCCGCACAGACCTGGTTCCTGATTTTGAGTATTTCAGTAGATATCCAGAAACAAATCAAAATTCAGACTTACAGAAAATATATTCAGAAAAAGCCAGCAGATGCTCCAAGCTCATTCAAATGCATT
Source organism: Rhizomys pruinosus (assembly GCA_009823505.1). Lineage (NCBI taxonomy): Eukaryota > Metazoa > Chordata > Mammalia > Rodentia > Spalacidae > Rhizomys > Rhizomys pruinosus. The sequence goes on along the minus strand of VZQC01010238.1, from coordinate 5,374,495 downwards.
CACTAAATGTGCATTTCTGTATATTAATTCAAGCTCCATAAAGCTTACACAAGTTTTACAAAAATAGAACTCAGTCTCTGTCACTGTCCATCTACTATGCTCTTTCCTTGTATGATTATTTTTTTAAAGAAAATGTTTACTGTTTTTTTTAAATTACATTTATTTGAGATGGTGGAGGGCAGTGCTACACAGTGTATGTTTGGAGGTCAGAGGACAGCATGACGGAGTTGGTTCTCTCTTTCCACCATGTAGGTACCAGTAGATCAAACTCAGATTGTCTGGCTTGGCAGCAAGCACTTTTGCATGCTGATCCATTTCCCCAGTGCAGCACCCCCAAAGTTACTGTTTATCTTTGTTTTTAATATAAGCATATATGGGTATTGCATTGCTTCCTTTTTTAGGTGAGTGAAAGTTTACACTTTCTTAACCGTTCTTTTTTCACATCACAGCAGTATATGCTAGAAAGTGTTCCCTGAGAGTTTATAACAATACTCACTCAGATTCTGACTGTGTGATTCTCATTGCTTCTCCATGCAGCTCTCTATGGGCATGGAATTACTTCAGTCTCATTCCTGCTGTCCTGTTCTGCACTTATGCTCTGTTGTTTTTAGTTATTTTATTTTATTTTATTATGATCCTGTAATTTTTATTTTATTGTATTTTTTTACTGAGATGGAAATATAAACCATTTAAAGTAGAGATGGTTTTTGAACTTTTTTCTTCAAAATATACATTTGAAATTGGTATGGAGACTAGGTATCAATGTTTTCAGGAAACATGATATGGTTTTGAAAAGGGGCATATTTAGTTTTATCTTTTTTTATCTTTTGTTGAAGTTTTGTGCATTTCATGCATCACTTCTCAGTTCAGTCCAGACTCATTTCCCCCTCCATGCCCCCCGCCCCTTCCAAGCTCATGCAGTCTGCCATACATGTCCTGTTTCCCCTTCTGAGTCTTTTCAAAGTCCTTCAAAGCAGAAGATTATTCTTTGGGGGGTGGGGGGGGAGAACTCTCCTGCTTCAGTCAGTTCCCTGTCCCAGTTCTTTTGTTGTTGTTGTTCCCTCCAACCCATATTGTTTCAACATGGGCATTTATGTATGTCATACATGTACTACAATTATGTCCTCTGAAAATAAACTATATCTTATTTCCAAATCATATTCTGGGATCCACATTGTTTTTAGTTATTTTATCTTTGGGAGAGATTCCTAGAAGAATTGTAACATGAAAGGATAGACGTGTATGCGCTTTTGTAATGTATTGCCAAATTCCCTTCAAAGCATTTGCACCATCTTGTGTGGTTCCAAGACTAGACAAGTTCCTGCATCTCCACAGCCTTTCTGGGGGTCTGTCACAAACCTTCAGATTTTTGTGAGTCTGATAAGCAAGCACTGTTATCTGAATATAGTTTGAGCATTTCTCTTAAAAAGTTTTTCTTAAAAATTAAAGCATTCTGGAACATATTATGGTCCATCGAATACTAAATTAATGGTGTTATTTAGCTTATTAAGTAGACTGCTCTCAGTAATGAATAGGGTGTTGAAGTCGTAGGATAAATAACAAACTAATATGTACTGATGTGTTGCTTTACAGCTAGGACAAGATTTGAACAATGCATCCTTGGGTGGGAGGTGAATCATTGTGAAAATACCTTAGTGTGCACTTGTACAAACCTAGATGGTATAGCCTTCTACACTCCTGAAAGACACAGTACTTGTAGATGACATAGGCTATTCCTCCCAGGGCCATGATGAACAGACAATACAGATTTAAATCAGCATTAAAAAATAAGACACAGAAATTATATGGTACATGTAGCATGGCATATACCTTTTGTGATAAGCTTTTTTTTCTTTAAGTAACAGGAATAGAATCTAGTAATAAAGAGTAGAGCAGAATAAACACATGAACCACTGACATAGTAGTTTATCACTGTCAAGTACCAAGTACTGTACATAATACTGTTTTGCTTTCCACAGCTGGCAGCACAGGAGGTTTGCACCGTCACAAACTTGAGCAAGCCATTATACTACCACCACTGGGAGGTTGCTAGGCAAGAGAAATGCTTTAGCTCCATTGTGTTCTTATGAGACCCCTGCCATATATGTTCCATTACTGACTGAGTGTTATATGGTACGTGACAATGCAATGTTGAGGTTAACATGTCAAATTCATTGCTCCAGCAACGAAAAAATTTAGAAGTAGAAAAAAATTCTAGAAGGATTGCTAAATGGAAAAATATGGGTTTAGTTTGAGTTTATGTATGTGTATTTGAGTTTATGTTTATGTTATGTATATATATATATGTGTGTGTGTGTGTGTGCATATTTATATGTGTGTGCATATATAATGACAACAGTAAATACACAAAACAATTCTTACCCCACTTGCATATTCACTTTAATCAGATTATATTCAATTCGAAATATCATGGGACATTAAATACTATTAAAGTACACATGCCTTGTGAAGTTGCTTGATAGTACCAAAAAATAGGGTTTTATTGAAATGCTGGCACAGCCTATGTGCATTGTGAAATAGATTTTCTATTTGGTCATTAAAATTCTAAACTTTAGTGCATTAACTACATAACAGTAAACCTTCAGATGTCTTTAATAGCATTAATATTAACATTTCATCTTTCCTAACTAATTCATAAAGCTAAATTTTACAAAGAAATGAATATTTAATGTGACCAGTCAGAGAATATGGAACTCTTTAAGTTGTGGGACCCATTTAGTTTTTGCCCTGAAGTAATGGCTGTTCTAGTGTTTCTTGTTAGCAAATGTTCTTTCCTTACTCAAAATATAATGTAATTTACCAGAGACTTATTGGTAAATAAGCTATTGCCCTACTGCCTTAATTAAGCAGATAAACTTTATTCTTTTTAAAATCAGTTTCTTTAGCTGATAGTTGAAAACCAGAAACAGAGAAGGCAGTCTCTGTGATCTGTTTGGACTTCGTGAGGAATAACAAAGGAGTTCATTTGAAATTCCCTGCAAGTCTTCCACAAGAATATATGTGAAGTGACAGCCAAGAAATAAGTGTTGCTTGTGTCCTGTCAGAGAAATAAGGGTTACAGGTATCTTCATAGATGCAGTTCTGGTAGTCACGATTGCAGAAAAGCAGCAAGTGAGCTGATGTCTTCATAAAACTCCGCAGGAGACAGTGGGTATCTAGCTACAGCTCTCTTCTCACGGTTCTTTCAGGACACTGGTAGCAACCCTTTGGCCTTTGGTGTCAAATGGTATTTGGCATAGTACAGGTTTAATGCCATTTCATAAACTCCATCGATGGCATTTACGTTCACCTGCATTCCTCCTGTTGTCATTGTTTTCAGGAAGGAACACATTGAAAACTAGAGCACCTGTATGTGCTCTAATTTTCAGCCTCAAAGATGGAAAATGTTAGGAAAAGACTTATTGATTCTAAATCTCTTTACTTCCCTGTAAGAGGAAAACTGTATCTCCAAGTCTCTATGGATATTTTTAAGAATTAAATAATAAACACATAATGCTTTTAAGTGCAACTCTATGTGAGCTATCACATAGCATTTTTTAAATGTTTTAAACTTTTATTTACATTGTGTGTATCTCTCTCTCTCTCTCTCTCTCTCTCTCTCTGTATGTAGATGTGTAGGTCAGAGGACAGTTTCTACCTTGTGAACATGTTCCAGGGATGGAACTCAGGTCATCAGGTTTAAATCCAAGCACACATAGCCAGAGTCACCTCAGGCCTTCAAATAGAACTTACTTTGTGGATATTATTCCCATCACTTTGATTACTGTGACTGATATTCTGAAATGTCTCTGTTTTATTTTTATTACCTTTCATTCTTCTGTCTGTGTGCCTCTGCCAGCATAGCATTGTCTAGGATAAAGTTAAGGAATGGGGCTTGTTTTGGACAGACTCTATAGTGTGGTGGTTAGCATGAGTTTTAAAAAGACAGTTATGAATGGTAGCATAGTTTTACATCATTTTAGTAGTCCTCTTTATTTTGACTTTGAATGAAGTCAAAATAAACAGAATCTACTATATCCACACAGAATATATTAGTTATAATTTAACTGGTGACTAAAATGAGCTGTTTGTTTCCTGACAGGCTAGTATTTTCCATGTAAGTAGTATAATCCTTGGGCCAGTGTTTGAGAGCAGGCCTGGCACTGTCCAGCTGCTAGCTGGACTCTTCTGGTTACCTTCGGCTAGCATGTGGACCTACTAAGTTCTTTTATTTATTTATTTTTCCTTTACACATTGCCTTACCAAGCTCTAAGAGCCTCTGAATTCTGAGTTGTCACATATAGATTTAAGTTTGGATAAAGATTCCCAGTTGGGGCCCACTAAACACTTGCCAATGCAATCACTTTGATCAATCTTAAACTACAGTGGAAATCTCTGGAAAAAGAAACAATGGTTGGGATTTAGTTGCAGTATTTCATCTGCATTACATTTACAGCTCTGGATTTTGAACCGTTTTGTGGATTTTTGACTCTGCCACTTGTGAACTAAAGCAAGTAAGACCACCCACTTCTTTTTGGCGATGGAAAGATCTTAATGTAAACTTAAAGATCAAGCCAAGTTAAATCCAGCACTTGATTTAAGAACAAGAAGCCTGGCTGATGGACTAAGAAGCTTCAAAAGCAAGCTCTTGTGATCTAATTGTTTGTCAAGAGAGGCTGCTTCTGATTGCTGTGGTTCACCATAACCTTCTGGGCATCAGTTGTACATATTTCCAACAGTCACCATGTCATCTGATTTAACCCTTTGTAGGATGCTATGAAGTACTATCATTTCCCATTTCTGAGTAAAGAGATTGAGCCCAAACTAACTATGTGAATCTGCTTAAGCTCATTTGCTTAAACAGGATTAAAAAAGGTGAGATATTTTATTTTTTCAGATATATTCACCCTAGACCACTAGTCAGAAATACAACTTCAGTTAAGAGTGTAGTCTAAAGAATTGACTTTAATTTGGGCTTCTGGGGATTACCTATCTGGAAAAGTACTAGGATTTGCTCTTTTGGGTCTGGTGTATGCCATCCAGTGGAGTTGAATGTATTTCTTTTTTTTTTTTGTCTTTTCGAGACAGGGTCTCCCTATAGCCCCAGCTGGCCTGGAACTCGCTCTGTAGACCAGGCTGGCCTTGAACTCACAAAGATCCACCTGCCTCTACCTCCCGAGTGCTAGGATTAAAGGCGTGCGCCACCACACCCAGCTTGAATGTATTTCTTAAAGACTGACAAGTCAAGGCATCTCACATTCTGTGGAACAACATGGGCTTCATTTCTCTGCTATGTCCTGTGTCCTCTTTGACATTGTAAGCAAGGGGAAGTGTGCAGTGTCATTGTCATAATCCATCTCTGGCTGGGTTCCCACAGTTACAGTGCTGTAGCATGATCTATAAATAAGCTGATTGGTTGTAAGAGTGCCTGACTGTATTAAAAAGGCATCCCATCGGGCAGGACATAGTGACACATGCCTTTAATCCTTCAGGACTCCGGAGGCAGAGTCACTGTGAGATTCAAGGCCAGCCTAGCCTACAGAGGGAGTTCTAGCTGGGGCTACAGGGAGACCCTGTCTCAAAAAGCAAAACAAAAGAAAAAGGCATCCCAGTAACAGTTAAATTTCTTAAACCACTTTTTACAATGAGTTGAGGAAGAAAGAAAAGGAGAAGGGTGTTTGGAAAGTAAAAACTTAATTCAGATAATAATTTTTTGCTGTTCACTCTGAGAACTGTAATATTTCTCAGACATATAATTATTCCAAAATAAACTCTTGTAGGAAAGTTTGCAAGTCTCTCAGGATTTAAATTAAAGAATTCTTTAACCCTTAGGTGTTCATGTAAATACTGAGTAATCTCTCCTTAAAATTTCAATCTTTTAGAATGTCACCTTTGTGTAAAATGCTGTGAAAATATGATTTTTCTTTTTAAAAATTCTGAAGTCATTTTTCTATATTCTAAGAAATAGGTTAATACTATTTTAAATGTTAAGGATATCATTCTCCATTGTTTTAAAGGATGTGGATTAAACCATACAGCCTTGTGTTTTTTAATTTAAAAAATATATTTAGAGGAGACTATCCCAAAGAACATATATATTTGGTGAATGGTATTGGCGAAAGGACTTGAGAATTTTATCTATACAGTGTTTTCTTTGGATTTCAAAAAGCTTTCAGGAAATGATTTAGACTTGGGAAAAAATTGTGGAAAGGTTCCATAGAAATGTCAAGATTGGCTAAGATTGACCCTGTCACTTGTGGGGGATTCAAACAAAGGCCTCTTTGTAGCCAGAAAAACTCTCTTTGTATTGGGAGTCCATTGGAATTTATTCCGTAGCAAAGAAGAGGGACAGGAGGAACCAGAACTAGGCACAATGGCGGTGTTTGTGCTTGTCTGTGGAAGCTGCCCCGATTTTCCTTTGCATCCTGTGTGTGTTTGATACACAACACTTACACATGTAAGTCTGTATTAGTGTATGTATGGAGAATGTGCCTTCCAGGTTACTCCCTGTTACCTCTCTCCTAAGTTGAAAGTTTACCTGAGTCGATTCTATTGAAAAAGAGCAAAAGTTATTAAGCCACTAAATTATTCCCTTGGATTTCTCTAACACTAAGTTAATGACCCTTTATGGGGATTTAAAAAAAAAAAAATCTCTACCAGCTTTAGCTATCTTATCTTTAACTTTGAAGGATCTGATACTTTTGGGTGGGTTTTTAAAACATTCAATTTGAGAGCATTGTGCTGCCTGGCTTGTGTTTATATCACCTCTGTTCTCAACCTTTGCTTTTCCTTTTATTCTTTTATCTCTTCTGCTTTCCTGAATAGTATATAGATTATGCTTATACAAAATGACTTTTATAACCAGAGTAGAATTAATTTGCAATATTAAAATAATGTATTAGTTTATTAGTAAATTTAGATATCAAGAAACCATTTTATTACTATTTTGGGAGGTATATACTAGGTAATTTTTTCTTTTTCTTTTTTTTTTCAAAGCAAATTTTTATTGAACCGTTGTGCATTTCATACAAAATTATCAGGTAATTTCTTCTTGACATGAAATAGTCTTACTTCCCGGCTGAAACATAGAATTACTTAGATTCAGAACTCACTCTCTTACAGCATGTTGAACATCTGAAGAAAAATCACATTTTTCCCTGTACTTTTTAGTGATGTTCAAGTTGAAGAAACAGTAGCTTGCCTTTGCTTGTCTTATTTCAGATTTCTCAGCATGAATCAACTCCTAACTTTGAAGACTGGTTTTTGTCGATCATATTTCTTTTCCTGATAATGGAGCTAGGGATCCTAATCTCATCCTTAGGCTGATCATTTCCTCTCTCTGCCTCTCAGCTGCTGAGCCAGCATTCCATCAGCAAGGAGCTGATGTTTATCAGAATAACTGAAGGTTCTAAACCCAGGGCTCTTAGGGCTTTGCTGGAGCATGTTGTTATCACCAGCCCCCACAGGAGAATTCCTTACTACTACAGTGCTTTTCCTAGGGAGCGAAACTTCCCATTGGTATATGGTTCAGAATAGCTAACCTCGCAGAGGATGATGGACTTTGCAAACTTTACCTAAGGCTCAGATGCAGGACATATTAGGGTCTGAATGTGGTAAAAACTTTGGGGGGGAATGAATATATATGTATTGCAATATATATTGCTATAGTATTTTTATAATGTGGGACAGATTGGCTTGAGAAAGTACAAATGTGAATGGTCTGCTAACAGAGATAAGTTCTGAGAATTATTTTCTGAGAGTGAGTATTCCAGCTCCAAGCACCAGGTGAAACAGAGGAGGGCTTTGCATTTTCCTTGAGGAAAATACAGCATAATACTTTGATGATTTTAGTTAATGGGTTTCTTTGCAGACAGACTTCTTAACTTTGTAAAGGTGTTCATTGTGCAGAACTGTTTTTTTACTGAGTCGCAGTCCTACATTTCCTCATAAGCTCTATGTAGCTCCTCAGAGACTAGCTCAGTGTTTGCCCACATGGAGGAAGCTTCTCAGTTTTACAACTCCAAGGAACAGTGGTTTAGAGGCTCTGCCCACCACTACTCACAAAAGTAATTGTATGTATGAAAACTGAAAATTCTTCCAAGGGGTGTGCAGTGAAATGTAAGTTACCAGCAATGCTCGTGTAGGTATGGCTTCCAGAGAGAGGTAGTGCTTTGATGCATAAATGCCTGTTGACTCTTGACTTTATTTTTGGCCCATCAAATAGCCAGAGTTTTATTTTTTAAAGATTTTTATTTATTTTTTATGTGTATGAATGTACTGTCTGCATGTAGGTTTGTGCACCCATGGTGTGCAATGCCAAGTAGGTCAGAAGAGGGTGTCGGATTCCACTGGAACTGGAGTTAAAGATGGTTCTCAGCCACCATATGGGTGCTGGGAATTGAACCCAAGTCCTCTGCAAGAGCAGTTGGTGCTCTTAACCGCTAGGCCATCTCTCCAGCCCCAATAGCCAGAGTTTTAAATGAAGAATAATAGTTATCCTTGCTGTACTGTTCTAATATGCTAGCACTTTATTTCCTTCTCTTTAGGAAATTAAAAATTATTTATTATTATTATGCTACAATGAATGTCTGGAGGTCAAGGTCAAGTTGATTCTCTTCTTCCACCTTTATGTGGGTTCAGAGGTCTAACTCAGGTCATCAAGCTTGTATTGTCGGGTGGCAAGAGCCTTTACTTGCTGAGCCGTCTCACCAGCCCTACTTTTGATAAATAACTACATTGATAGTAATCATCTTTCTGAATATGGGACTCTTGAGCATTGTTTCTCATTCATAACATATTTTAGGGTGGGAGTGTTTTTAAAAACATTTTTTATTTATTATTTTTATGTGTATTGAGTGTGCTCTCTGCATGTAGGTTGGTGCACCCATGTTGTGCAATGCCCCAGAGGTCAGAAGAAGGCATCGGATTACCCTGGAACTGGAATTAAAGATGGTTCTTAGCTGCCATGTGGGTGCTGCTCTGCAAGAGCAGACAGTGCTCTTAACCGCTGAGCCATCTCTCCAGCCCAGGGAGTTTTTTTTTAAAGAATAATTTGTCGAGCATCACCTGCATGTCAGGCCCTGGAAATGTAATAGTCAATATGAAGGCGCAGTGTCCATTTTTAGGATTTGGTGGGTTAAGCATGCATAGAACAGGGTATCGAGAGCCAGGGAGCCTCTCCAGATGGGAGCTTTCCCTGCTCCAGGGAACTAAGAAGTAACCTTCCCTACCTTATAATTATTGATATTGATCTCATAAGGTAGAGGCCTTTTCCTGTATTTGGAAATACCATCCTCATAACAAGTTATTCATTATTTATGTCTGCAAATAACTTCATTAATTGCACAACTGGCATATGTGGAACAGCTTAATAAACTAGCATCTCTGTTCTGCAAATGAATTGATGATTTAGCTACAATATGAAGATCTTTTATTTAAAGAAAAGGCAAACCCGGGTTATGTCACAATTCAAAATACTAAGCATACTTGTAGTTTGGATGCAGAATTTTTCAGTTATTTCTCTGCCTCCAGAGGGTTATGACTCAGGGGTTGGGGAACCGGCAGTTACCTAGCTTAAGGAAAAGCCATTTGGCTCAGGCTTCAGGTCCACTAAGATCTCTCTTTACATCATGTCTTCAGGGAATGTTTAGTTTTGTTCAAATTTCTGTAGCTCAGGGTTGAAACGGTATTCTTAAAAGATTCAGGTAACAGCCGGGCGTGGTGGTGGACGCCTTTAATCCTAGCACTTGGGAGGCAGAGGCAGGAGGATCTTTGTGAGTTCAAGGCCAGCCTGGTCTAAGGAGTAAGTTCCAGGACAGCTGGAGCTACAGGGAGACCCTGTCTCGAAAAGACAAAAAAAAAAAAGTAACTAATTTGAAATTGGAACTGTAAATTATAAAGCCCATCATTTGTGTGAGCATCAGCTTGATTAAGGCAGCACTTGATTGCTGTTAATTTAGCTCTCATAGCAAAGGACGTTGGCATACCTGAGTTCATTTTATTCTTTGACTTTGTTTTATGATGGAATTTTTCCATGAGTATGTTCCCAGCTTTTGAAGGCTGAATAGAGCAATACTCTACCTGTATTGGTTGTTTTGCTCATTGCTGTGACCAAATTCCTGACAAGAAGCAACTTTAGAGGAAAGGCTTATTTGGGCTAGTTTGAGGGTACGCATGACAAGCTCATGGCTACAGGACGATGTGCCTGGCACTCCTCACATTTGGGTGGACCAGGAGGCAGAGAGAGATGAACCCTGGCCCCTGGCTAGCTTTCTTCTTTCCTCTTTATATTCAGGCAGGGCCCCAGAGCATGGAATAGTGCTGTTCACATTGGGGGCAGGGGCTTCTCCCCTCAGTCAGTCCTCTGTGAAAACACCCTCACAGACACACCTAAAGGTGTACCTCCTCCTGAATAGGCAGTCATGTGGACAATCAGAATTAACCATTGCATCAGTACATAACCAGCTTCTGCCAGCAGCTAGCTAGCTTAGTAGTCCCTCACTTAATGCTCATAGGACTGTCCTAGACCATAAATACTGTGACTGATGAAAACTGACAATTGTGGGGCTGGAGAGATGGCTCAGCAGTTGAGTGCCAACTGCTCATGCAGAGGACCTGGGTTTGATTCCCATCACCCACATGGCTGCTAAGAACCATCTTTAACTCCAGTTCCAGGGGAATCTGACTCCCTCTTCTGACCTCCACGGGATTGCATGACACGGGGTGCACCAACCTGCATGCAGACAGTATACTCATACACATAAAGAATTAAAAAAAAAAAAAAAAGAACAGAGCAGCCTGGGGGGAGCCTGAAGGGCCAATCTCTGAAGGGTTCTATAAATAAAAAGAAAGAAAGAAAGAGAGAGAGAGAGAGAGAGAGAGAGAGAGAGAAAGAGAAGAAACAGAGACGATAAGAGAGAAAAAAAGAAAGAAAGAAAGAAAGAAAGAAAAAAAGAAAGAAAGAAAGAAAAGAAAAGAAAGAAAGAAAGAAAGAAAACTGACCATAATTGCAAAACCAGAAGTGTTGGGCCTCTGGCTCATCATAAGTGGCTTTATTTCTCTCATGTCCTAAGGAATAATTTAGTTTGGGCATAATAAAATGAAAACGACATCCTGGTAATTAAATAGCTCAGGACCATGCAAAACTCTAGTTACATTTAGTTGCTTGTTTAAATACGGTAAAGACTTGAGACTTTATAAAATACTTTATTATGTTTATTATATTTATCTAATTATTACGTTGCATGCTTGTAAGTCACACCTGTGTCAGCATCCGTTCCCATGGGAGGTCAGAAGAGAGGATTGGATGTCCCCTGGAACCAAATCTAGGTCTTTTGCAAGAGCAGCCAGTGCTCTTAATCGCCAAGCCATCTCTCCAGCCCCAAGACTGAGACTTTTAGAATGTTGCTAGAAGCAGTGTTCCCAGCATCTTAGTGTGGCAACTAAACGTGCCATCTGTCTGCCCAGTTCCAAGCTCTGCTTTACCACCTGTCCTGTGTAGCTGCCTGTGGACAAGTTGCCTAATATCTTTGTGCTTTGGTGTGCATATATGTGAAATTGAGATGAAAGAAGTGCATGGTTTTTCAGGGTTTTGTTCTAGTTTGATTAGTATGTGCAAAGCAGATGAACTACTTAAAACAAAGCCTGTGCTGGGTGGTTTTTGTCAACTTAAGACAAACTGTAGTCACCTGGGAAGAGAGAAGTCAACTGAGAAATTTCCTTTATTTTTTTTATGATTAAAACTTTTTTTTTTATTGATGCTTTGTGCATTTCTTACATCATTTCCAGTAGTTCAGGCATATCTCCCCTTCCTTCCCCCCCACCCCACCCCAACCGAGATCATGCATTCGGCCATGACGTCCTGCATATTCTCTCGTCTTAGTTTTTTTTCCCCTTTTTTTTATTTTTTTAGCTATAAGTGATAGTCCATGAGTACAAGCAATCCTTCATTAAAACCATTTGCAGGCGTTGTGCCCAACCCACAGCCCCACCTTCCAGCGGGGGTGAGGGTTGTATGTCAATCAGGTTTAATCAAATGAGGTGTCCAGACTACATTGCTGGTATTTCACCCTTCACCCCAACGCAGCCCTTACATTCTAGCCACGCCACCTCTTCGCGCAGATTATTCCCTGGGCTTAGAAAAGGGGCACAGGTGGATGAGAAGCAGAACAGTACTGGGATACCTGCAAGAAGAGAGGCGAAAGGCCCGGCTGCTGAAGACCTGACTTAACATGGGAAAGATGCATTGAGACACACATGCAAGGTACAGATGGCCTCTGAATCCAGAGAGTGTTAACCAAGGCCACAAACCAATAAAGCAAATACGGGTCTCCTTGAGTCAGCAAGACTCCACCGTCAGCACCAGCTACACCTCACTCCTGCTGGAAATACTGTGCAGCAGAGGCAGCCATATGCCTGTATATCCCAAATCTAATGGCTATTGCTCTCTCCTTGGAGGAATGACCATGGCTGATGCCAAAGCTACATCCTCTACAGTTAGGAATATCATAAGCCACAGTAAGACCCTGTCATATTTAACAGGCGTTTTTCTTAATTGTTAATTGACAGAGGAGGGCCCAGCCCACTGTGGGTGGAACCAGTCCTGGGCAGTGGGCCTGGGCTATCTAGGAAAAGTAGCTGAGCAAGCCCAGAAACAGCATTTCTCCATAGTCTCTGCTTCAGTTCCTGCTTCTCTGTTCCTGCCTTGAGCTCCCATCTTGGCTTCTCTTGATGATGGATTGTAACCTGTAAAGCAGAATAAGCCCTTCCCTCCCCATGTTGGTTTTGGTCAGTGTTTATCATGGCCACAGAAGGAAACTAAGACAAGCCCCTTGTCTATCCTAATTTTCACGTATATTTCTGAAGCCAAAACTAACATTTGAGGAACTGTTATTTCAGCACAGTTTACTTATTAGTATTTTTAGCCAGGTACTATTAATATCATTTCATATTTCAAGTAAATTAATCATCAAGGTCTCCATGGATTCTTCTCCACACTCCCTTAAAGACTCATTGTGTTACTGTTTTGGACTTTGGCCAGAATGATATAAATAATTAGACTTAGCTTCTGATACCGTTTATTCTGTCTCAGATTATGAATATAAGTTGACAAGATTTTTTTCTCCTGATTACAGTTCATCGAAGCCACATTACGATCATGAAGAAGTGTCTGGGCAAGCTTTTTCTTTCAATTACTCTTTCTGTAATTGAACCTTAAAGGTTCCTAATTAATTGGTCTTCATACAGAAAAATCAGTTATTGCTAATTCCAAACTTCAAACCTTTGTAATGAAAGATAAATATTTTCCAGGCATGCATTTGTCAAAGTGTGATGGTGATCACAGTAATTAATTCTTGCTCACAGTTTAAACAACACTGTACATTAATGAAAGCTTAGCAGCTTGACTGACTCTTTGTTCTCTTAGAGGTATGGGACAGATTGGTTGACATATGTATACAACTCTTTCTGATAAACAAGATGTTGCTTTTCTTCATAACTAATTGGAAACCAAAACTTGTAGATGTTTATTCGTCCCCCCCACCCCTGCCACACACACATAAAGAATCAGAGTTTCTAAGCTGAAGGAAAAGTTTAATGAGTCTCTAATAACTAAGCTCACTTCCAAATGAGACATAAATTTGGGGAATAGAAATAGGTACCAGTAACTTTTTATAAATCATCAATGAAGTTCTTCTCTTGTATGGATTGCATTCCTGGTCATTGATGGTTATAACATTGACCACCAGGTACTGTGCTAGATACTGTACCAAGTTCTTTTTACTTTATGCGTTCAGTCCTTGCATTCACCTATGCAGGAGTTAATATCATATTTAGCAGGTGAGAAGCAGGGGTTCAACCAGTAATACCCACTTATTAAATATACTGATCCTACGTGAAATCTGAGTCCAATGTGCTCTCTGCAGGGAGTCAGCGGGATGCTGTCATGTTGCTGAGGACAGTGTGTTGGGTATGAGATGGTGCTAAGTGACAGATCACCACACCCTGAGGTGGGAGTACAGCCCCAGCTCTCTTTGCCATGGTGACTTCAGTAATGCTAGATTCTCTAATATTTCAGGAAAAATTGGCGAATCTATATGTATGAGTATACTTTCCATTTTTACATATTGGGAGCTAATTGAGAGTCTTAAAATATATGTGAGTTTTACACATTAATACAGCTTCAGCCCTCCTTTCACAGGTTTTTGTACCCTGTTGCCCACTGGGTTGGTTTGAACATTTGGTCTGAGTTAGCACGATGAATGAATGGGTAGACCCTGTGCCTATGCACGGGGTCACGCTCTCCAAGGTCCTCAGAGACCCACTATATAAATTCAGCCAGGGTTAGAGGGGAGAAAGGAAAATATGTCTTAAAGCATTAGGGTGAATGCTGTCATCAGTTAAGCATAAATATTTTTCAGATATCCTTTCGATAATGGTATGTAAAATGAGACATGAGCAAATTACAGCTGTGTGATTTTTCAGTGATAAAGCATGCTTACCTTGCTTTCATTTCCTCTTTTTGGTGAATTTAGCTAGGCAACGTTGAGTAATAGTTCTCTGGTATATTTTTGTATTAGAACAGCTAAAGTATCAGGTATGCTTTAGGGGTGTGGTGTGTGTGTGTGCATGTGTGTGTGGTCTATACATACATATTCAATTCTTTCTTATTAAAAATAAAGCTTGAGTTGGCTTATCAAGAATATAGGCAATTACACAGCACTCAAAAACTGGTTGTCAGAAAATACACGGTAAGGGGCTGGAGAGATGGCTCAGTGGTTGAGAGCATAAGCTGTTCATGTAGAGGACCTGGATTTAGTTCCCAGCACCCATGCAATGGCTAACAACTCTCAGAAACTCTGGTTTCAGAGGATCTGATGGCCTCTTCTGGTCTCTGCAGGCACTGCATGACACAGATGTACTTAACTTAATATGGAAGCAAAACACTCATATACCTAAAATAAAAATTTTAAAAAATTTTTATTTATTTTCTATGTGTATGAATGTACTGTCTGCATGTAGGTTGGTGCATCCGTGTCGTGCAATGCCGCGGAGGTCAGAAGAGGGTGTCGGATTCCCCTGGAACTGGAGTTAAGATGGTTCTCAGCCGCCATGTGGGTGCTGGGGATTGAACCCGGGTCCTCTGTAAGAGCGGTCGGCGCTCTTAACCGCTAGGCCATCTCTCCAGCCCCTGAAAATATATTTTTAAAAAGTTTAAAACCACATGGGTGAGACACTGGATGTGAGGGTGCATGAGTGGAATCTCAGTGCTTGGGTTGCTGAGGCAGGAGGATGGTTAGATTCAGATGGTCTACAGAGTGAGTTCCAGGACTGCTGGGGCTACAGGGAAACCTTGTCTTGAAAAGAACCCCCCCCCCAAAAAAAAGTAAATGTATGGATAAAAGAATATACCTTGCCCCTACAATGAAAAGAAAGATGGCCACTGAGACCATTTTTATATTGAAATTCCAGTTCCTCTGTGCCATGAAGCTGCCTCAGCAGCTGTGATTTACTAGTGAAGGCTTCCTGCATATATGCTCAGCCTCTACTCTGTTCACCACTCTGTGTCAGAGGGTAGAGGTAAAGTTCAGGTTGTGGAAGTCTAGGGAAAAGTGATATACGCATCTCTTGTTTGAAAGGTTTCTGTAAATGCTAATGGCTTCACAGTTGACCTCTGTCCTCCACCTGCAGCAGCACTTAATCAGTGCTGAAGCATGGTGTGATGAGCCTGCACAGGGAACTGGCAACATAGACACTGCGCAGCACAGATTGCTGCTGCTGGGACAGGAGCATATATCATCCATCGTACTGCCTTCTGTCTAAATCTTCATCATTTGAAATGAAATTTTTCCTTCTTATTTTTCTACCATGATCCATTAAATTAGCATTTTATTTTATTTTTTAAACAATTTTTTATTTGTTTATTTTTTAAGGGATTCTACAATATAAGCGCACAGTTGTTTTCAGATCGCATTAGCTTTGCTCAGTTTGCCATACAATTAGGTAATTGGTGCTAGCATCCACATACCATTCATCATTTGTTTTTCTGGAACTGTTTTACTTCACTCGGCATATCTTCAAGTTCCATTCATTTACCTGCAAAGCTCATGATGTCATCTTTCTTTACCACTGCATAGAACTCCATTGTGTAGACATACCACATTTTCTCTATTCATCCGTCAGTTGAGGGGCACTTGGGTTGGTTCCAGCTCCTTAAACTAGCTTTTTAAAAAAGTTCAGGGAATGGTTCCCACCTCCTGCCAGCCTTCTAGGTTTTCAGGGTGAAACCGACCTTCTAGGTTATTGGGGAAAGAAGCCAGCTCCATTACACTCAGCCATAAAGGACTTACCTGGCCCCACAATTGGCCACTTATATTAGCTTTCATTGCCAGCCAAATACATCAGAGAAAGATGATGTGCATCAAGATTCACATGAGACCTACCAGTATTCTTCACTATTACCTTTCTGTCACCCTAAGTTCTCACAACTCTCTTTTTTCTATCTGTGTATTACTGAGGGGAAAATATGGCATAAAATATATGTACACACACAAAAATAAATTAAAAAAATAAATAAATAAATAAATAAAAAGTTCAATGATTTTCTATATAGAAACCAGGAGATTGATAAAAGAAAAATGAACGGATGAAGCTGTTTTTATTTTTTCAAAATCTAGACTTCTCTTAAAATTCTTTAGTGAAAATAACTGCCTCTCATGATGAGAAAATTTCCTATGACTGAATTGGGGCTTTTAAACCCCCTACCCTTGGCCTTACCATGGAAATATATTCACACTTTAGGTTATGTTTTGTTTTGTCTTATCTTGTTTTGTTTGAGAAAGAAACCAGTGAGTGTTTATTTTGCCTGGCTCCAGTGAATCTTAAGGAAAGTACTTGGAAATGGTACTGTTTAACAGCAAGATATATCAAACTGCTTGGAAAACAAAACACTGTATGAAATGTGGTTATCAGGTATAACGGACAATTGTTCTATAGCTGGAGTTCATGCTAGCTTTGTTAGCACAGGTACCAAAATATTTTCAGAGTCTTATGTTGAGAGAAAGACTAGTTTCCAACAACTTGAGCCATCTGGCAGAAATTGAGTTCCACTATCCAGATATCCAGTAGCAATTCCCAGTTCCCTTCCCTCCCACCGTGTACTGTGTACTTGATTCCATTCTTTCTGAACTGGCTGCCATCCCCCCTAAAGGACCAGAGGGGAGCCCTTCTAAGGAAATTACAAGTAGGTTGTTTCTTTCACCTTTCTTCAATCATTACAACAAGCTGGGGGCTCACTCTACTCCTGTGGCAGAGAACGAGAGTAGGAGGTAGATTAGGAGTTAGGTTTTGGTGGGGAATGGACCAAAGATGTGTGCGTGTGCGCATGCTTGTGTGTGTGTGTGCGTGTGTGTGTGTGTACACCAAAGTCCAGACAAACCTTTTATAGTAGTTTACATTAACTACATTAGGATGCCACTTTCTACAAACATCAATGAAATAGAGGATGGGAAACTGCTTGCAAGCTGTAAATGATCACTTCCCCACAAACTAGGTACTTTTGTGTCTTTGTGAACATAATCACAGTGATCCGGCGTTACCATACTTAGCAAGTGGTAAGATAGGATTCCATGATGATAGAGTAGGTCTGGGCGTTTGGACTGACCTATATAAAGTGGACAAGAGGGCAAATGGAAGGAAGCAGTACAAGGTCCTCATCCACGTATCTCATTTGGATGGTTTGTTATTAGAAACTGATAGGAATTTGGTTTCAAACTAGGGTCATTCTGTTGTTACAAGGAAAAAGCGACGAATGGAGAGAAGTGTTTGAAAGGCTCTAAAACTGTTAGGCGAAGAAAATTAGAAAGTGGATCAGAGTAGGAAAGAATGGCTTAGAGTGGTAGAAAGAACCCATTGCAGACACTGTGTGCTTTGGAGCCAGGGTTTGGGTAGAGAAATAAGAGAAGGAAAAGGTATGTATAAAACAATATTCAAACACTGCTGAAATGTGGCTTTATGGATTATAAAGTACTGTCAGAAAATAGCAGGTGGCAGAAAATACAGATATACATATAAATACTACAGAAATCTCTAACGGAATAGTGTAGTTTATCATTCTAAATTCACCACTATTAAGGAAATTTAAAGGTTTCCAGCACCTTGGTTGTACTCAAATGTTAGAATTTTGGGTAATGAAGGAGATTTTACAAACATTTTAACCTTTCTGGAAGTTGCATCCATGAGCCTCTCAAAGCCGGTGAGACGATAGAGACGCAGACTTTCCTTAGCTTCCTGTAACTGGAGCTGGGAAGGCTGATACTAAATATCATGTGTGAAGGCTTCACTCTGGAGTGGAAGGAGGCTGGTTTTGATGGGGGACATAACAGCCTCCAGTTCTCTGGTGTAACGAAGATTTTGCATGACTTACTTCCCTCTGACTGACCTACAAAGATCCTTGACATTCCCATGTATCTCAGCATTGTGGATGTGTGGAAAGACTCATGGGCCTAAAGGCACTTTCTTTCGTGTCTGCCTGTTTGGGTGTCAGAGAAGCCAAACATGGGCTTGGGCCTCCTGATCTTGCCTCAAGCAGAACAGCTCTCCATTATTGCTTGTTGTGTGGCTTCATAAGAGGCAGTTGAAAAGGGATGAAACATATACTAGATATGCCATCCAGGAGGCAGAGAAAAGAACACTATAAATGAACAGAATTAGCTGATTTCAGCTCCTATCCCTCTCTGCTTTTCCCTGCCTTTTTTATTAAAAGAGCTCTATCGAGAGAGTAACTCATGTAACATACAAATATCCCATTTAAATTATGTAATTCACCAATTTTCTGGTATCTTCATGGATTGTGCAACCATCACAATTACAGTATACATATATTTTTTTTTCATTTCTCAGAAGGAAATGTACTAACATCCATCCCCCATGTCCCACCAACTTCCCTGGCTCTAGGCAACTGCCAGCACATTTTCTATTTGTCTCTTCTGGATATTTCACAGCAGTGAATCACACAGTTGTGCGCCTTCGTGACTGGCTTCATTTACTAGCACAGTCTTTCAAACTTCATCCTTTTTGTTCATGATCCAGTACTTCATTTTTATTGTTGATAAATATATGACATTTGAGTGCAGTCTAGGCTTAGACTGCATTTACAATTTCCTCCAGTTATTTACCAGACCGTCTGTATCCTTTGGTGTCCGTTGGTTCATTATATAAGCTGATTGGTAGCCTATAGACTTGTTTGTATCATAGACCTTTTTGAAAACCTTTCAGAAGTCATACATGTAATATCTTCTCAAAAACCATTTCATGTATGTCTGTGCTGACGCATCAAAACTGGCACGCAAAGTCAAAGCTTGGCAGTCCACCAAAGACCACTAGGGAACCCTGACAGTCACCATCACATTCCCGGGCATAACATGTGCATTCTCATCTTCACATATACCAACCATTCCCTTACCACTCTCATCTCCTTCCTCCTGCACCCTTGCTGGTCGCTTAATGTGATATCTTGCCTTTTGGAATATCTTTCAGAAAATGTGTTAGGATTCACTGTCACATTGGTGCTGGACAGTTGGGTGGAGCCAAGCAGGGCTTTAAGGACATATGAGAGGGCTCACTTCCTATACAGGCAGGGTAGATTTTTGGAATTGTCCTGCTCTGTGTATTTTCTATGCAGAGAATGAAGCCTAGTATTCAATATTAAGTAAATACTCCTTGAAGGAATAGGGGAAGATATCAGTCAGATTTACTTTGCAGTGACAAAATACCTGATACAAAGAAAGAGCTTAATGATGGAAGGATTTATTTTGGCTTAAGAGTTTCAGAAGACAGCTTTGGGAATGGATGAAGCTATAAAGCAAGCCCACGAGTAGCCAAAAAGCTTAAATTCAGGCACCAGGTATTGGATACTGAGGAGGGAACAGAGGGTTAAAAGAGAGTTTCTAAAATGAGTAAAAGGATGAGGATTCATTTCCTATTACTGTTGTGACAAGTTACCACATGCTTAATGGTCTAAAACCTCATGGATTTATTTATTAGAATAATAGAATTATTACTAGAATTATAATAGAATTAGAATTTTGAAGATTAGATGGCTAAATTCATGCTCTGAATCCCCAGGGTTACTGGGTGGCTTCTTCTGTGGGCTATGGGGAGAACCTGTTTCCTTTTCTATTTCTATCTTCTTGAGATCTTCTGCCTTACATGGCTTACCTTCCTGCTTCTCTCTGCATCATCTCTTTCTCTCATCCTTCTGCCTGCTTTGTTTTTATTTTTATGTGTATGAGTGTATTTCCTGCAAATGTATAAACACATCCGTGCCCTGCAGTGTGGGGAGGTCAGAAGAGAGCATCAAACCCCCTGGAACTGGAGTTACAGGTGGTTGTTAGCCATGATCTGGGTGCTGGGAATGAAACTCGGATCCTTTGCCAGAGCAGTCAGTGCTCTTAACTGCTAAGCCATCTCTCCAGCCCCTTGCTTGCTTACTGCAGGAACTTTTGTGATTCCTTTGGGACCACCTGGATTATCTAGGATAAATTTTTCCACCTCAATATTCTTGGCTCTGAAAAGTTTTCTTGCCATGTGAAACAAAACAAAACAAAAACACCCTCTCTGAACGTGGACCTTGACAAGAGCCATCATTTAGCTCTGTAGAGAGAGCTAAAAATAAACATGATACCTCCTTTTTTCCTTGCCAAATATGTCTCCCAGTTGCTACATGATTTATTCTCAGAGTGATTAGGAGGCCAAGGCCAGGAGCCATAATCAGACATTAGAAACTTCCTACTGCTTCTCCAGTGCATTGGACGATTCGTTTCCTGTGGTTCCTTGCTTCCCCATAACTTACTAAGAATGTGCCACGTGATAGGACCTGTGAAGGTCCCTGCTAGATCCTCCTGCAGTTTTATCATTGATTAGTACCTGTTAGATTTTTTTAAGTTCCTAAGAAAGTGCAAACCTGCAGTTTTGCATGGATTCATTGTATGGCAAGATTCTGTCATCATTTTAGCCTGTCCCGGTTCACTTGATAGAAATATAGACATTAAACTTCCAGCCCTTGAACTAAACGGATGGGAACAGGAGAGAACCTGTCAGGCATCATCTGTAATGTGTAAACATGTGGGAGGGGCAGTTTATTACATGCACCTAATAGTCAATGTTACAGAGTATGGCTGTGTTTCAGACCATACTCTAAGCACTTAACATGTTTTACGTCATTTAATTATGAGAGACTTATGAGGTCATACTGTTAATTATTCTGCTTTATAAATGAGGAAATAGAGGTGCTGAGACTTTGAATAAGTTTCTGAGTTTCATGGGTAAAAGAGAGGCTGGGACTTGAGCTTCATTGTTTGGCTTTAAAACCTGCACTCAGGACACATTTTTTTTTTAGAGGTGCGACACACATGATACATAATAAGCCTTGGTATAATATGTACCAGTGGGTGAACTGTGACAGGGCCTTTTCCTGAAAACCTGTTCACTTACAGGCCTATCCAGTCCACTCCTACAGTAAGAGGTTCCGTTCACTAACACCCAAGGGAAAGGAAAGCCTGAAGGCTGTGAGGAGGGAAGCCTGGTCTTTGACTATCAGTTGTGATGGTGTGTTCAGTAATCAGTCTCTTTCCTTCTCGGTCCCCTGCTGCCGGGTCACTGGGTCTTTTCTTTCTCATCTGTCTTCCTCCTCTTCCTTGCTGCCAGTTGACTTTTTCCAACTGATGACCATGTCTGATGGGCCTGAAGGTTGACCCAGTTTCCTGCACTTGCTTGTTTTGCTTTAATAAGAAATAGAAGTCTTCTGTTTTTCCTAAATCAGGACAGGAATGTGTTCTTCCATGGGCCCCATTTTCCTGATGCGTTGTTAACTTTCCCTAGTAGCTGTCTAAAAAGGATTTTTTTAAAGTCTTTGATAAAAGTTGGATTGGGCTGAGTGAAAGGGGCAGCCTGGAGCTGGCTGCTCCTTAAGCCAGAGCAGGTCTGAAATGTCAGCGAAGACTTGGAATTTAGTTTCCCTTGTGAATCCAAGCTCAGCATTTTTCCTTAGGACGTTATGGTGCAGACACCTGAACTCCTGAGTGTTTCAAAGACTTGATTGTTTTATTCTCTTTTTAAAAATGAAGCTAATGGAGGCTATAACAAAAGAGATTTTCTTCAGGAAGACAGATTTTTGAAACAAAAAAAGGACAGATTTTTGGGAGAAAAACATGAAAACTTGAATGAGCAAAGACTTGGGGCTTACTTTGCGTGTAACATGATGCAGACACTCCAGTGGATCTGGACATAGCGCCCAGAGAGAAATGTGTTCTTTTCTGTGCTCATTTTGATCCTAGGATGACTGGCCCACAATAGGAAAGGGGCTTTGGCTTGAAAAGTCTTTTTTTGTTTTACTTGACTTCATTCCAATATTCTGTTAGCACTGTTTCCAGGCAGCAAACAAGAATCTTCATTTGCCTAGTTTGTTTTTAATTTGTAATTTATACCCCCAGCTGCACCCATGAAAGGCTCAAGGCAACTTACAATCCATGACATATGCACAATAAGTCTGTTTGAGTGAGAAATAGAAAACATGCAGGGACTTAGAGAGCCAGCATGCCAAGTCACTTGTCCCCAGGGGACTTGCCCTGAGTGAGGATTAACCACAGCCTTGTCCTTCCAAGCGGCCAAGGCCATAGGGTCACCCAACTGCTTATGTAGCCATCACCTATTACAGCAGAACAAGTCCTGTGAAATCATAAACCTTTTCTGGGTTTTGAGTTTTCAAGGAATCTTGCCAAACAAGGAATTAAAATTCTTCCAGAAGACCCACACCCTACATCGAAGATGCTGTGTAAGGACAATGAGTGACAGTGACATTTGCCAGCTCCTTAGTGTTGTGTGAAGAGACTGTCCTCCATAGAGCCAGAGTCATTAGAAGCTGGCTGTCTCACTCCAACCCACTCCCAGCTTCAGGACCCTCATATTTTGCCATGACACCTATACTATGCTTGGCAGATACTTGCTTTGTTCCATTGCTTATTATTACTCTCTGTGGAAAGGGTCAGTAGAACAAGGAGGAATCAAATGCCCGCACCCACTTGTTTAACATGTTTACTGAATGTTCATTGTGTTAGGCCTTGGAGTTTGCCTGGGCCAGGGATGCTGGGTCTAAGTTTTCATAGTTATATATGTATTTATAAGGGGCAAGATTTTCTATTAGATGGATATTAACAAATATAATTAGAAACTGCAAAACTTCCTAATAATCCAGAGCATCATGGCCCATGTATACAGACTTTCATCTCTCCTAAAAACATTTTAATAGGAGTTACCATGTGCTTTGTGTCCTCATAGTTTCTCCTAGTTTCCAGGAGAAATTAGAATATGAATGAGAGTCCATGAGTAGCACTGAAACCCTAGAATCAAGACTGTACAAAGTTACCATGGAAACCAGCCTTTTGTGTCTACTTTCTTTCTCATGAAGAAGGTTTGGATGACATATATTTGAATTACCTTTAAGCAAAAACTCAGTTTGATGGTATTAAATTTTTAAGGAATCTAAAAAAAAATTATTATATTTATATGGTCCTGTGTATAATTCTTTCTAGAATATAAGTCATCCCTGAATATATGGATTAATTAAGTTAGAACCTTAGCTGATGAAGATGTCTTGGGAGAGCTTAGTTTAATATTCTCTCTTTTTTAAAATTTTTTTTTTATTAATTTTATTTATTTCTGTATGTGTACGAATGTACTGCCTGCATGCAAGTTTGTGCACCCGTGTCGTGCAATGCCGCGGAGGTCAGAAGAGGGTGTCAGATTCCCCTGGAACTGGAGTTTCAGACGGTTCTCGGCTGCCATGTGGGTGCTGGGGATCGAACCCGGGTCCTCTGTAAGAGTGGTTAGCGCTGTTAACTGCTAGGCCATCTCTCCAGCCCAATATTCTCTCTTAAACCTGTTTTCCAGCCTTGAGCCCCCACTTTCTTTCTTTGTGTTTTACAAAGGATCTTGAACTGAACTCAACTCTGTGACTCTGAATTTAAACCTAAGCTTTGACTGTGTGGTCTAATAGATAAGAAAACCCTTTGATAAAAGCCTTGAAAATACTCTTGGCTTATCTGTTTTACTTCTGTCTTTTCTACTTTATGTTCAGGAACTTCTTGAAGGCTTTACAAAATGATAAGAATTTCTAGGGAGCCAGAGATATGGCTCAGTGGTTAAGAGCACTAGCTGTTCTTCCAGAGAACTTGCTTTCAGTTCCCAACACCCACATGGTAGGTAACAACCATCTCAAACTCTAGTTGCTGGGAATCCAATGCCCTCTTCTGACCTCCATGGGTACTGCATGCACAAATTGCACTTACATATATGTAGGCAAAATATTCATACAAATAAAAATAATAAAATATTAAACCAAAATAATATTTACTGTCCTCTCAGAGGACCCATGTTGGGCAGCTCATGACCACCAGTTTAGAGCCAGGGGGATTTGACAGTCCCTTCAGCCTCTGTGGAAACCCTGTACACTCACAGAGGCACACACATATGCATAAATAAAAAATTTAAAATCTTAAAGAATTTCTAACAAAAATCAGCCTATAGATTTTAAAGAAGAAAACAGTATCAATTAAAAAGAGAATGCTCCAAATCCTGTGTCCAAAATATGAGCTGGAACTGAGCTGGAAGCCATCTCCTCATAGTTTTTGAGAGCACTATGTTGCTAAGGGAGAATATCGATCGATGGTCCAACCCTAGCTTTAAGGCCTAATAACCGCAACAATGACTTTTACAGCAAACTGTACTGGGGAAGTAGTAGCACTTTTATCTTGGAGTTACTCAACAGCTACCTAATCAAACTTAAAGCCCACTCTTTGGGAGGAAACTCATACGTGGCATTATAAGCATAGCCAAATACACAGGGCCAGAGAGGTCATAGACCTTAGAGAAAACCCTAAGGCTGTCATAACCTTAGACAAATGTAATTTCGTACTATATGGAAAATATGGATCCTTGTATTTATACACAGTATCCCAGTGGTGACCCATCAAAGAGACTTCTTTTGCAAGATACATAGATTATTACACAGTTCCACAGCTGGTCACACACAGAGATCGTCTGCGAAATGCCCAACCCTAAATGACACATCCTTAGTGCAACCTTTATACCTAAGGCTCATGGAACATAGTGGAACCAGGGGTAGAAAAAATACTAGTCCATCTTTCAACTCTCATCAATGAAGGCTCCTCATGTACCACAGGGCCAGGAACACAAAAGGACAACAGAGAATAAGAATCTGCAGTGTGCAGGTCCTTGGACATGACTTATATTAAATTCCACCTACCCAGGGCTCAGGGACCATTATGGGAGAAAAATTATTATAAGAGCCAGGGAGGAGGTGTGCAAGCATATGGAAATAGAGTCCTACAAGCTTCTGGGACCTTGCTCATATGAACCTATAGCAATGGTGTCAGCATGCACAAGACCCGTGCAAACTCAAGAAGACAAAAACTGAGCATGGAACTGTGGAAATGGCAGCAGTCCTCAGTCTTAGCCAAAGAACTATTTGCAGCTGATTGCTGCTGGGTAATGAAAAGCTGATCTTCGGGTAGGCTGACTAGACCTCAGTGGATGAACTTGCACTGAGGGACATCTGGGGACACTAACTTGACATAATAGACCTTGACATGAATGACTGAGTGCATGGGGGTTGATGGGAGGGTACCAGTGGGAAGGGGATAGAAAGATGATTAAGATGTTCTATATGAAACATTCAGAAATTCAACAAAATTTACAAAAGTTAAGGAGGATTCAGGGCTGAAGGGATGGCCCAGTAAGTAAAGTGTTTACTGCTCAAACATGAAGACCTGAGTTTGGGTACATGCATGTATAAAAAGCTGGGTGTGGCAGCATGCACCTATTCCAGAGCTGAGAAGTAGACACCACAGAAACTGTGGGCCTGGCTGGCAAACCAGTCTACCCAGTGGGTAAACTCCAGATTCAGTGAGGGAATTCTGTCTCAAAAGATTATAGTGGAGAATGATGAGAGAGACACCCAACATAGACAGCTGTGGGTTGGTGCACACACATGCACCAGACACACACTTCCGGTCCATGCCCACACAATACACACAAAAAAATGGGAATGCAAGCTACTGAGACATTTTTGTTCAAAACTTTTATCATATGTTAAACTGCTTTTAATTTCCCTTATTCTTTTATTAGTCCAGATATGAAATTTCATAAGAAAAAGCTGAAATCCTCTGTGAGAAGATGGGCAGACATACACACTCGGACACAAACATACAAACATACAGTCTAGTGAGGAAGAAAACTCTTGAGACTTCTCTGGATCAGAATATAAGGTGTTCTAATTGAGAGGTGTCAGCCCTGCATTTTTGTGGAATTAACACATTTTCTCAGTCTTACTCTGGTGAAGGAGCCTATGGCATTCATTCTGTTCATCTTTGATTTTGGTGGATTGATAATGGTTTTCTATAGAGTACAGGACATATACCGTCACTTAATGATGCCTGCCCTGGGTTTCTGGGGACAACTCTTGCTATCTTTGCTATCCCAAATCGAGTAAAAACAAATAAATACCTATCTAAACACATACACACCCACACACACCATTTTTTAAATTTTATTTATTTTTTTATGTGTATGAATGTACTGTCTATATGTAGGTTTGTGTACCCATGTCATGCAGTGCCTCGGAGGTCAGAAGAGGTCAGATTCCCCTGGAACTGGAGTTAAAGACGGTTCTCAGCCACCATGTAGGTGCTGGGGATCGAACCTGGGTCCTCTGCCAGAGCAGTCGGCGATCTTAACCCCTAGGCCATCTCTCCAGCCCCCACACACCATTCTAAAATTCTCCCTTATCCATAGCAGAAGATAAATTCATTTTGGTCCAGTACAGAATGCTCTGTTGGTGCCTTTAAGTATTTACAGTAGCACATGCTTGCTGCCAATCATCTGAAATATTTCTGTTTAGTGAGAATATTTTATTATATAATAGCGACTTAGACATATCAAGCATGCTTCGTATGTTACACATCTCTAGTCTGACCGTGATCCTTTATGCTGGGACACTGCTGCTAGATGAAACCGGCAGGGAGCTTAGACTGAAAGCTCACTGATAGGAGGAGAAGTCCAGGAATGACCTGAATTTGCTTAGGCAGATGCGCGTTAATGAAGGAAAAATACTTTGAAAGACTGCTGTTCTAAGAAGGGGTATCAGACAGTGTTGATTATAACCAGAGCTCTGCTTTGTGTTCTTCCAGAGCTGGAGTGTGAGAGCGGGCTGCTCAGGCTTGCTGGAACCCTCCCTAGATAGGGCGAGGAAGGGCTGTCTGGCAGGTTTTTCAGAAAGTACAGCTGGCATTGAAGAAACTCTGGCTGCACAGGGTTTCACTGTGTCCCTATATGACAGGATTGTAAAAGCTTGTGTTGGGAGTATCTGTCTTCACTGGTAGCCATGACTACACCTAGGTAGTTCTGAGAACACAACCTGCATTCAGTAAACATATGCTGACTTGATTTACCAGTGAGAACACCATGGGAGATACTTCCCTGTGTGTGGTTTTACATTCTTGGTAAAATAAAAAAAAAACAAAGTAAAAAATTATGCACATATTTCATCTTTAAAATGTTCAATTTAAGTAACAAATTGGATCTATTCCTCTTTGCATTTCTTATCAAGCATTTGACAGTTTCCAGCATCCCTGTGGCCAGGTCAGGTGTATATGTAATGGTGCACACAGCTGAAGGCACCTGTTGTCATCTAGACTTAGAAGGTAAATAAAAACTATAAAATAGCTGTGATCAAAGGAGGAACAGTGACTAGAGGAATGTCTGCCAAAGTCATTAATCAAAGGAGTGCAGACCAGACAGGGAAACTTCCTGGAAGCTATGGAATTTAATCTGAGACTTGAAGGATGAGTAGGGAACAACATCAGGGAACAAGGAGGGAAAGGAAGGGTTCCTAGGCAGTTCCACAGAGCATGTGGACCTGTGATCGTGCTGTCTCGATCAGGACTAGCTCCCATCAATGGCAGCGACCCTCTCGGGACCTTTTCTAGCCTAGTATGGAATTGTCCTCGCTGAACGGCCATGGCTGAAGTCTCCTGGGAAAGTCGCCACAGAGTTAATTGTGTAACTTCCTTGTGAAATGATTCAGCAGCTGGCCTTCTTAGAAAGTAACATTTCATTTTAGTCCCAGCTTTTCTTCCTGGATGTCTGACTTGAGGACCAGCTGGTAATACCAGGTAGGCCAGATGAGCTGTCATAGAGAGCCGAAGCAGCAGGTATTGGTTTGCATACAGGCTCTGGATGCAGAAGGACTCTGTGGGTTCAAACAGAGGCTCAATTGCATAGAGTTTTTACTTGAGCCCTTCTAATCTTGGTTTTCTTAACTTTAAAGCCATCTCATAAAACAGGTGTGAACACTAAATTATGGGAGACACGTAGCTCTGGTTTGGCACTGTTTATAAAGGGATTGCTCCTTATATCCACCAAAGTCTACTGCCCTGTGCCAGACACATGGAAGGATATTCTGTAAAACAATGCTTTCAATATTTATTAAGTAGTTTAATCTCTATACTGTACAGTCTTTATCAGTTGATGTTTAAGAAGCCTGTCTGCCAGTAATGGAATTTGGGCCATTGCTACATCACATTTTACAAGGACAAAAAGTTAAGGAAAAAGCCTAAAAGAAACAGCTACCTCACTTTTGACTTTGTGGCACATCTTAGAATACCAACCATAAAAGACCAATCAGTTGTAGCCACCCCTGCCAGTGGTTCTAGGTAATGCTAGAAGACAATTTACAGAACTGGAGTAAGCTCCACATTGGGCTTGCTTCAAACTGGATCTTTAGTTCAATCCTTTGAAAGTCCTACCTACTGAGAGACCAAGCCAGCCTGTGCCCTTTAGTCCTTGGCTAAGGAACTCATCTGAGAGGGTTGCAGTCTTGGGAAGCACGGGTATGAGTTTGAGTATAGCGGTGATGGTAAGCTAACGGCGTCATGGACAAGCTAAGGTTTCTGGTTAGGAGGGTGTTACTAGGGGGCCTTTTTAGCCCACCTTCTGTCTTTCAAAATGTAGACTATTGGGGCTGGAGATGGCTTGGTGGTTAAGAGCACTAACTGCTCATGCAGAGGACCTGGGTTTGGCTCCCAGCACTTACATGACAGCTAACATCCATCTATAACTCCAGTTCCAGAGGATCTGATGTCTTCTTCTGACTTCTACTGACATTGCATGACATGGGTGCACTTACACACACGCAGGCAATACACTCATATACATAAACTAAAATAAAAAAATAAAATATTTTTTAAAATGTAGACTCTTAACAAGGTTAGAATGTTAGTGAGAGGGAGTTGTACAACATGATTGGTTGTAAAACATAATCCTGCTGGTGGGACTTGTAAGAAGGAAAGAATGAACGTGCTGTTCCAGAGGGAAGAAGCTTCACAGAGACAAAAACACATTTTCATTTAAAGTTGTCTGCCAGATCGTTTCATAAACTCATTCCCATTTCATTCAGGGAACCAAAGTGCTTTCACGTTGGCTGCACATGTGATTTGAATCATGAACTTTTTGGCTACTGAACCGATGCCTTCTTTTTCATTAATACTTTCTTGGTCTTTTTGTATCTCAGATTAATTAGCAAAGTAAGCAAATTTGCCACATAACCAATAGATAAAACTTAATAGAATAACGAGTAGGTGGTTTGATTTATATTGTACTAAAGTAAGTAGCATGAACAGGTGTTTTATTTGTACCTTCTTTCTAATCCTGGACTTTGGCAAACGCTTAAAAGTAATAAATGAAGCCAAGTTATTGTCGTTTTTGGTTATGTAGTTGCATTCTTTTGGACTGTTAATAGCTTCAAGGCAAGAAACTATAAAAGATATTTATATGTCTGTTAGATATTTATATTCTGGACTTGCGTGATAATAACCTATGAATGCTTTTTTTTTTACCTGTTTTCTTAAAATTTGCATTAAAACTATTGGTTTCAAATAAACTATAAATATTTTGCATTTGTGTGAACTCTATTTAAAAACGAACCAGTTCTGACTCTGCAGTCCTTAGAATTCCAGTGCCTCTGGTCTTGCAGATGTGTGATATCAAGTAGAAGAAAGGCTTCCTTCCCATTTCCCCCTCCTGCTAAAGCTCTGTCTCTGCCAATGGTTAATGGCTCGCTCGCCTGCTGTGCAGGTAGAATCCTTATCCAGAAACCCCAGCATCTTTTTTTGTTTTTTAGTTCTATTTATTTTACCTCCTAGGTATCACCTAATCTCCGCCGTCCCCCCACTTCCTTCTGCCAGTCTGTATTTGTCCCATGTCCATCTAGCTGGCCTGCTTGCAGTCTGTCTTGCCACG
Organism: Rhizomys pruinosus; assembly: GCA_009823505.1. Taxonomy (NCBI): domain Eukaryota; kingdom Metazoa; phylum Chordata; class Mammalia; order Rodentia; family Spalacidae; genus Rhizomys; species Rhizomys pruinosus. The sequence continues at coordinate 5,344,126 of VZQC01010238.1, read as the reverse complement.
CCTCCCTGTCCCATTTCTCTCTGACTGGTACTTTACTGACTTCCACCCTGCAGGGATCGTCCTGCAATCTAGCTGTCGTCTGCTCTGTAGGCTTCTTTCTCTGCCCATTCCTCCTGTGACTTTCACTTCAATGCCCCTGAACTCCTGAAGCCTGCATGTACCACATGGCTCTCTCTCTCTCTCCTGTGCTCCATTGTGTCATCCTGTCCCCACGATGACTTTGTAACACGACTCATGGTCTCCTCTGTCATGCCTACCTTGTAGTGAGTCACCCTGCAATCTTGAGTTTTCATTGGATGCCAGTGAAAACATTGGGTCCCCAGGTTATCACTTCTATCCTGTTTAGCTACAGAATCTGAGGTTTCCCCCTGACATATCCGCTTTCCTTCTGGATGTTTTGTTAGAACAGCGCACAGAATATAGAAAGACATCTTATTATCACTAGCTCATTATGAAGGACACAACTGCAGGGATAGCCAAACGAGCCATTTAGAGCAAAGTTCGCGGCAGGCGGTATAGATCTTCCATGCCCTCTCCCAGCCTGCCGTCTGCCCAGAACCTTAGCATGTTCATCTCTTCCACTCTGAAGAAGCCCTTGTTTAAAGGGTTTTGTGAGGTTGTCATGGGCGTGATTGATTATAAGCCCTTGGTGAATGAACCTGAACTCCAGTCCTCCTTCTTCTGTTCTTGGAGATAAGGAGGGAGGGGCTGAAAATTCCAACTATGTAAAGGCAACTTGGTCTTTCTGGTTGTCAGTCTGCATCCTGAAGCTACCTAGGGGCTCTCGGCTTCCTGGTACCTCTTCACCATACAAAAGACACTTACTCTAACGGAGAAGATCCCAAGGGCCTAAGATCTGTTCTCAAAACTAAATATCTGTGTGTGTGTGTGTGTGTGTGTGTGTGTGTGTGTTTGGGTTGGGAACACATAATCCAGAAACCCCAAGCTGTCTGTCAGTCTCTGATATAAAATCTGATTACTCCTGAATTGCAGTTTTCGTAAACTGTAAACCTGCTTAAACACCATTCATAGCAATATATTTTAAATAACATTTTTGTGTTGTGAGGAGTTGTAAAATGACATTTATTTCAGATTTGTTTTGTCAGCATTTCTTTGGGTGCTTGCTCATTCCAGGATGGTTCTTTCTTTTGTCTGGATTCTGAATCAGGGCCTCACTATGTTTTATAGGCTTACTTAGAACTTGCTCTGTAGCCCAGGCTACACTTGAACTCTTTCTTTTCCTGCCTCAGCCTCCCAACTACTGGGATCACAAACATGTCACCTTATTTCATCTGTATTTTTTTTACTACAGTAAAATAAATGGGCTTGAACCCTCATCTCTCTCTCTCTCTCTTTTTTTTTTTTTTTTTTTTTTTTTTTTGTCTTTTTGAGGCAGGATATCCCTGTAGCCCCAGCTGTCCTGGAACTCACTCTGTAGACCAGGCTGGCCTTAAACTCACAAAGATCCGCCTGCCTCTGCCTCCCAAGTGCTAGGATTAAAGACATGCGCCACCACGCCCTGCTACCCTCATCTCTCTTATCACAAGAGTTCTTAAGAAATGATAAATTCTGCAGGGCATACTGGTGCAGACCTAATCCTAGCACTCAGGAGGCTGAGGCAGGCATATCTCTGAGACTAAGGCCAGCCTGGTCTACATAGTGAGTTCAAGGCCAGCTGGAGCTACAAGGAGAACCTATCTCAAAAATGGCAGAAAAAGAGGGCTGGAGAGATGGCTCAGCAGTTAAGAACACTGACTGCTCTAGCAGAGGACACAGGTTCAGTTCCCAGCACCCACGTGGCAGCTAGCAGCTATCCATAATGCCAGTTAAAGGAGAGCTGATGCCCTGTTCTCACCTCTACAGGCATTGCGGGACATGGACGAATTTACACACAGGAAGACAACAATACAGTCATACACATACAATTAAAAACAATAAATAAGGGGCTGGAGAGATGGCCTAGTGGTTAAGAGCGCCGACTGCTCTTGCAGAGGACCCGGGTTCAATCCCCAGCACCCATATGGTGGCTGAGAACCATCTTTAACTCCAGTTCCAGGGCGATCTGCCCTCTTCTAACCTCCGAGGCGTTGCATGACACGGATGCACAACCTACACACAGACAGTACATTCATACATATATGAGAATAAATAAAAATTTAAAAAATATATAAAATAGTAATGTGTCAGTATGATAGGTTAAAATTTATATAAAGTTGTCAGGTTTCTGGGAGTGGTTGTTTTGCTTTTACTTTTGTTTTGCCTCTTTTGAGTTTGTACTGTATATTTTTGAATCCTGTAGAAAAGCATTACATGAGTATAACTGGTATCTATTAAAAGTTTGTGGAATAAGTATAAATGCTTTTCCTTTTCCCCCCAGATTCTTTATAGAGTTGGAAGCGAGACATCAGAATAATATCTTCATAGATGATATAAGTGACATTGTGGAGAAGCACACAGCATCCACGTTTGACCCCTATGTGAAATACTGCACCAACGAAGTCTACCAACAAAGAACACTACAGAAATTGTTGTAAGCAGTTGAATGCTACTTCTGATTGTCTAACCTTTTAATTAGAGCTCATTGACTGAAATTATGAATCTCTTAAATCATAGATGTGCCTCTTAGTGGACTGTCCCACTAGAGAAATATGTAAGAGGATTACTTTCAGACTGAAGATGTTTGAGTCTGTGGAGAATTTCTTCTTTAAAGCATTTATAAAATTAGCATTTGTTAGCTGTTGTCTCTTCCCCCTTTCTTCCTCTCAGCTGTCCCTGGACATGAGCCATCATCACTCAGCCTCCCACTTTTCTAAACAAGTAACTGGCCATTAAGTGCTTTGCCTGAGGCCGAGAGCAGGTTTTTAAGTGGGTGAAGCTAGACATTAGGATCCAAGTGGGTGAAGCTAGACACTAGGATCCAGGGTTTTCCTTAGTATTCGACCCTTTCTAGTTAGCTGTTTACAGGAAGTGAGGAGCTTTCCTCTCAGCTATAAAGTAGACAGGGCTGAGCTGGTGTAGGAGAGTTTAAAAAGAAAGGGAGAGAAAAAGACATTCTTGAATATTTTAATTATGCCTTAAAAAGAGTCCAGGCTTTTTCTCCTTTCCTTTTCATACTGTTGGGAGTTTGGATGTGAGATTCATGCTTGTCTCCATCTGTGAAAGAATCAACAGTTGTGTAGTAGTTTATCCACTGTTTTATTTTTAGAGGCCCCATTTGCCATAAGCAGCTACTTTATAGTGTAGTTGCTCACTATGAGCCCAGTGTGATGCTTCTTGGCTATTGTTATCACCGCCTTCTGTGAGTTGTGACATTCGTGATCACAGAATGAAGCCTCTGGTCACTTTAGGCTAGATGTGAGATCTCTGAGGGGTTGGGAGAAGGAAACATCTAGATTAATATATAAAAGAAGTCAGTTGGCAGAGGAAGACTGGAAGCCCCTCCTCACCAGGGCTTCTTGTAGTAAACAGAACATGAATGAGAAAAGCCTGTGAAATACAGACTTGAGAATGCAAGTGTTAGACAAATGTTCTATGAAGGATCATGCCTTGGAGCCCCAGCAGTCCTCAGTTCTTTTTCACTAGCCTAATCCCACCCTGGGTGCAGTTCTTTTCCCTGGGACACAAGAGTCTGGAATCTGGTGCTCTCCGAACTCAGATGCTTGGCTCAGCTCTTCCAGTCACTCTTACTCCCTCCTCCTCCTTCTCGTTCTCTCCTTTCTCCTTCTCCCCCTCTCTCCTCTCTTCTCCCCCTTCTCTGAAGCCCACCATTTTGCTATTCAGCTGCTTGCCAACTTCCACTTCTTCTCTTCCTCTTCTTTGTCCCCCCTCTTCCAGGCAGCTGCTGAGATTTACAGCTTGTCTGCCCTGGGACTTTTCTCTCAAACTCTGATAAAATTGTCCTGATGCTTCCTTCTGAGTCCATTTTTAAATTCTTTCATTAATGAGCCTGAAAATCCAAAGGAAACTTCAGTTTTCCCAGAAACAATAATTGTTCTCAATGTGGGAAGAGGGGCTCAAGGTCCTGTCTTTCCTCCACATCCTCATGCCAAACTCTGTGTGAGCAGAATGGAAAACCCCTAGCTGCCAGCTCCACATGAGGGTTTTGCCTGTACTTGTGGGATTTCAGGCCAGCTGAGTCCGTCATGGCTGGTACCTGGTACACTGCAGAGTGTTTAGCTACGTCCCCGGCTTCTTTCCACTTGAAGCCCAAACTATCTCCACACTTTGCAGAAGATCTCTGAGAGGTAGAATCACAGCTCTTACTTCCCCTCACCTTGCACACGTGGTTCGATCACTGATAGAGGGACACAGGTTATTCTGAAACTGGACATACAAGTTAATGTTGGAAGGCAAGGCCTTGAATTAGAGCTAATGTTGGTTTTCATTTTCTTTAGCAGAGTTTTTAAAAATGTGAATAGTTACTGCTATACATTAAGTGACTCTCAGAAATAAAGATTTTGTCCAGATTACCCTAATCAAACCAGCATGGCAGCTTTCACTTGGAAGTTAGCTTTGTGTCTTCAGGGGACATTGAAAGCTGGAGCAGTAACTTTCTACTTCAGCGGCATGTTAGAAACTCCCAGGAATCTCAGAAATTCAGCAAACAGTCTCAAGTCCATCCCAGACTTCCTAATCAGAACCCTTCGGTCTGGGAGGGGACCTGGGACCTGTGTGGTTTAAATATACAATCTGTATGAAGTTTGTTTTTAATTTCTTTTTTGGTCTTTTTTTGAGACAGGGTGTCCTTGTAGTCCCAGCTGTCCTGGAACTCACTCTGTAGACCAGTCTAGCCTTCAACTCACAGAGATCCACCTGCCTCTGCCTCCTGAGCACTAGGATTAGAGGCATGTGCCACCATGCCCGGCTTAAAGATGGTTCTTAGCTGCCATGTGGGTGCTGGGAATCAAACTCAGGTCCTCTGCAAGAGCAGTTGGTGCTCTTAACAGCTGAGCCATCTCTCCAGCCCTGTTTTTAATTTCTTAAAACTCTTCAAAACAATCAGGGAAAGGATATTTAAAACTTCTTCATGTGAGGAAAAGGAAAATAAGGCAAATACAGCTAATTTCTCTGAAACTGATATTCTGGTTATTTCCCAATTGTCAGTAGCCTTGAACCATATCATATAATTTTTAAATTAAACTTATAATGAAATGACCCTTATTAACACTATATGGCTTCCTGGCTCTGAAGAGTCCAGCTTCATTGTGTTCTCCTCCCATGAGACAGGAAGGCTGTGGAAGCTGCAGACCTCCACAGTGAAGTGAGAGAGAGGGCAGAGGACTGAGGGTCCTAAGACTTCCATTTAACTTTCTCTCTCTTTGTTCCTACATCTGTGTTGTGTGGCAAGTTGGAGCCTTCGTGAGCTCCATTTTCTTGGAATCTCCATCCCATCTCCCTTAAAAGTTACACAGATGAGTCCCAAGGAAAGGATATGTGTGGCTCAGCTAAGTTACATAAAAATGTGCCGACATCATCTCTAGTTTCACATCAGTAGGAAAGGCAGAGAAATGTTTTGGCTTATGTGGACAAAAGGTTTGCTGGTTAGGCTAGGCAGGATGATTATAAGTTTGAGGCCAGCCTGAAGAGCCCCTTCCCCTCAAAAGACCCATACCCCACGACAAAGAAACAAATACAAGCAGAAAAGGTTTTCTATGTTAGAAACAGGATCTTTGGAGACAAAAAAAAACCCCTAAGTTGTCCAACCAAGTGATATTTCTTTCTTTTTTTAAAAAAAAATTTTATTTATTTTTCATGCGTATGAATGTACTGTCTGCACGTAGGTTTGTGCACCCATGTTGTGCAATGCCGCAGAAGTCAGAAGAGGGTGTCGAATTCCCCTGGAACTGGAGCCAAAGACGGTTCTCAGCCACCATGTGGGTGCTGGGGCTCGAACCCAGGTCCTCTGTAAGAGCAGTCGGTGCTCTTAACTGCTAGGCCATCTCTCCAGCCCCAGATATTTCTTTCTTAAGTCAGTGCCCAGTGCTTGAGTATTTGCATAAAGCATTGTTTTCCCATTAGTGGAATATGTTGATAGATGATTGAAAATGAGATCTGATCTGTTTAGCAACTTAAAATTCCTCTGTTCCCTTTTATGATGCTGTGTCCTCCTATTAGGGCTGCTTTTACAAATATCTAGTTCGTATATTTTTATCTTATTAATGTTATAGGGCCCCACATCTTTTAAATATATTTTTTGATTTATTTATTCTTATTTTATGTGTATGAGTGTTGTGGTTATATATATGTAAGTGTACCCATGTTGTTCAGTGCCTGCAGAAGACAGAAGATGGTATCAGATCCCCTAGAACTGGAGTCCCAGACAATTGTTATCCACCACGTGGATGCTGAGATTTGAACCCTGGTTTCTGCAAGAGCAGACAGTGCTCTTAACTGCTGAGGTGTCTCTCCAGCCCCCGGGCACCACATCTTATATTTATCCTTAAATATAAAAAGCAGAAAAGCCATCTGTGTTTGCCTGTATGTCATGGTTTATAAAGCTGTTCTTATATATTTGAGAATCATTGGTAATATATGAATTTATCATAGTACATGGTCATGCCTTTTACTTGCTTCTTAATTTTAAAGTCTTTGTTTTGCTTGTTTTCCTGCAGAGCCACCAATCCCCCCTTTAAGGAAGCCTTGTCGCGGATTGAGTCCCATGAAGACTGTAGGAACTTACCCATGATCTCTTTTCTCATTCTCCCCATGCAGAGAGTGACCCGCCTTCCCCTGCTGATGGACGTAAGCTGTGACTTGGTAGCTTTGTCCTCTGTGAATACCAGTGCTGCTATAAATCTGATTAGCTAAATTACTGTTATTCTGCTTAAATTAATTCATATCTCTTTTATAAAGTCCCCTAAATGAGAAGATGTTGTTTAGTTAGAACATGAGTTTGATATCTCTGGAATTTATCTTTAATTTAGACTTGTGTGGTCACTTTGGTGAAACTTGAGTACATTGCCCACTTTTCTGAAATGAGAAAAATATTGGTGCCTTGAGGTGAAGAGGCTGTGGATTCTGATTTTGGTTGAGCCACTAAGCCTGGGACCTTAAGCAGGTCATTTTGTTTAAGCCCACGTTTCCCCAAGTTAAGCCTAATTTAAATTTTCCCCAAGGGATCCGCAAGATCCCTTCCATCTTGAAAGTCTCAAGATGCCCTCGCCCTAGTTTCCCTTGGAAATGTGATTCTTTTCAGCAGGACAAGGTGTAAGCTGTCTCTACCATGCCTCACACAAAGTGGGTTAGAAAGCACAGCATCCCTTTGGTATTAGATAACAGTCATGAGGAAAACAAGAGTTTGACTTTGAATAATGACAAAACATGCTTCAGGAAGGGAGCAGAAACCATCTGGCCTATGACAGGACCTCCCTAGCCAGTGGGCAGAGAGCATCTTTTGATCTAGTTAGGATACATTATCACAGATATACTTTAAAATTGGGTCATTAAATTGGCATAATATCAGTCTTTATGTGTTTGATTTTTACAGACCAAAACACAGAATAAGAATGTATGAGAAATACGTGATTGCCTAAAGTTGCAAAATTGATTCCATTTTCATAGTCTACTGTAAATTCCAAGAGATGCTCTCAAATGGCAGTAAAATTTTGGAATGCAGCAAAGTGTGTGATTATGTTACTTTTTTTACTTCTTTCTAATTTCAGTAACTTCAGAATTCTAATTCATGACACCTCCCTGTTTGTTCCTCATCTACTGTGCTTAATATTAAGTCCCCCTGAGACATCATCTAGCACATATAATTTAGGAAGTCATTTTTCTGCATTATTATGGTATGGTTGGTTAATGATGGGGACACATTGAGAGACCACCTTAGAAGACTACTGTCTTCTGTGCAGTCCATCAATGCTCCAAATTGGGAAATTTGAAGTTTTGAAAAATTGAGTTAAAAATTTTGGGGGTCAGGATGTCTAAGGATGGAATGTATTAATAATTAAGCTATCAAAACATAATGTTGAGATAACTGGTTAAGCAGAATGGGTCTCTCATTTAAATTTCACAGGCTCTTTGTGCTTTTTTGTCACACTCCTGTTGAGATTCTGAGTAAAATGTATCCTCAGAAAATTAATGTTTGTGCATAAGTTTACATAAAATTTTGTTGTATAGATACCAGTGAAGGAGGCCACTCTCAGGAATGTGACCCAGGATTTTTCCTGTTGCTTCTTTGTAAATTAAGTAGTTGATGAAATTGATTTGATTTTCAAGTGAGCACAGTTTGGATTTTTTTTTTTTTTTGTCTTTTTGAGACAGGGTCTCCCTTTAGTCCCAGCTGGCCTGGAGCTTACTATGTAGACAAGTCTGGCCTTGAATTTACAGAGATCTGCCTGCCTCTGCCTCCCCGAGTGCTGGGATTAAAGGTGTGTGCCACCATGCCCAGCTAGCAGTTTTTTAAAAGCAAAATGATACTGAATGTGAAGTGCTTGGTGTGTGCAAGGATTGTAATGTGGTTCAATATTGTTTCCAAAAACCTTGCTTAATTTATGTTTGCATATGTACTTGTTACAGTATATTTCTTTTTTTCTTTTTGGTCTTTTCAAGACAGGGTCTCCCTGTAGCCCCAGCTGTCCTGGAATTCACTCTGTAGACCAGGCTGGCCTTGAACTCACAAAGATCCACCTGCCTCTGCCTCCTGAGTGCTAGGATTAAAGGCGTGCGCCACCACGCCCGGCCTACAGTATATTTCTTATAGTGGGTCAAAAATTTAAAAATAATAACTATTCATATAAACCCACATATGATACACTCTATGCTTCACACAACAATCTCATTGACCTACTTTCAGATTTATAGACTTGGCACTCATTTGTAGTTAAGACACTGGAGACCTGCTTGTTACCAACCACATTTTGCCTCTTTGGTGATTGTTGTTCTCATCAAAGCACAATCAAATTATTTTAAATACCGTATCTTTAATTTTACTCAATTTTGGGAATTTAATTAAACTTCTTAATGGAGACTGACATTTTAAGGCAATTAAAATGATTCGTTGAGCTTTCAAAGTTGTATGTGTAAGCTGAGTGTCATGTGTTTCTTATAGACTTCAGACACATAGCCTGAGAGAATGTATATATGTATGAGAGAGAGAGAGAGAGAGAGAGAGAGAGAGAGTTATAATTCTATGTATGAAATAGCTTTTTGGTGTGTTTTCCATTTGTGGTGTGATTTTTCGTCTTGTTACTATTATTATTATTATTATTATTATTATTATTTATCTTTTGAGATAAAGTTTCCCTGTAGCCCCAGTAGGCCTGGAACCCACCATGTACACCAGACTGGGCTCTATTTCGCAGAGACCCTCTTGCCTCTTCCTCCTAAGTGCTGGGATTAAATGCATGTGCCACCATGCCCGGCCTGTGGTGTGATTTTGACAGTCCAAAAGTTTTGAATTTTGGAAGGTTTACTATTTCAGATTTTCATATTTAGGATATTCACATTTCAGTTTATCTTGAATTGATCATCAAAGTAATTCCTATTTATTGGGGGTTCACTATATCCCAGACACTTAGGTAAGATCTTCAGATGAATTACCAGGTTTAAAACCTTGGAACCTTGGCTAGGTAGGTAGAAGCACTGGATTGGCATAGGAAGGCCCAGGTTGGATCCCTGGCACAGGAAATAAAATAAGATAAAACAACAATGAATCCCTGTAGTAACCTTTTGTTACAATCATCATTTCCGAAGTTTTACAGAGGAGGAAAGTGAGGGTTATTTGGGATCAGTGACCAAATATGAAGCATAGAGCAGACCCAAGGTTTGCCACCAGACCTACTGACCTCTAAAGTCTGCCCTGTCATGTACCATTTTATGGATTCACATGGATCTTATATATTTAAAGATTATTTTCTAGTTTTTGTTAATTCGATTTTAATATCCTCATCTATAATGTGTTTATTCAGAATGACTGCTTTTTTATGACTGTGGGCAAATGGATGAATATTAATTTTATTTTACTTAGTATGGTAAACCAACTGATTTTTCTTCTTTTACTTCATCATAGACTATCTGTCAAAAAACACCCAAGGACTCACCAAAATATGAAGTCTGCAAAAGGGCCTTGAAAGAAGTAAGCAAGGTAATTGTGTGCCATGGTAACAGTAAACCATGTGGAAAGCTTGAAGGAGAGTCTGCCCCGGCTTGCTGCTTATTATTAAGGTTCACACAGCCATCTGAGCAGCCTTCATCAGCTACTAGGAAAACAGTAGGGCTTGTTTTTCTCAAGTAAATCAGCATGTTTACTGTTTTCAGAGAGTTTTTGTGTTAAGGACCTATAACTATTTCATTTTCCCCCAATGTGTGAATAGCTCACACATTTTCCCCCAATGTGTGAATAGCTCAATAAATATTTAATAAAGGAGAAAATATTCATTTTCTCCTTTATTAAATATTTATTGAGTATCAACTACTGTGGCAGGAATAATGTCAGCCTCTGAATATTTGGTGATAATCAAAGCAGGCATGGTTATTGCATTACAGTATGTATAGTATAAAGAGAAAGGCATTACATAGAATGACAGTAAAGGGTTGTGAGTTGTTTCAGAGAGAAGTACAGAGTAGTGTTTCAGCTCTCTACAGCAGGAATAGCTAGCTGTTAACTGTGAGCCAGGGTGTGGGGTTTGTAGAGACCCAAATGCAAGTACTGGAGCAATGAAGAACCTAGAGAGGCTGGGAGGGAGGAAAGGAGAGGGGAGGGAGAGAACAAACATAAGAATGAGAATGAATGAATATGAACTATGGAGCCTGCTACATATGTTAAGGAATTGGGACTATATCCTAAGATGATGTTGAGGGTAAATTCATATGTTATGGAGATAACCATGGAGCTGGGACCTGATAGAAATGATTGGGCAAAAGATGAGTGGCCTCTGATAGGAAGGTGCATGATGATGGAGAGAAATTGTGTGTGTGTGTGTATGTGTGTGTGTGTATGTGTGTGTGTGTATATGTGTGTGTGTATGTGTGTGTATGTGTGTGTGTATGTGTGTGTGTGTGTGTGAGAGAGAGAGAGAGAGAGAGAGACGGAGAGAGAGAGAGGAGTTGGAATTAGGTGAGCACATTTAAGGATAGCAGTCAAGGAACCGTGACCTCTGATTGGACAATTGGGTAGGGTTTTCTTTTTAAATCTATCACTGTGGGAGGATAAATCCCGTTCTGGACAGTGTAATCCTACACTATTTACAGTGTAAATCCTAGAAAACGTATTCTATCTGAACAGACATGTTAAGACCTCAGAGGAAAGACAAAAATTAGAGACAGATTTGGGAATCACCCTCTTGTAGGGGACATTTGAGTTTAGGAGTGGGAAAAGAATTACATAGGGTGAGAATGCAGATTGGGAAGAGCAGATCCCCTGGAATATTCCAGGGAAAACCAGTATTTACAATCTTATTTGGAGGGGGAAGAAAAAGGAACATGGAAAATGGCAGCCTGGTGGTTAGTTCATGAGTGCTCCTGAGAGATAGAGATAAAACTGAGGCATGGGCTGGAGCGATGGCCTAGCGGTTAAACGCTGACCGCTCTTGCAGAGGACCCGGGTTCGATCCCAGCACCACAATGGCGGCCGAGAGCCGTTGAAACTCCAATTCCAGGAAAACTCCAGTTTCCAGGGGAGTCCGCGCCCTCTTCTTGAACCTCCGTGGCATTGCACGTCACGGTGCACAGACTTGCATGCAGACAATACATTCATAACATATGGAAATAAATAAATTAAAAAAAAAAAAAAAAAAAACTGAGGCGTTCACTGATTCACCATTGGGTAGCTTAGGTCCTTGGGTGACATGAAAGCCAGTATGCTTATGAATAGAGTGTGAGTATATAGGTAACTAATACAGTACATTTTGTGTACCTATGCATGTTATCATTAGACAGAAATACCCAGCCTATACATATCAAAACTTTCAACTATAGTTTGAGGTGATTAAGAAAATAATTTATCTTAGTTTTTTTCTCTCGTTGTAATAACATATTCTGACAAAAAAAAAAAAAAACACTCAAAGAGAAGGCATTTATTTGGCTCACAGTTCAAAGTTACAGTCCGTCATTGCAGGGAGTCAGGATGGGGGAACTTAAGCAGCTGGTCATGTCATCCACAGTCAAGAGCTGAAGGCAGTGGATCCGTGCACGTGCTGGTACCTAGCTTGCTTTCCCCACTCTGACGTAGTACTGATACTCTGCCCAGGGTAACAGTACCACCCATAGTGAGCAGGTTGCGCGCCACTCAACATAGTTAAGATATTCCGTCACAGACATTCTCAGAGGCCATCTCCCATGGGATTCTAGGTTCTTTCAAGTTGACAGTTAACACAAGCTCTCAGCAGAATAAGGTTTCTATATTTCATTCTTCAACACTGCTCTCTGTAAGCATTTTTTAGTATTTATGTGGTGTCTAAAAGTGACTAAAGGGGGTGGCTGGAAAAAGGCCTAGCGATTAAGAGTCAGTCCGTCTTACAGAGGACCCGGGTTTGATCCCCAGCACCCACATGGCGGCTGAGAACCATCTGAAACTCCAATTCCAGAGAACTCCAGTTCCAGGGAATCCGACACCCCTTCTGACCTCCGCGGCATTGCACGACATGGGTGCAAAACTTGCATGCAGGCACTACATTCATACACAATACAGAAAAAAAAAATTAATTAAAAAAATTAAAAAAAATGAAAAAAAAAGGGGTTGGGGAGATGGCGGATCAGGAGAAAACGCTTGCCTCACAAGCCCAGCAGCCCATGATCATTCCCAGAACCCAAGGTGAAGGAAGCAAACCAACTCCCAGAAGTTGTCCAAGCATCTACACACATGCACTCTAGCATGTGTGTACACACAACCCACACACACACACATAAACATAATTCACACAATACGATTAAGAGCTGTCAGATTTTAAAATGGATAAAGTAACTAAATACATATTACAGAAATTTTCAAAAAAGAATTACATCAGTAATTGTGTCACTGACCCAAGGATGACAAACTGTTCTTTGGTGAGTTCTTTTTCCAGTTCTTTATCCCAGCATTAACAGATGGGCTCCTTACTTTCTCTTTCTTATAGGACTCAGAATTAATGCTACATTGAAGAGTGTCTACTGCAGTTATGTTCCTCTGATTATGTTTAGATACATTTCTAGACATGAATTGGTGGAAACATTTTGAAGCCCTTTATCAATGGCAGAATGGTTTTTGGAAAGACTGTCCCACACCTGTGACATCTGAAGCTTTCTGTTCTGCTTCACATATACTTCCAAGACCCAAATGGCTTCTTTTTAATATTTTTTTTACTAGTTTTATTTTAGTATATGCGTGGTTTTGCCCATAGGTAATGTAAGTGCACCCATCATGCAATTCCCCTGAAACTGGATTTAGGATGGTTGTTAGCTGCCATGTGGTGCTGGGAACCAAACCTGGGTCCTGATAAGAGCAGCCAGTTCTTAACTGCTGAGCCATCCCTTCAGCTCCAAAATACCTTCTTAATTGTGAATTAGTGGACGAATTTTTCTGTTTTATTTATATTTCCTTAGTGGCCCTGAATTCTTTCTTTACTTCCAATATATATCAAGCCGGAACACAAAACAAAATGTGAGTCAAATTAAATAAATTATTGGCAAATGCCAAAGAAAGGTCTGTCTTTAATAACCTGAGGCAGATTTTAATGAGAACAGCAAGGCGCATGTATCTACATGTATCTAAAATTCATGCTTGTCCCTCTTCAACATAGGAGCTAAAAATGGACTCTGGTGATGGAGACATTACAAGAGACATTTTGGGACTGCCTTGTTGTTTTAACATTGTTTTGTTTTGTTTTTTGTTTTTTGAGATAGGGTCGCCCTGAGCCAGCCCACCACGTCTGGAACATGATCGTAAACCAGGCTGGCCTGGATCTCACAGAGATCCACCTGCCTCTGCCTCCTGGGTGCCAGAATTAAAGGCATCTGCTATTGCATCTGCCATAACATGCGTTTTTAAGCACCTTTAGTTTCTTTAAGATTTCCCCAGTAGTGACATCACCCCAGATTGTGCTGATTGATTTGCTAGTTGGAGATTTAAGAAATAAAATGATGGGTTATCTCAGTGGATAGAGTGCTTGCTTGACAAGTATGAAGAACTGAATTGAATCTCAGCATACATACATATACAGAGCCAGGCATGGTTGCCCACACCATCTGGTTACATACAGGCTACACCTGTAATCTCGCATGGGGCTTAGGAGATAGATCCTGGGAATTCAGTGGCCAGCCAACCTAGCTGGAACAGCGAACTGCACTTCCAAGTCAGTGAAAGACTCTGGCTCAAGATAGTAAGATAGAGAGCAATAGAGGGAAGCATTCAACATCCTGCTCTGTTCTCTGCATGCACGTACACATATACACACCAAACACACACACAAAATGAGAGTACCATCTAAACTTTATAGTGGCATTTCTCCTTCTTTGAAAATAGATAACTCTGAGAGAATGGTTCCTTTTTTTCAGAGCAGACTTATAAACTGGCTTTGCTTATTCCCTTGTGCATATTGGGTGCTGCCTTGGGTCCTGGGTTGGCAATGTGGCATTTTCTTAATCCCTGCTCTCCAGTCTTAGAGAGATAAAGCCAAAGTTGAGTTCTGAAAGTCAAATGGAGGCTGTAGTCCGAACAGCCTGGGGTGGAGGGTGTTCTAGCAGAGGCAGACACAGATGTGGAAGTGTCGGTCGCGGGGGGGGAGGGGGCAACAGCAACACGACCCCCCTAGGGAGGGCTGAAGCCCAAGATGGGTCAGTGCCACAGGGAGAGCCATCTTCCATTCTAAGGTCATGGTCGCCTGTCATGAATTCTCAGGGATGCTGCCTCTTCATGCCATGTGTTAACCTGGTATTTTAAACATAGGAATGTTGAGTCAACATTTTGATCCACAGCAATTGACAAACTGAGAGTCATAGACAAGCAGAGAGTGATCTGTTTTCAAAAAAGAAAGAGAAAATGTCAAACATGTCATATCTATTAATTTATTAAAAATTAGCCCTTTTAATAATCTGTGGCTCTTTATATGAACATTTTTTCCAGTTAATGTAAAATTGGAGATGGAAAGTTGGTTTAAACTTAGACCAGTGAACCAAATGCATTATGAACGCATCGAAGAACACGAATCTGTTTCTTTGCAGATAATCCAGTGGTTTGGATTGAACTGAATTTCTTTAACTTGGCCATCCTTGGAGCTCACTAACACGTCCTTCGCAGCATCCTTTTGGTGGTCCTGCTGTGCATAAAACACTGTGCTTAGATTTTGCTTTTGAAGTCAAGAGTCTAGCCTTCTGGTGCTCTGGTTGGGAAGCAGGAAAGTGTATGGGAACACTCGGGGTCATGGAATGCCCATAGATAAAGATGAAGCTAGGCAGATGAAAAGGGCCAGAATGGACAGGGATGTGGAATGCGGTAAACCCCTGTTCACCGTGTGGAGCCACAGAGGAGGTGTGCCTATGAAAATCTTCGACTACCCTGTCTTCACTCCTGTTATCTGCTTCCTTTGGGACAGTGGCCATACTAGGTAGAAATGTGAGCTCTTTAGTGAACAGAAATGAAGTGCTGAAACTTCCCAGGTGCTAATGATTTCCCAAGAGAGATCTGAAATTGCAAATGAAGTTTCTCCCTGGACCATAACTCTCCTTATTCTGTGTTCCCATCAGTTGGTTCGACTGTGCAATGAAGGAGCCCGGAAGATGGAGAGGACTGAATTGATGTACACAATTAATTCCCAGCTGGAATTCAAGATTAAGGTAGCATTCGGCCTGTGTTTATTACTGTTGCTTAAGTTTTATCTAAATAGAGAAAGTTGAGGCTAACAAAGTAAATAGGAATTAGCTTTTCAAAGAAGAGCCATAAACTGAGGGGAGGCTAGCAGAGGGCTTAGCAGCAGAGGGCTCAGCAGATGCCTGGGCAATTCTCTCCAGACCATGAAAAATATCACCTAAGATGCACAATCCCTGCCCCCAAGAAAGCACCAAACTTGGCAGCAAAAAGAGTCAAAATAGAACTTTATAGCTGATAAACAAGAAGCCTCAGATAATTGGAAGTTCTGGCAAAACAGTGGTATCACCTGGGTTGGATCAGGTATTCCAAACCAAATAAGGATGCTACTTCCGTGTTTGCAGAAAAGATTAATAGACAGCCTTTTTGAAGCTTGTTTTTCTCACATAACATTTCCAGATATATGCCACCTGTTGCTGCTTGTCTGATCTGCTCATGCGCAGATGTCAGGATGAACAGACATGCAGAAAATGACAGGACATGACCAGTTCTTTGTTGAGGTTCTTAGTGGATATGCTTGTGACTGTGATTCTATTTTATTATCAAACACATACATTTAATTGGACAATTTAAAGTGGCCCTGCATTTCCCAGAATAATGTTCCTGAGCTCCACAGCATATTGGTAGTGATGAGCACGCTCTGTAGTTTGCAGACAGCTCCTTCTCTGCCCTGTTAGAGTTTGAGAACCAGTGATAAGACACGGACACACCCTCTTTATTTTATAAATGAAGAAAACAAAGCCCAGTTATCAACTAGCAGTAGTGAAAGCTAGGACCAGGAAGAAATCGTGCATAGGTGTCCAGAAGTCCTGATGTGCAAGTGGGGGTAAACCTTTCCACTGTAATACCCTGGACTGTAATCATTTAAATGCAGAAAATTATTAATGAAAAAAAAGAAAATTGATTAATGAAAAGAGAAGTGATGAGGTAATTTAAACCACTTAGAAATACCATATAGCATAAGATAGGACCTTATAATTCTTGGTGGATACTAATGAGCACTTTTCATTCAGTTCATTTTAAAGATGAGAGAATTCAATGAGATTGAGAGATTTGTCCAAGAATATACACACAGTCATGTTTTATGAAGGTAACTTTAGCTATGCAAGAAAGTACACCAAATTCAGAAGTCCAGAAAAGGGAAAAGGGAAAATTTCATTATGTGAAAACCTTTCTCTATAAAAAACAAACACCATAAAAAATATAAAGGCAGGAGAGATATCCTGCGGTTGAGGCGCCGACTGCTCTTGCAGAGAACCCCGGGTTCGATCCCAGCACCCACATGCAGCTAAGAACCATCTGTAACTCCAGTTCCAGGAGAACTCCAGTTCCAGGGAATCCGAGCCCTCGTCTACCCTCTCTGACCTCCGCGGCATTGCATGCACGGGTGCACAACCTACATGCAACTGCATTCAAGCACATACAAAAATAAATAAAATTTTAAAAAACATATATAAAGGCAAAGGCAAACTGCAGAGTAGCTGCCCTTTGTGTTTACATGGAGTAAGTTACCCATATTTATAAAAATCACAGTTATAAGGAGAAGATAAAACAAGTTCAAGATAAAAAGCTCCTACCAGAGAAGGAAAGACAAACGACTATTACATACTAAATCAAACAAGATACCTTTGACTTCTAAAGCAGTCTAAGAAGATGTTGGGGCTGGAGAAGATGACCAGGCGTTTTTAAGAGCACTGACGCGCTCTTCAGAGGACCCGTGTTCGATCCCCAGCACCCACATGGTGGCTGAGAACATCTATAACTCCAATTCCAGGGGAATCTGAGACCCTCACGACACGGGTGCACAGACCAATGTAGAAGGTCCATTCATACACATACAAAATAAATAAAATTAATTAAAAACAGATGTTATAAATGTTTTAATAGTTCTCTTGGGCAAGATTTGGCAATAACATCTTCTTAAAAACCCTAATTTTGGGGGCCGGTGTGGTGGCGCATGCCTTTAATCCTAGCACTTGGGAGGCAGAGGCAGTGGATCTTTGTGAGTTCAAGGCCAGCCTGTCTACATAGTGAGTTCCCAGCACCGAGCGTAGCAGGGAGACCCTGTCTCAAAAAGACCAAAAAAAAAAAAAAAACAACTAATTCATTTAGGGTTGAAATGATTAATGGGTATGATTAAGCTAACAAATTTCAGATTTATATATCATCAAGTATATCAGAATTAGAATGCATGTTATTGCAACCCAGGAATTCTGCTTGTAAGAATTTATTTTGTACTCACGAATATAAATATCATATTCAGTTGTTCCAGGAGTGTTTGTTTTAGCCAAAGATTGGAAGCAGTCTATATTACCTGTCAAAGAGGACTGATTAAATAAATATAACACACCGCAGTAACATAATACCACTCAACTTTGGTGTGTGCGTGTGTTGCATGTGTGTATTTTAGGCATCAGTAGAAGTTACCTTACCTAAGTGAAAAAAAAAGATTTATATGGAAAAAATTCTCTACCAAAGAAATCTCTGGAAAAGGCACAGAATGAATGTAGTGTGTGTCTTTACGTGTGGAGTCAATAGTTGGTGTGTGGGAACTGGGAGAGGAACGGGGCAAGGACTTCATTCAGTACTTAAAACAGCAGATTTTTTTATCGGAAGAAGCACAGATATACCGAATGCTAGTTTTGGGGGAATAGGTGGAAACTTGATAATTCCTAGGAGAAAATAAAGAATCCATAAAATCAGATCTACTTCAAAACAACAAACAGTGAAAAATTCTTTTTTTTGTCCCCTAAACTAAGAATTACTGTAGGGTCACATATATGTGGGACCTTTATAACTGTCCTTGGTTCTTCCTGAGGGCTCACACCCAGTGGCGAGACAGTCACATTTCCAGCAACTGCAGCCCAAGGAGGACCTAACCTGGTGCATGTGTTTTTTTTTTAGTGACCTGTAAGTGCCCTGCTGTGTCTTCAGGGTTATCTAAGCAGTCCTGTCTGTTGACCTTTCAGGGTTCAGCTGTTCCTATCACTTGTCTGATTCAAGATTTAGGTGGCTGAAGATACCATGAGTTTCCTTCCTAGCCAGTTCTCAGAGTTTGGGGTTAGCTGTGATCTTTCATCTTGTTGAATTTGTATATAGCTGGCGAACAACTTATTTAAAGCCATTTATAAAGTTTGAAAAACTATGAAATCCTTTCTTAGCCTTTTCATTTCCTCCATAATAGCCTCAGTTTCCTTTAGCTATTTTTAATCACTTCAATGAGTAAGAGAACATTTGATTGTACCCTAGTAGTGCTTGTATTTTCTGTACCCAGGAAGTTTTGCTTATTTATGGAGTTTTAAAATTGAAATTTTAAAATTTATTATCAAACACATACATTTAATTGGACAATTTAAAGTGGCCCTGCATTTCCCAGAATAATGTTCCTGAGACTCCACAGCATATTGGTGGTGATGAGCATGTTCTGTAGTTTGCAGACAGCTCCTTCTCTGCCCTGTTAGAGTTTGAGAACCAGTGATAAGACACGGACACACCCTTTTATTTTATAAATGAAAGAAACAAAGCCCGTTAACGAGCATAGTGAAAGCTAGGACCAGGAAGAAATCGTGCATAGGTATCCAGAAGTCCTGATGTGCAAGTGGGGGTAAACCTTTCCACTGTAATACCCTGACTGTAATCATTTAAATGCAGAAAAGTATAATGAAAAAAAAGAAAATTTATGAATGGAAAGAACGGTGAACCTACAGCAAATATAGCCTGGAAGCTGGACACTCATTAGACCAACTTGATTGAACATACAAGCCCCCCCCTGCTGAATGGTGGGACCAAGGGGCTGTGTGCGTTTGGGCACACTGCTTGTAATTGGTTTTACTTGCAGGATGCTTGTACTCATTTTATCACCTATTGCTAAAAAAGGGAAAAAAAAACTGAGAGAAAGAATGCAGGACAGTTAATGGCAGAATGCATGATTGGATGGGGTGGTGGTGGGATGGGGGGGAAGGGAAGGGGACATATGGCTGAACTGATTTGGAAAATATATGAAATAGAAATACACAAAGCATCAAAAAAATAATAAAAAAAAAAAAGGAGTCAGTTCCAGAAAAAAAATTGAAATTTTGGCATAAATATTTCTAGTAACTTTATTTAAAAGAGAGAGTGGTGGCACATGTCTTTAATCCCACACTCGGGAGGCAGAGGTAGGTGGAATCTCTGTGGGTTCAAGGACAGCCTGGTCCACAGAGCGAGCTCCAGGATAGCTGGTACTGAAAGGAGACCCTGTCTCAAAAATACAAAAAAAAAAAAAAAAAAAAGGATAAAACTAAAAGAGAGTCAAGAGCTCTGAAAGGTATGGCTTAGTCTGTGGTTTTGAGTGTTTTCTAGTTGGTGTGTACAAAACTGAAACAGAATACATTTTGTAATTTCCTGGATGCATCCTTTTCTGTGAGATGCAAAGGGTTGCCCTTCATAACCAGAAAGTGGCCTCATGTTTTTAGGGACATAATTACACAAGGAAAATCACCATAAACCAGAGAACAAGTGTTCCTCAGAGCATGACTGAGTAGCTGTCTATAGAGAACACATAAGTTTGGGGTTTTGTCTCTCTTGAAAAATTCTCCTGTAGTCCTATGGCAAATATAAACATTTTGTTTTGTCGCTTAGTAGCTATAGTTACCTGTTTTTCTATATGCTTATATCCTGCTTTGAGATATTTAAAATAAGACAGACTTCATTACTCAGGATTCTTGTATAAAATGTCCCCTTTTCCTTTTCATGTAGACATAATAGAAAAGTCACAATTTTATTACCCAATAACATTTTCTTGTTTTTGTTTTTTTTTTTTTTTTTTTTTTTTTTTTTTTTTTTTTTTTCCTTTTCCTTTTTGGCTCTTGGGAACTGGACTGTATTTCTCTAATTGCATTTTGCTACTATCAACCTATAAAATAATGATGTGTCCCATCGGATGGATCGTTTAATTATAATTTCTTATTGACCTTTCACTTGGCTGTGGGCACTGAGTTTTTCTCTCTCTGTAGCCTTTTCCTCTCGTCTCTTCTTCCCGGTGGTTGGTGAAAAGAGGTGAATTGACGGCCTATGTGGAAGACACAGTACTGTTCTCAAAGAGGACATCCAAACAGCAAGTCTACTTCTTCCTCTTCAATGACGTGCTCATTATCACAAAGAAGAAGAGGTGAGTCTTAGTCAAGTGTCACAGACTGCTTCATTCTATTGGCTGGACAGTGGCCGTCCTTCACCAGCTTGAGTGGTAGACATATAGTTGAATAGTAGTCACATGTCCTTTCTGTCTCTCGTTACCATTATAGTTAAGACTTGCATCATTTCCATTCTTGTAATTCCAGCCAACTTCACTGAATTTTTATAGCGTGCAAGCCAGCATTCAAACTGTCTGACACATCTACATCAGTCCATTTTTCTGTTTTTTCCCTGGGGAGTAGCACCCTCGTGTGGCCCACAGCATATTAAAAAAAGAATTCTGCCATAGAGCTTTTGTATAAATGAGAATAAACAGCTAAGAACTGGCCAGGGGGCAACCCCAGTATTCCTAGTACTTTAATTTAAAAATTGTTGTCTTTAATGGTTACTCATCTAAGAAATGTGCCCACAAATAGAAAGGTATTGACTACCTTCCTTATGGAGGGAATGAAGTACATCAGTTGATTGATAGAGTGTTTATTCTTCCTTCTGCTGTTCATTAATGGCTTTCTTCAGGGAGAGGACCAGAGAATACCATTACTTTTCTTTATAGTATTTTTCTCTCTCAAATAGTTCTCTCTCACAGTAAACACACACACACACACACACACACACACACACACACACACACACATTCCTTAGCTCAGACTTTCTCCAGATAACATTCTCTATTATATGATGTCATTACTCAATACATGTAGGGCTCTAAAATATTTTCCCTGGCTGGGGGATAGCTTAGTGGTGAAGAGCACGGGACTGCTCTTTTTGAGAACCTGGGTTCGATTCCAGCATCCACATATCCTCTTCTGTACGTACGATATGCCGGCATTATGCTCATAACACGTAAAGTAAAAGTATAAATATATTTTCCTTTGTTTTTCACTATGTTTTGCATAAATCTTCACTAGAATTTGACTGGGACTATAAATGGAAACCTATGGTGTATTTCCATGTTTAAAGGGTGTGGAATAAACTGATGGTATAGAGCATGGGTAGTTCGGAACATGAAATTTCAGCAATGGAGAAAGAGATCTCCTGTGAAAATATAAAATGAATGTCCAATTTATCATGAAAGGCTTATTTCCATGCTAGTTCTAAGTTGCTGACTTTGTACATTGATAATTCAGACTAAAAGGAAGAAAAATTGAGCATTTCTTTTTTATCAGATGTTATTAATGAATTAATTCAGTTGTAGACTTATGCAAGTAAAGTGAAAAACTTTATGCTCTATCCCCCAGGCCCTGCCATGACTATGGTAAGTGAAGATGANAAAAACTGAGGCGTTCACTGAGTTCACCATTGGGTAGCTTATGTCCTTGGGTGACATGAAAGCCAGTATGCTTATGAATGAGTGTGAGTATCATAGGTAACTAATACAGTACATTTGTGTACCTATGCATGTTATCATTAGACAGAAATACCCCAGCACTATACATATCAAAACTTTCAACTATAGTTTGAGGTGATTAAGAAAATAATTTATCTTAGTTTCTTTCTCTGTTGTAATAACATATTCTGACAAAAAAAAAAAAAACACTCAAGAGAGAAGGCATTTATTTGGCTCACAGTTCAAAGTTACAGTCCGTCATTGCAGGGAAGTCAGGATGGTGGGAACTTGAAGCAGCTGGTCATGTCATCCACAGTCAAGAGCTGAAGGCAGTGGATCCGTGCACGTGCTGGTACCTAGCTTGCTTTCCCCACTCTGACGTAGTACTGATACTCTGCCCAGGGTAACAGTACCACCCATAGTGAGCAGGTTGCGCGCCACTCAACATAGTTAAGATATTCCGTCACAGACATTCTCAGAGGCCATCTCCCATGGGATTCTAGGTTCTTTCAAGTTGACAGTTAACACAAGCTCTCAGCAGAATAAGGTTTCTATATTTCATTCTTCAACACTGCTCTCTGTAAGCATTTTTTAGTATTTATGTGTGTCTTAAAAGTGACTAAAGGGGGTGGCTGGAAAGAAGGCCTAGCGATTAAGAGTGCCGTCCGCTCTTACAGAGGACCCGGGTTTGATCCCCAGCACCCACATGGCGGCTGAGAACCATCTGAAACTCCAATTCCAGGAGAACTCCAGTTCCAGGGGAATCCGACACCCTCTTCTGACCTCCGCGGCATTGCACGACATGGGTGCACAAACTTGCATGCAGGCACTACATTCATACACATACAGAAATAAATAAAATTAATTAAAAAAATTAAGAAAAAAAGTGAATAAAGGGGTTGGTGAGATGGCGGATCAGGAGAAAACGCTTGCCTCACAAGCCCAGCAGCCCATGATCCATTCCCAGAACCCAAGGTGAAGGAAGCAAACCAACTCCCAGAAGTTGTCCAAGCATCTACACACATGCACTCTAGCATGTGTGTACACACACCCACACACATCACACATAATACATAATTCACACAATAACGATTAAGAGCTGTCAGATTTTAAAATGGATAAAGTAACTAAATACATATTACAGAAATTTTCAAAAAAGAATTACATCAGTAATTGTGTCACTGACCCAAGGATGACAAACTGTTCTTTGGTGAGTTCTTTTTCCAGTTCTTTATCCCAGCATTAACAGATGGGCTCCTTACTTTCTCTTTCTTATAGGACTCAGAATTAATGCTACATTGAAGAGTGTCTACTGCAGTTATGTTCCTCTGATTATGTTTAGATACATTTCTAGACATGAATTGGTGGAAACATTTTGAAGCCCTTTATCAATGGCAGAATGGTTTTTGGAAAGACTGTCCCACACCTGTGACATCTGAAGCTTTCTGTTCTGCTTCACATATACTTCCAAGACCCAAATGGCTTCTTTTTAATATTTTTTTTTACTATTTTTATTTATGTATATGCGTGTTTTGCCCATATGTATGTAAGTGCACCCTATCATGCAATTCCCCTGAAACTGGATTTAGGATGGTTGTTAGCTGCCATGTGGGTGCTGGGAACCAAACCTGGGTCCTGTATAAGAGCAGCCAGTGTTCTTAACTGCTGAGCCATCCCTTCAGCTCCCAAAATACCTTCTTAATTGTGAATTTAGTGGACGAATTTTTCTGTTTTTATTTATATTTCCTTAGTGGCCCTGAATTCTTTCTACTTCCAATATATATCAGGCCTGAAACAAAACAAAATGTGAGTCAAATTTAATAAATTATTGGCAAATGCCAAAGAAAGGTCTGTCTTTAATAACCTGAGGCAGATTTTAATGAGAACAGCAAGGCGCATGTATCTACATGTATCTAAAATTCATGCTTGTCCCTCTTCAACATAGGAGCTAAAAATGGACTCTGGTGATGGAGACATTACAAGAGACATTTTGGGACTGCCTTTGTTTTTAACATGTTTTTGTTTTGTTTTGTTTTTGTTTTTTGAGATAGGGTCTCCCTGTAGCCCACCTCGTCTGGAACATGATACGTAAACCAGGCTGGCCTGGATCTCACAGAGATCCACCTGCCTCTGCCTCCTGGGTGCCAGAATTAAAGGCATCTGCTATTGCATCTGCCATAACATGCGTTTTTAAGCACCTTTAGTTTCTTTAAGATTTCCCCAGTAGTGACATCACCCCAGATTGTGCTGATTGATTTGCTAGTTGGAGATTTAAGAAATAAAATGATGGGTTATCTCAGTGGATAAGAGTGCTTGCCTTGAAAGTATGAAGAACTGAATTTGAATCTCTAGCATACATACATATACAGAGCCAGGCATGGTTGCCCACACCATGCTGGTTACATACAGGCTACACCTGTAATCTCAGCATGGGGCTTAGGAGGATAGATCCTGGGAATTCAGTGGCCAGCCAACCTAGCTGGAACAGCGAACTGCACTTCCAAGTCAGTGAAAGACTCTGGCTCAAGATAGTAAGATAGAGAGCAATAGAGGGAAGCATTCAACATCCTGCTCTGTTCTCTGCATGCACGTACACATATACAACACCAAACACACACACAGAAATGAGAGTACCATCTAAACTTTATAGTGGCATTTCTCCTTCATTTTGAAAATAGATAACTCTGAGAGAATGGTTCCTTTTTTTCAGAGCAGACTTATAAACTGGCTTTGCTTATTCCCTTGTGCATATTGGGTGCTGCCTTGGGTCCTGGGTTGGCAATGTGGCATTTTCTTAATCCCTGCTCTCCAGTCTTAGAGAGATAAAGCCAAAGTTGAGTTCTGAAAGTCAAATGGAGGCTGTAGTCCGAACAGCCTGGGGTGGAGGGTGTTCTAGCAGAGGCAGACACAGATGTGGAAGTGTCGGTGCGGGGGGGAGGGGGCAGACAGAGCCACACACTCCCCCTAGGGAGGGCTGAAGCCCAAGATGGGTCAGTGCCACCAGGGAGAGCCATCTTTCCATTCTAAGGTCATGGTCGCCTGTCATGAATTCTCAGGGATGCTGCCTCTTCATGCCATGTGTTAACCTGGTATTTTAAACATAGGAATGTTGAGTCAACATTTTGATCCACAGCAATTGACAAACTGAGAGTCATAGACAAGCAGAGAGTGATCTGTTTTCAAAAATGAAAGAGAAATGTCAAACATGTCATATCTATTAATTTATTAAAAATTAGCCCTTTTAATAATCTGTGGCTCTTTATATGAACATTTTTTCCAGTTAATGTAAAATTGGAGATGGAAAGTTGGTTTAAACTTAGACCAGTGAACCAAATGCATTATGAACGCATCGAAGAACACGAATCTGTTTCTTTGCAGATAATCCAGTGGTTTGGATTGAACTGAATTTCTTTTAACTTGGCCATCCTTGAAGACTCACTAACACTTCCTTCTCAGCATCCTTTTGTGGTCCCTGCTGTGCATAAAACACTGTGCTTAGATTTTGCTTTTGAAGTCAGAGGTCTGCCTTCTGGTGCTCTGGTTGGGAAGCAGGAAAGTGTATGGGAACACTCGGGGTCATGGAATGCCCATAGATAAAGATGAAGCTAGGCAGATGAAAAGGGCCAGAATGGACAGGGATGTGGAATGCGGTAAACCCCTGTTCACCGTGTGGAGCCACAGAGGAGGTGTGCCTATGAAAATCTTCGACTACCCTGTCTTCACTCCTGTTATCTGCTTCCTTTGGGACAGTGGCCATACTAGGTAGAAATGTGAGCTCTTTAGTGAACAGAAATGAAGTGCTGAAACTTCCCAGGTGCTAATGATTTCCCAAGAGAGATCTGAAATTGCAAATGAAGTTTCTCCCTGGACCATAACTCTCCTTATTCTGTGTTCCCATCAGTTGGTTCGACTGTGCAATGAAGGAGCCCGGAAGATGGAGAGGACTGAATTGATGTACACAATTAATTCCCAGCTGGAATTCAAGATTAAGGTAGCATTCTGCCTGTGTTTATTACTGTTGCTTAAGTTTTATCTAAATAGAGAAAGTTGAGGCTAACAAAGTAAATAGGAATTAGCTTTTCAAAGAAGAGCCATAAACTGAGGGGAGGCTAGCAGAGGGCTTAGCAGCAGAGGGCTCAGCAGATGCCTGGGCAATTCTCTCCAGACCATGAAAAATATCACCTAAGATGCACAATCCCTGCCCCCAAGAAAGCACCAAACTTGGCAGCAAAAAGAGTCAAAATAGAACTTTATAGCTGATAAACAAGAAGCCTCAGATAATTGGAAGTTCTGGCAAAACAGTGGTATCACCTGGGTTGGATCAGGTATTCCAAACCAAATAAGGATGCTACTTCCGTGTTTGCAGAAAAGATTAATAGACAGCCTTTTTGAAGCTTGTTTTTCTCACATAACATTTCCAGATATATGCCACCTGTTGCTGCTTGTCTGATCTGCTCATGCGCAGATGTCAGGATGAACAGACATGCAGAAAATGACAGGACATGACCAGTTCTTTGTTGAGGTTCTTAGTGGATATGCTTGTGACTGTGATTCTATTTTATTATCAAACACATACATTTAATTGGACAATTTAAAGTGGCCCTGCATTTCCCAGAATAATGTTCCTGAGCTCCACAGCATATTGGTAGTGATGAGCACGCTCTGTAGTTTGCAGACAGCTCCTTCTCTGCCCTGTTAGAGTTTGAGAACCAGTGATAAGACACGGACACACCCTCTTATTTTATAAATGAAGAAAACAAAGCCCAGTTACTCAACTAGCAGTAGTGAAAGCTAGGACCAGGAAGAAATCGTGCATAGGTGTCCAGAAGTCCTGATGTGCAAGTGGGGGTAAACCCTTCCACTGTAATACCCTGACTGTAATCATTTAAATGCAGAAAATTATTAATGAAAAAAAAAGAAAATTATTAATGAAAAGAGAAGTGATGAGGTAATTTAAACCACTTAGAAATACCATATAGCATAAGATAGGACCTTATAATTCTTGGTGGATACTAATGAGCACTTTTCATTCAGTTCATTTTAAAGATGAGAGAATTCAATGAGATTGAGAGATTTGTCCAAGAATATACACACAGTCATGTTTTATGAAGGTAACTTTAGCTATGCAAGAAAGTACACCAAATTCAGAAGTCAGAAAAGGGAAAAGGGAAAATTTCATTATGTGAAAACCTTTCTCTATAAAAAAACAAACACCATAAAAAATATAAAGGCAGGAGAGATAGCCTAGCGGTTGAGAGCGCCGACTGCTCTTGCAGAGGACCCGGGTTCGATCCCCAGCACCCACATGGCAGCTAAGAACCATCTGTAACTCCAGTTCCAGGAGAACTCCAGTTCCAGGGGAATCCGAGACCCTCTTCTGACCTCCGCGGCATTGCATGACACGGGTGCACAGACCTACATGCAGACAGTGCATTCATGCACATACAAAAATAAATAAAATTTAAAAAAAATATATAAAGGCAAATGGCAAACTGCAGAGTAGCTGCCCTTTGTGTTTACATGGAGTAAGTACCCATATTTTATAAAAATCACAGTTATAAGGAGAAGATAAAACAAGTTCAAGATAAAAAGCTCCTACCAGAGAAGGAAAGACAAACGACTATTACATCTAAATAAAAACAGTACCTTTGACTCTAAAGCATGTCTTAAGAAGATGTTGGGGCTGGAGAGATAGCCTAGCGGTTAAGAGCACTGACTGCTCTTGCAGAGGACCCGGGTTCGATCCCCAGCACCCACATGGTGGCTGAGAACCATCTATAACTCCAGTTCCAGGGGAATCTGAGACCCTCACGACACGGGTGCACAGACCTACATGTAGACGGTCCATTCATACACATACAAAAATAAATAAAATTAATTAAAAAAGATGTATAAATGTTTTATAGTTCTCTTGGGCAAGATTTGGCAAATAAAAACAATCTTCTTAAAAATACCTAATTTTGGGGCCGGGTGTGGTGGCGCATGCCTTTAATCCTAGCACTTGGGAGGCAGAGGCAGGTGGATCTTTGTGAGTTCAAGGCCAGCCTGGTCTACATAGTGAGTTCCAGGACAGCCGGAGCTACAGGGAGACCCTGTCTCAAAAAGACCAAAAAAAAAAAAAAAACCAACCTAATTTCATTTAGGGTGAAATTATTAATGGGTATGATTAAGCTAACAAATTTCAGATTTATATATCATCAAGTATATCAGAATTAGAATGCATGTTATTGCAACCCAGGAATTCTGCTTGTAAGAATTTATTTTGTACTCACGAATATAAATATCATATTCAGTTGTTCCAGGAGTGTTTGTTTTAGCCAAAGATTGGAAGCAGTCTATATTACCTGTCAAAGAGGACTGATTAAATAAATATAACACACCGCAGTAACATAATACCACTCAACTTTGGTGTGTGCGTGTGTGTGCATGTGTGTATTTTAGGCATCAGTAGAAGTTACCTTAACCTAAGTGAAAAAAAAAAAGATTTATATGGAAAAAATTCTCTACCAAAGAAATCTCTGGAAAAGGCACAGAATGAATGTAGTGTGTGTCTTTACGTGTGGAGTCAATAGTTGGTGCGTGGGAACTGGGAGAGGAACGGGGCAAGGACTTCATTCAGTACTTAAAACAGCAGATTTTTTTATCGGAAGAAGCACAGATATACCGAATGCTAGTTTTGGGGGAATAGGTGGAAACTTGATAATTCCTAGGAGAAAATAAAGAATCCATAAAATCAGATCTACTTCAAAACAACAAAGCAGTGAAAAATTCTTTTTTTTGTCCCCTAAACTAAGAATTACTGTAGGGTCACATATATGTGGGACCTTTATAACTGTCCTTGGTTCTTCCTGAGGGCTCACACCCAGTGGCGAGACAGTCACATTTCCAGCAACTGCAGCCCAAGGAGGACCTAACCTGGTGCATGTGTTTTTTTTTTAGTGACCTGTAAGTGCCCTGCTGTGTCTTCAGGGTTATCTAAGCAGTCCTGTCTGTTGACCTTTCAGGGTTCAGCTGTTCCTATCACTTGTCTGATTCAAGATTTAGGTGGCTGAAGATACCATGAGTTTCCTTCCTAGCCAGTTCTCAGAGTTTGGGGTTAGCTGTGATCTTTCATCTTGTTGAATTTGTATATAGCTGGCGAACAACTTATTTAAAGCCATTTATAAAGTTTGAAAAACTATGAAATCCTTTCTTAGCCTTTTCATTTCCTCCATAATAGCCTCAGTTTCCTTTAGCTATTTTTAATCACTTCAATGAGTAAGAGAACATTTGATTGTACCCTAGTAGTGCTTGTATTTTCTGTACCCAGGAAGTTTTGCTTATTTTATGGAGTTTTAAAATTGAAATTTTAAAATTTATTATCAAACACATACATTTAATTGGACAATTTAAAGTGGCCCTGCATTTCCCAGAATAATGTTCCTGAGCTCCACAGCATATTGGTGGTGATGAGCATGTTCTGTAGTTTGCAGACAGCTCCTTCTCTGCCCTGTTAGAGTTTGAGAACCAGTGATAAGACACGGACACACCCTTTTATTTTATAAATGAAGAAAACAAAGCCCAGTTAACTAGCAGTAGTGAAAGCTAGGACCAGGAAGAAATCGTGCATAGGTATCCAGAAGTCCTGATGTGCAAGTGGGGGTAAACCTTTCCACTGTAATACCCTGACTGTAATCATTTAAATGCAGAAAATTATTAATGAAAAAAAAGAAAATTATTAATGAAAAGAACGGTGAACCTACAGCAATATAGCCTGGACACTCATTTGATCAACTTGATTGAACATACAAGCCCCCCCTGCTGGATGGTGGGACCAAGGGGCTGTGTGCGTTTGGGCACAACTGCTTGTAAATTGGTTTTATATGAAGGATGCTTGTACTCATAAATTATCACCTATTGCTAAAAAATGGAAAAAAAAACTGAGAGAAAGAGATGCAGGAAAGTTATGGCAGAATGCATGATCTGGGATGGGGTGGGGTGGGATGGGGGGAAGGGAAGGGGACATATGCCTGAACTGAATTGGAAAATATATGAAATACACAAAGCATCAAAAAAAATAATAAAATAAAAAAAAAGGAGTCATTTCCAGAAAAAAAATTGAAATTTTGGCATAAATATTTCTAGTAACTTTATTTAAAAGAGAGAGTGGTGGCACATGTCTTTAATCCCAGCACTCGGGAGGCAGAGGTAGGTGGATCTCTGTGGGTTCAAGGACAGCCTGGTCTACAGAGCGAGCTCCAGGATAGCTGGTACTGAAAGGGAGACCCTGTCTCAAAAAAAAAAAAAAAAGGATAAAACTAAAAGAGAGTCAAGAGCTCTGAAAGGTATGGCTTAGTCTGTGGTTTTGAGTGTTTTCTAGTTGGTGTGTACAAAACTGAAACAGAATACATTTTGTAATTTCCTGGATGCATCCTTTTCTGTGAGATGCAAAGGGTTGCCCTTCATAACCAGAAAGTGGCCTCATGTTTTTAGGGACATAATTACACAAGGAAAATCACCATAAACCAGAGAACAAGTGTTCCTCAGAGCATGACTGAGTAGCTGTCTATAGAGAACACATAAGTTTGGGGTTTTGTCTCTCTTGAAAAATTCTCCTGTAGTCCTATGGCAAATATAAACATTTTGTTTTGTCGCTTAGTAGCTATAGTTACCTGTTTTTCTATATGCTTATATCCTGCTTTGAGATATTTAAAATAAGACAGACTTCATTACTCAGGATTTTTAAAATGTCTCCCTTTTCCTTTTCATGTAAGACATAATAGAAAAGTCACAATTTTATTACCCAATAACATTTTCTTGTTTGTTTTGTTTGGGCAAGTTAATGGGTTTTTATATTGAAAAGTGTTTACTTTCTATTTGCTCTTGGGAAATGGACTGTATTTCTCTAATTGCATTTTGCTACTATCAACCTATAAAATAATGATGTGTCCCATCGGATGGATCGTTTAATTATAATTTCTTATTGACCTTTCACTTGGCTGTGGGCACTGAGTTTTTCTCTCTCTGTAGCCTTTTCCTCTCGTCTCT
Organism: Rhizomys pruinosus; assembly: GCA_009823505.1. NCBI lineage: Eukaryota > Metazoa > Chordata > Mammalia > Rodentia > Spalacidae > Rhizomys > Rhizomys pruinosus. Next base: position 5,312,819 of record VZQC01010238.1, on the reverse strand, counting down.
TCTTCCCGGTGGTTGGTGAAAAGAGGTAAGTTGACGGCCTATGTGGAAGACACAGTACTGTTCTCAAAGAGGACATCCAAACACCAAGTCTACTTCTTCCTCTTCAATGACGTGCTCATTATCACAAAGAAGAAGAGGTGAGTCTTAGTCAAGTGTCACAGACTGCTTCATTCTATTGGCTGGACAGTGGCCGTCCTTCACCAGCTTGAGTGGTAGACATATAGTTGAATAGTAGTCACATGTCCTTTCTGTCTCTCGTTACCATTATAGTTAAGACTTGCATCATTTCCATTCTTGTAATTCCAGCCAACTTCACTGAATTTTTATAGCGTGCAAGCCAGCATTCAAACTGTCTGACACATCTACATCAGTCCATTTTTCTGTTTCCCTGGGGCAGTAGCACTCTCGTGTGCCCACAGCATTTAAAAAAAAAAAATTCTGCCATAGAGCTTTTGTATAAATGAGAATAAACAGCTAAGAACTGGCCAGGGGGCAACCCCAGTATTCCTAGTACTTTAATTTAAAAATTGTTGTCTTTAATGGTTACTCATCTAAGAAATGTGCCCACAAATAGAAAGGTATTGACTACCTTCCTTATGGAGGGAATGAAGTACATCAGTTGATTGATAGAGTGTTTATTCTTCCTTCTGCTGTTCATTAATGGCTTTCTTCAGGGAGAGGACCAGGAAGAATACCATATAAGCCTTTTCTTTATAGTTTCTCTCTCAAATAGTTCATCTTCTCACAGTACACACACACACACACACACACACACACACACACACACACACACACATTCCTTAGCTCAGACTTTCTCCAGATAACATTCTCTATTATATGATGTCATTACTCAATACATGTAGGGCTCTAAAATATTTTCCCTGGGCTGGAGGGATAGCTTAGTGGTGAAGAGCACTGACTGCTCTTGTGGAGAACCTGGGTTCGATTCCAGCATCCACATATCCTCTTCTGTACGTACGATATGCCGGCATTATGCTCATAACACGTAAAGTAAAAGTAATAAAATATTTTCCTATTGTTTTCCTATTGTTATTGCATAAATCTTCACTAGAATTTGACTGGGACTATAAATGGAAACCTATGGTGTATTTCCATGTTTAAAGGGTGTGGAATAAACTGATGGTATAGAGCATGGGTAGTTCGGAACATGAAATTTCAGCAATGGAGAAAGAGATCTCCTGTGAAAATATAAAATGAATGTCCAAATTTATCATGAAAGGCTTATTTCCATGCTAGTTCTAAGTTGCTGACTTTGTACATTGATAATTCAGACTAAAAGGAAGAAAAATTGAGCATTTCTTTTTTATCAGATTTTATTATGAATTATTCAGTTGTATACTTATGCAAGTAAAGTGAAAAACTTTATGCTCTATCCCCCAGGCCCTGCCATGACTATGGTAAGTGAAGATGACTATAATGAATAATAGTTTTAGGAAAGATAGTGTTTCTCTGTCTCCAAGGACATAGAAAAATATTTTTTATTCGAGGTCATCTAAATGGTTCTAGTTGTTTCTCAGATACCTTTACTTTTTATTTTAAAGTATATGTGTGTGTGGGGGGGTATATGAAAATTGGTGCAGGTGCCTTTGGGGGCCAGAAGAGGGTGTTGGCTCTGGCTCCCCTGGAGCTAGAGTTATAGGATGTTGTAAGCTGCCACCCTATGTGGGTGCTGGAACCAAACTCAGGTCATTTGCTCTGAACCACTAAACCATCTCTCCACACTATGAGATAGCCACAAGACACTTGGGCTTTTATAAGGATTTTTTCAGAGATATTAGAGTTTGAAACAAGGTTTCTTTATTTCAGAACAGTCTAAAACTTACTATGCAGCTCAAGGCTGGCCTCTTAAATCCCACCTGTTCCTGCTTAGACCTCCTGAGTGCTGGGATTACATTTGTGTAACAACAATGCATGGCTTTCAATATACAGGTGTTTTTAGTTTTGTTTTTTTTTTTGGTCTTTTCAAGACAGGGTCTCCCTTTAGCCCCAGCTGTCCTGGAACCCACTCTGTAGACCAGGCTGGCCTTGAACTCACAAAGATCCACCTGCCTCTGCCTCCCAAGTGCTAGGATTAAAGGTGTGCGCCACCACATCTGGCCTTAACATACAGGTTTTTAAGTGAGAGCAATTATATATGCCCTTTTAATTGCCAGAACTCTTTGCTGTTAAGATCATCCAGCTGTTCAAATATGACTTCTGACTCCTTGGACCAAAAATTAATCCAATTTATTGATTTGAATAGTAAAATGTGCATTTATAGTATCACGACAGTTTAAAAATATTAGTCATTTTGCTGGGCTTGATGGCACACGCCTTTAATCTTAGCACTTGGGAGGCAGAGGCGGGTGGATTTTTGTGAGTTCAAGGCCAGCGTGGTCTACAGAGCGAATTCCAGGACAGCTGGGGCTACAGGGAGACCCTGTCTCAAAAATACAAAAAAAAAAAAAATTAGTCATTTTGATTATGCTAACTGTTAATTTTATCTCAACATTAAAGGTATTACTTAAGCCGGGCATGGTGGCACACGCCTTTAATCCCTGCACTCGGGAGGCAGAGGCAGGCGGATCTCTGTAAGTTCAAGGCCAGCCTGGTCTACATAGCAAGTTCCAGGACAGCTGGGACTACAGGGAGACCCTGTCTCGAAAAGAAAAAAAAAAAAAAAGGTATTACTTAAACCAGGACAATGAAGCTTACGTTCTTGAACTTCCTTACAACTTGTCATTTTAGTTGATCTGGCTATGCCATGTTTATGTGCTTAAGTATTTTTAAGCTTGTACTCTTAAAGACAAAAAGAGCAAGATAGTTCAGTGGAGGGGGAGTCTGAATACCTAATTTAACTTCTACCCAAACTGACATTTTCTTGCCTTGATAAGTTCATCTCAACTGAGGAAATAGCATTAGAGACTCAACCTGTTTATGAGGTAAGTATGTGGGAAAGAGGCTTGATAAACAGGCTGGGTTTGAAATGTACAGTATGTCCTGCTGTATTTACACAGTAGTTTGAAGGAGGCAACTGCAAATGCTTTGCATGCCAGAGGCAGCCTTGGAGGAGATACAACAGTTTTGAGTCGGGCAATAATTCAGGGGCAATAATTCAGACTTGGCTACAAGAGAGAGATAAGGGGTCATTATCTGTGCCAGGTCTCTAGGACTGATCCAGCCACCCACTGACTGATTGTAATTCCAGGGTCTAGTCAGGGAATTTGGCTCCTGTGTCTTCAATGATTTTCAGTATATTGCGGCTTCCTTCCCAGCCACTGGGAATGGCTCTACAGGAGGACAGTTCCCTGGAGTCCAGACTGGCAGATGGTTTATGCTGAGCCTGTCTGCCTCCTAGCTTGTAGAGTACGTGCCCATAAGCATGGCAATATAGATATGATTGCTAGTGCTCGAAAAGCAGCCCTTGGTAGCATCTCATGTGGCTGTCTTCAAGGACAGGAATTCTCTCTTTTTGATTACGAAAAAATTTCAAGGTCTTTTTTTTTTTTGATGGTCAAAAGATTATGAAATACCCTATTAGGTTTATAAGTGTTTATAATTGTTATATATTTTATTAATGTATAATGTCCTCTGTCTCACTTTTTTTTATTGAAATTTTTATGTGTTTCATACATAATTTTTCAGTCAGTCTGAATCGCCATCATACCGGCTTCTCCCTTGGCCCCCTCCCACAACTCTCCCCACTTCCACCCCTGGAGTCATACCTTCTGTCATTTGTGCTAGAGTCCATTGCATCAAGTTACTGTCCCCACTAATCCGCATTGCCAGCTCCTCCTCTAGTAAGCCTATCTGGAGTCTCTTTTCTAAAGAAGGCCAGGTCTTCCTCACCCAACCGCCATCTACTGCCAATATTTCCTCAGCCAAGACTGGGTGCTGCTAAAAATTTCTACAGTTCTGTGCTGGGTTTTTGTCCAGCTGAGCTTGCATGGGTCTTGTGCATGCTGATACCAATGCTGTAGGTTCATGTGAACAGGGTCCCAGGAACTTGTAGGATTCCATTTGGTCTTGCATCACCTCCCTGGTTCTTTTTTTTTTTTTTTTTAATTTTTATTTATTTTGTATGTGTATGAATGTACTGTCTGCATGTAGGTCTCCCTGGTTCTTACACCCCCTCATCCCCCCCCACTCTTCTGCAGTGTTCACTGAGCCCTGGGTGGATGAAGCTGAATATAGGCAGCCTGTCCACGGAACCACACTCTATAGACTCCTAATCTTCATGGTTTGGACCTTTTGAGTTCCTAGTTTCCTATTGCATGGAGGAGTTTCCTTAATTAGAGTTAAGGTTTCTCCTGTCTGGTTAAAGGTCTTATCCACTCTGGGTTGCTTGTGAATCATTCTGTTAATAGTGTGTTCTACAGGATTGCAAAAGGATACATTTAATTTGGCTTCTTTTGACGAAAAAGTGAGTTCCTCAGTATTTAAAGTTGTGACTTGAAGCCACCTGGGTGCTGTTAGAACTCCCTTCCCAAACTCAGCAGTACTGACAATTTGGGACCTATGGTTTTTTGTTGTGGGACGATCCTGTGCACTTGGGGTTTAATTGGCACCTCTGGTTTCTACCCATTGTTTGGTAGTAATGCCTCTTCCCACTGTGGCCACAAAACCATCTCTAGATGTTGCCTAGTGCCTGCTCAAGTGAGAGCCACTTTTAGAGTGACAGCAGACCTCAAACCAGCTGTGCTCTCTGAGTAGTGAGGGCATGGGTAACTGCGCTGCTTGACACCACAATAACTGCGCGGCTTGACACCACAATATTAGTAGTATTGTGCTATAAAAATAATAGACTACCAAGTAATACTAATAGATTAATAAGCACTAACATGTAGTATTTAATAACTGTATGTTAATAATAATTAATAACTGTATGCTAATAATAACATAATAAGATGATATACCCACATGTACAACTTTATGGGTTAAATGCCGTTGGTCCCAATTTTATCAGAAGCTGATAACTTTTTGTCCCTCTGTTAGTGTCCTATAACTACTGCATCAAAGTACAGAGCAAGTGGCTTAAAACATCAGGAGTTTTTCACAGTGTAGGAATCTCAAAGGCCCCAATCCCTTCTTTCCCCAGGTGGCTCCAAGCATTATTTCCAGTCTGCCTGTGTTTCCAGTCTTCTCTACCATGCTTCTGGGTGGCTCTGAGTCTCCCGCCTCTTATGACTCAGTTATTAGTTGCAGAAGGTCCAGCATGACCTTAACTTGATTTCATCTGTGAAGACATTATCTCTAAATAAGGTGACATTCCAAGTACCAGGAGGTAGGAAACCATCAAGGTTTTTTGTGGCACAGAGTTGGACCTACTGTAGTCCCTGGCCTGTTACCACCCCCCCCCCCAATTTAAAGAAATGTGCAGCAATGTCCTAACCTAGCTATGGGCCACACGGTTTTTACCTTAACTCCATTTTCACAGGTTTTGCAATATTGTCATAGCCGTGTGTGCTGGATAGCTTTAGTGTCAACTTGACACACCTGGGTTGAGGGAGCCTCAATTGGGGAATTGGCTCGATTGGATTTGCCTGTGGCCACATCTGTGGAGTATTGTCTTGATTGTCCAGCAGTGTGGGAGGGCCCAGCTCACAATGAGTGGTGCCACCCTGGGCAGGTTGTTGTGTACCGTATAAGAAGGCAGGCTACCCTTGGAAGACTTGGAAGGAACTTGCCACCCGACACAGCCATACCACTCCTAGGCATGTACCCTCAGAACTCACCCCACCACAAAGATACATGCACGGCCATGTTTATTTCAGCTCTCTTCACAATAGCAAGGAGCTGGAACCAACCCAAATGCCCCTCAACTGATGAGTGGATAGAGAAAATGTGGTACATCTACACAATGGAGTTCTATGCAGCAGTAAAGAAAGATGACATCATGAGCTTTGCAGGAAAATGGCTGGAGCTAGAGGACATCATGCTGAGTGAAGTAACACAGTCCTAGAAAAACAAATAACAAATGGTATCCCTCATCTGTGGATGCTAGTGTCATTTACCTAGTTGTAAGTATTTCTTGTTCATGGCCCCTTGAGCTTTTGTCCAAAGCAGTTGGGAGTGATGCATATTGGAAACAACAACAACAACAGAAAGGACTGCGTCAAAGAACTGACTGAAACAGTGAACTTCTGCTCAAAACAGTCAACTTCCACATGGAGAATATTGAGAAAGACTAAGAGATGAAAAGCATGTTTGGCAGAATGCATGAGCTCTGGTGGGGTGGGGGAATGGGGGGTCTAGATTTGATAAAAAAAATAAATAAATAAAATAGAAACCAAACCAGAACAAATGGGGAAAAAAAAAAAAAGGCAGGCTGGGCATGAGCCAGGGGAACGAGCCAGCAAACAGCATTCTTCCATGGCCTGTGCTTCAGCTCCTGCCTCCAGGTTCCTGCCCTGAGTTCCTGCCTCGGGCTGCCTAAGTGATGAACTGTGACCCAGGAGATGTAAGCTGAATAAACCCTTTCCTCCCCAAATTGGTGTCGGTCAGAGTGTTTTGTCACAGCAATGGAAGAGAAACTAGAACAGAAATTGGTACCAGAAGAGTGGGGTATTGCTGTGACATACCTGACCTTGATGTTTTGGGGAAGGATTGTGGAGGCATTTGGAACTTTGGGCTGGGAAGATCATTGAATGCCTAAAGATTGTTGCTGTGGAGCTTGGAGCAATTTTGCTGAAGGATTTGTAGAAGATGGAGGCCTGGCTTGTGAAGTTTCTAGTTTCAAAGGGAAGCAGAGATCATCAGGACTGTTTAATCTGTGGGTTCTGGTCATCTGGGGCTGAAGAATCAGCTGTAAGTAACAAGAGACCAGAACCTGAAGTGAAATTTTTGTAGTACTGGGACAATTGATGCTGGTTAGCTGGGGCTGAAGAATCAGCTGTAAGTAACAAGAGACCAGCATCACTGTGGTGAAATCTTCTGGGAAGAATTTCTTCAGGGTCAGCACACAGAAGCTATGTTCCAGCATGGGCCCGAGCCTCCATGTCAAGCCAGAAGCAGGACTTGGTAACATGTAAGAGTCTCCTATATGGCTCTGGTGTTGAAAGCATGAAGGGGTCACAGAGAGCAGCTGAGGTCTGGCACTATGAGAGGCCGGGAAAGGCCACTGGTCAGAGTGCGGCCTTGGTTGCAGTGAAGACCCCAGGATTCCAGGGGTCAGGAAGAGAAGCTGAGGTTTTGCATCAGGAGAGGTCAGAAGCAACCTCAGTTTCAGTGGCGACCCCAGCTTTTTGGAGATGCTGGGACTGTGGGACGACGACCAAGAACAGCGGCAGGTGTGGAATGGATTCGGCCTGGGCCTGCGAGATGAGCTGTGTGTGCCACAGACGGCAGAGAAGGGGAGCTGCTGAAACCCTTTGGAGCTCAGAAGATCGTGAGTCCCAGGAGTCCAGCCTTGAGCTACTTGCTAGACTTAGGTTTTGTTTGAGTGTGCCTGATTCTTCCCTTTGAAATAAGACAGTACTTGTTTTGGATTCTACAGCAGCCCACAGTTAAGCGACTTTTAATAGACTGTGAACTTTTAAGTGTTTGGACATTTTAAGGACTGGGGCTTTTAAGGTTGTACTGTCTTAGGTGGTGATTAATGTTAACATCATACTTTGGGGATAAGAACTGGAAAGGTGGTGGTTTAATAGTGATGTGTTTTGTGTGTCAAGTTGATAAGGGGTCAATTGTGCTGGATAGCTTTAGTGTCAACTTGACACACCTGGGTTGAGGGAGCCTCAATTGGGGAATTGGCTCCATTGGATTGGCCTGTGGCCACATCTGTGGAGTATTGTCTTGATGGTCAAGCAGTGTGGGAGGGCCCAGCCCACAATGAGTGGTGCCACCCTGGACAGGTTGTTGTGTACTGTATAAGAAGGCAGGCTGGGCATGAGCCAGGAGAGCAAGCCAGTGAACAGCATTCCTCCATGGCCTGTGCTTCAGCTCCTGCCTCCAGGTTCCTGCCCTGAGTTCCTGCCTCGGGCTCCCTGAGTGATGAACTGTGACCTAGGAGATGTGAGCTGAATAAACCCTTTCCTCCCCAAGTTGGTGATGGTCAGAGTGTTTTGTCACAGCAATGGAAGACAAACTAGAACACCGTGTGACTTGAACTTCTATCTTTGGAGTCTCACAGATCTTCTTCATCAAAATGGCTTCTTCTCCAGGGTCCAGTCCCTCTTTAGTAAAAGGCCCCTGTCCATGCAAGGACTCCACAGAAAACCCAAAACATGACTGTACTTGCCTTCTTCTTTGCTGCGCTCCCATACCCAGCTGGTCACCAGTCTTCTAAGTACCTCATGAAATTGCTTCTCTCTTATGGTCACCATCTGTATACCAACCCTCCAGGTTCTTCCAGTAAGATGCTTCGATGTTGATTTCTGGCCACTCCTCCTGCCCCCCCCCCACTTTATCTTCAACAGCCAGAATATGATTTAAAACACAAATCCACTCAGTTTGCCCCTTGCAAAGCTTACCCAGAGTCTCATGTTGTCATTAACACAAATGCCTCTGGAGCACTTCCTTCTCCTGTTTGTGCTTCTTTACTTCTCTCTAGACACCAGGCCCTACTACAGGTTCCTCTCTCTGTCTGGGATGATTTCCCTGTTTGCTGGCCTCCCTTCACCTCAGACCTTCTCTAGGCAAAGACCTTCTTATCTCTTAGGATTATATTAATTGCTACCTCCACTGAGAGTTTTTACTCTAGTCTCATATGAGTTTCTTTTTTCTGCGGCTCTGTGATCCTTTAAAACCTTCCCTGCTATAACATTCCCTGTTAAACTTGTGTCTGTGTCTAACATTGACCTTTATATTGTCTGTGCAGCTTGATAGCTCAGCAAGTACTTGCTGAGTATGAACCAGTCAGGGTCAAGCTCTTCTTTTCCCTGGGGACTCCTTGGAGGGTACTTGTGCCCTGTCCCAGCCGTAATGCCTCAGGCTGATGAGAAGTGGCTGGCATATTGACTTTCTTTTTGGTGTGTATCTGTGAGCCTTTCCTTGCAGTCTTCTTGTGATTCAGAGTTTTTCTTTGCTTCAGAATTTAGGAAGGACAGACACATGTTTCTTCATTTGGGGCACTCTCTTCATAAAAAGATAAATGACTTTTATCCTTTTCTTCTCTTGCATTCTTTGACGTGTATCTTAGGGTGGCCTCAAATTCACCTTTTAGCCACGGATGACACTGAGCCTCCTGGTTTTCTTGCATCTACCTCCAGGGCTCTGGGATTACAGAGTATATAACTATCACAGTTTTATGTAGTGTTGGGGATAGAATCCAGGATGTCATGAATGCTAGGCAAGCACTACCAACTGAACTACATCCCCAACTCCTAAATAAACACTTGGAATGCTTAATCTTGATAACAAATCTGGGCTTTTAATCCTTTCGCTTCCCACATTTTCTGTAGCACTACCCATACGCTTACCTTTAAATACTACCTGACCACATGCAAAGCTTGTGAAACTATCTGTAAAACTATTTGACTTGAGACATGTTCTTGCCTTCTTTTGTTTTATATTTTTTTAGATGTCAAGTAAATATGTTCTCATATAAAAGGGTTTCAACAGTAAAAGCATTGAATCATCATGTTCTGTCATGCATGTAACCAACAAAAGAACCCTGAAAGATCCAGTGAGGTTGGGAAAGCCTGCTTATTCTTTCCTTCTTGGAGAAATTCGCTGTTGGATCATTCACTGGTCCTTCAGCTGGATTCCCAAATAACAGTGGCTCAAACAGTGAAGAGCCATGGGGCCTGAGAGTGGGCCGTCCAGGCCTAAGTTGTTATCCAGAGCCCAGGCTTTCCATTTGCAGCTGCTTTTTGGTTGGGGTTCGCTTTCTGCCCCCATGCATAGAGCCTCATGCTTGTCGAGGCTCTGATAGCTCCAGGCACCAGGATTTCATTCAAAGACAGTTTTTCTTGGCACTGTTCTTTGTCTTTATAGAAAACCGAAGTCACCTGACGTCATTTGTCTTCCTCTGCAGAATAAATTTCTTCCTTGGAAAATCAACCTTAAAAAGAAAGGAAATACAACTCTGATTGAAAAAAAGTTCCTGGGACACTACTGTACCTATCGTTGGTCCCTGTAGCATCTGGTTCTAAATTGAAGATGATGAGGAAGCATGAGAGGGAAATCCTGTTTCCAGTGTTGCTGAACTTTTTCTCACTGCCCCATACTCTTCATTATCCTGACGTTATGGAGTATTTTCCTTCATGCCTTGAAGAAGAGTGTGTTGGAAGCTGTTACTGCTGAACAGCACAGGGGTCAGAGAGAGCTAGGCTCAGCTCTGGCCACATGACCTTGGACCAGGTAGTTTCAGTCTCTCTCTGACTCAATGTTCCCACCTGTAAGATGGAGTAGTGATATCCTCTTTATCATGCAGTGTGTGAGAACTGATTAAGAATACACGGGGAGCAGCCGGACGTGGTGGCAGACGCCATTAATACTAGCACTTGGGAGGCAGAGGCAGGTGGATCTTTGTGAGTTCAAGGCCAGCCTGGTCTACAGAGTGAGTTCCAGGACAGCTGGGGCTACAGGGAGACCCTGTCTCAAAAAGACCAAAAAAAAAAAAAAAAAAATCAAAAAAAAAAAAAAAAAAAAAAGAATACACGTGGAGCTCTGAATGCCATCTGTAGTCCCCAATAAGGAATAGATACTATCAGTGTTAATCCAGTATTATGTATATCTCTCTAAAAATCTTGCCACAAATCAGATTATTCCTCCTGTACTATATTTTCCCATTTAGGAAATAGTCTGAAATCTTCAAACCATTGCTTCACCAGGCTGTGGCATACTCTAAGAGCATGCATGGGTTTATGGTCTTTGAAATTCAAATGATGTAGGAATAAATGGCTATCTATCCCAGTTAGCCACCACAGCCAAGTGAGGGCTAACTGCTGATCCACTGTACTCTCCCCGAATGGTGTGAGTTGGCAACACTTTTGTGGGTGATTTTAGTGGCACTGTAGGCCATATGATAGAACAATAGTTTTCAGAGCATTTGCATTGTACTAGCTATTTAAGTAACGTTAATATGATTTGGAGAATTTAGGAGGAAGTGTGCTGGATAAGAGAGACATCTCCATCAAAGCAATTGTGGTGTTCTTGGAACCAATCCTCTCAAGATAGCAAGGGACAACTATGAATTATCCCTTTTTATTGAAGAAGGTCAGTGGTGGGGCTGGAGAGATGGCCTAGCAGTTAAGAGCACTGACTGCTCTTGCAGAGGACCCCCATGGTGGCTAAGAACCATCTTTAACTCCAGTTCCAGGGGAATCTGATGCCCTCTTCTGACCTCCTCGGCATTGCATGACAGAGGTGCACCAACCTACATGCAGACAGTACACTCATACACATAAAAAATTGAATAAATAATAAAAAATAAAAAGAAAGTCAGTGGTGGTAAGCCTGAACTGAAGTACGGAGGTGACTCCATAACCTGGTATAAACTTGGTACTCACTTAAGAAGCTGTCTATTTAAGGTGGGGCACGGTGGCCCATGCCTTTAGTCCTAGCACTCAGGAGGCTGAGATGGGTGGATTTCTGTGAGATTGATGCCACCTTCATCTGCATAGTGAGTTCCAGGCCAGCTGGGGCTACTGGAAGACCACCTCAAAGAAGAAGGAGAAGGAAAAGGAGGGGGAGAAGAAGAGGGAAAGTGAGGGAGGAGGAGGGCGATCTAGTCACCATAGGGACAAAGCTTTGGCGAGGGGCTCCAGCCCCTCCTGCTTGTCTCCTGTTGGTCAAGGATGGTTGGTGATGGGTGGACTTCTTTGGGGAGCTTCTGCTGCTGAGCTATCTGTCCGCCCTGCGGTGGGTCTCTGGAGGCAGGGATTCACAGCACATTCCTTCCTTACCAGTGAACTCGGTCCTCATTGCTGCTCTTTCTTATTCAGACAGTGACATTGGAAGCGCATAGCAGATTTGTTAGTCTTGAGAGCTATTTTGAGGACCTGAACAAGCACGGCTGTTTGACATCCGTCTCTGGGTAAATGCTACTTTAGCTAGTTAGAGCCCTTGGCAAATCAAGAATTTCTTGACATAGGTATTTAGCTGCTACAGTTCTGCTTGGTCCACTTACATGTTTACAAGGCATATGTAATTATCTGTCTTTTAATGAATTCTCAGGCAGTTTAAGTGCATCGTATTCCATAGGAAAACAAAAAGATTTGCTATAAGCTAGGCTTGATTATAAGAGTGATACATGGGGCTGGAGAGATGGCCTAGCAGTTAAGAGCACTGACCGCACTTACAGAGGACCCGGGTTCGATCCCCAGCACCCACATGGCAGCCGAGAACTGTCTGAAACTCCAATTCCAGGAGAACTCCAGTTCCAGGGGAATCCGACACCCTCTTCTGACCTCTGCGGCATTGCACGACAGGGGTGCACAGACCTGCATGCAGACAGTACATTCATACACATACAGAAATAAAATTAAAAAAAATAAAAAAAAGAGTGATACACCCAAGATAATAAATATACTCTCTCATTTAATCTTCACAGCAAACCAGTTGCATTGGTAGTGTTATCTCTATTTCATGGATGAGAGAACTGAAGCACAGACAGGGTTAGTAACTTGCTGTGGTTCATGAAGCAGATGTGTGAAAAGTTGAACTCTAAGCAGGCATTCTGAATCAAGTTTGCAATCCAGCCTGCTATGCTGAAATTCATTCATTTTGAAAATTCTTTAAAACTTTTTACTTGAGTCCTAAACCAAGCTCTGCACATGGAATCTATCTTAATCAGGTGGATTATTTTTTTAAATCTCTTAACTTGAAATAAATCCCAGAATGATCCAGTGTCCTCTGTCTCAGCAATGTTCCACTTAAGCACTGAAGCAAGTATAGAGATTTAGAAACCACACTTTTGAAAGAGCAAGGGAAACAAGTTGAAATCTGCAGAGGAAGAGATTCCATGCATGTTCTGGAGGAAAACGGGAAGAATTTCTTTTGATCTCAGGCAACCCAGTGTGCTCCTGGTCTCTGCAGTCCTTGCAGCGTGTCAGAACCCTGACATCCCTGAGAGCAAAGCAAGTGAGGGTAGAACAGTCTGGAAACTGTCAGCAAAGGCACCAGGCAGAGGTGGAGTTCCAGGATGTCACAGGTGCTTACCATCACTGAGTTGCTGCACAGACACCCAGAAGAATAATGGCAAGACCCAGGGAATTGGATTTAGTGGGATGCTGAGCTGTGCTGACCTTGAGAAACAGTTCCCTGGCCTGAGGAAGTGCAGGCAGCTGCTGCCTCCGGACTCATTTGTCTTGGCACTACCAGAGGGTTTTGTTGTTTTTCAAGACAGAGGCTGTGTGACTGTTTTAAAGTCTATGGAAAAGTCTACTGAATGGGTTAAAACAAAACAAAACAAAAACACATGTTACTGTCCTAAGAAAATATGCTGGGAATCATGGTGCTTTGTCTTGGATAAATCTCTTTAACGTTTTTTTTTTTTCCTCTTAAATTTTAATCTTTTAAATGGTGGATGAGAAATATTGCTTAGGTTTCCACCAGTCATATTTGGGCTATTTAACAGAGTTCTAGAACAGTGAGTATTCATATGTGTTTCCCCTGGTGCTGCGAGCAGGCAAAAGCTGTCCTTGGCATTCTAACCTTTGACCCTGCCTGCTGACACCTTCTTCCCTTCATTCCGTGGCTCCATCTAGGTCAAGCAGCGTTTCCCTTCTTGCCCAACCACTGGCCTGTCCTGTCACCCGCTATGTCAGGACTGTCAAAGACCTGGACATACCTAGCCTAAGGATGTAACCCAGCTTAAGGAATGAAATTGGAATGCAAATTTAAGCAATGTCAGATGTTTCTCTAAATCTTCCAAAATTATTTATTGGATTGCAGTTCCTCACATATTTAAAACACCACTTGATACATTAAGTTCCAGATATGTTTGAATCATATGTTTAAATCCATCTATCAGTCTGATCCTTAAATTACTACAAATTTACTGATATCTTAATATGTCGTAGGACCAATTTACTCTCATTTTCTTCTGTATAGTCTTTTTAAAATTTTATTTATTTTTGTATGTGTATGAATGTACTGTCTGCATGTAGGTTTGTGCACCCGTGTCGTGCAATGCTGTGGAGGTCAGAAGAGGGTCTCGGATTCCCCTGGAACTGGAGTTAAAGACGGTTCTCAGCCGCCATGTGGGTGCTGGGGATCGAACCCGCGTCCTCTGTAAGAGCGGTCAGCGCTCTTAACCGCTAGGCCATCTCTCCAGCCCCCTTTCTACATGTTTCCACACAGTCTTTCTATATAGTCTTTCCACATAGTCTTTCTACATGTTTCCACACAATGTTTTTCCATGTTTTAAAATCAACTCACCTAGCCCCTCCCTCTACTCTCCTCCCAAACAATGTTGGATTTGAATTTGGATTGACTGGATTAAAATTATAAGTTAAATTAAGGAGAACCGATACCTTCATAAGATTAAGGTTATTGGGGCTGGAGAGATGGTTCAGTGATGCTCTTGCAGATGAATAAGGCTTAGTTCCCAGAACCCACATGGCAACTCACAGACACCGGTAACTCCTATTTCAAAGAATTCAACATCTTCTTCTGGCCTCCACAGGCACTAGGCATGCATGTGATGCACACATCCATCTATCTATCTATCTATCTATCTATCTATCTATCTATCTATCTGCTTAGGCACTCATAAATAATTTTTTATTTATTTATTTATTTATTTTTTGGTCTTTTTGAATAAATAATTTTTTTTAAATATGAAGGTTTCTTTATATAGAAGAAACCTGCTAAGTTCAATTATAGACATGTTAGATTTTCTGAAGTTATAAATGAGAAGGGCTCATCAATTGTATTTTCTTTTTAAGCTTTTAAAATTACCTTTATTTTATTTATGTGTGTGGCAGTCAAAAGACACTTGTGGGATTTAATTCTCTCCTATCATGTGGGTTCTAAGTCATGTCATCAGGCTTGACAGATAGCAAGAAGCCCTTACCTGCCAAGCCACCTCACCAGCACTCATCAACTATATTCTCTGAGTGTCATTCACATGTAGAAAAGGCATTATTTGGATCTCTGTTCCCCAGTCATTTTACTGAATTCATTTCACTGAATATTTGGTAGTATATTTCAGTCATTGATGTCATCTGCAGGTGGTCAGCTGTTAGTAGGAGAGAGATGCTCCATTACCTTGCAGTTGGGTCAGTTGCATCCGTAGGCATCCACGGACACCCTTGAGGGATGGTAATCTTCATACCTGTGCATCTGTGGGCATATATATATATATATATATATATAACTTATAAAATAGATCAAATATGTATAACAAACATTAAATACCTATCACCTAAAGTTGTTGTAGTAGTTAATGTTCCACACCACCTCCTAAACCAAAAAGAAAATCCAAGCTCTACAGAATTGTAGGTTAAACTCCGTCCTCATCCCTTCCTCCTCCTTCCTACACTGGCTGTGCTGGAATTAGGGTTTATTTCTATGCTCCACACCACAGTCTTTCATGTATTTATATGGTTTGGGTATTTTAAAAGTGTTTTATATAGAGTTGTTAAATCATTTTCTGATTTAAAAGAATAAATAATATTTGTAAATATATGTCCAACATGAAAAGTGTCCAAAAATTTATAGAATTTATGGGACAGATAGCTAAAGTGCTCCCTAATTATTTGCTCGGTAGAACAAGGTCCAAGGATAGAGTCAAACACTGTCTGGGCTGCTTAACAAAGTATTCCTTCCAGAAGGAAAAATAATTGTAGTATGTGTTTACCCTAATGTCCTGCTGATAGTTCTTTATTTTGTTTAAAATAATAATTTAGAAAAGGATAATCTGAACAAAGGTTGTTACTACGACTTCAGGCGGGTTTCAACAGAGAGACTCCTAATTGTTTACAATGTAGAATAACAGACCTCTGTGGACTTGATCTGATGGCTGCACCTGATGGAGCTTCTACTCGCACAAAGCAGAGCCTGGAGGAGCAGCTGCGAGCTCGGTGCTGTGTGAGACAATGGAAGGAAGTCTCCATGTAAACCTCTTCATGCAGGGAAAGGTGTTTTTCCCATTAGCTTTTTTCTGAGCAGTTCAACTTCCTTTACATGATCCAAATTGTTTCAGAAACTTTGTTAACTATATGTTTGTTAAACGATAGAGACAAACATAGGGAAGTCTGATTAGCACCCGTTTCCCTGAGGAAAGGGGTTTCTTCCCACTGGGCTCAGCCTGCCTGGACCTGAATGAAGGGGAAAGGGCTGAAATAGAAGGCCTGGCTGTGAACTCCCCTCCTCCGTCTCCAGTACATACTGCAGTACACTTGTCCTTCTGTTCTGGGAGAGAGATGGAACAGGTGTTGGGTGACAGGAGAATGAGTTTTGTGCAGAAGTCAGCAGTTTCAGAGGTGGGGGAAATACTGATGATTATTTTGAACCTTTGGGAGATTAAATGTGTGTACGTGGGTATGTGAGAGAACATGCCAGAGAAATCTTGCAAGTGAGCTACTCTCCAGATTGTGTTTTCCATTGGGTTTGAAGGTAACTGAAGATAACCAATTTAACCTTACTACCATTAAATGAAATCAAGCTTTTTAAATATTAAACTCACCTTTTTTCTTGTCCTTTTGAGACAGAGTGTCCCTACAGCCCCAGCTGTCCTAGAACTCACTTTGTAGACCAAGCTGGCCTTGAACTCACAGAGATCCGCCTGCCTCTGCCTCCCAAGTGCTGGGATTAAAGGCATAAACTCACTTTTAAAAAGTAGTGAAATTTTAAGCTCTGTATTATTTACTGTATAATATAGAAGTTTACTGTCTAGATAACATGATTTTGGATGACCGATAATCACTTAAAAGTCAATAGACAAACATGTTTTCTTGCATTCTGTGTTGAATATAGACATCTAAACTGGGCTAGGATTTCTTTTCAGATGTATTCGTGGACATAGCTCTGCAGGTCCATGGATGACAACACTTTCTTATTCAAAGTGGACATTTGAAGGGGCAGTGGGTGTAAACGTGGTTAGGCAAGTACCTTAGCTCTCAATCATTAACATTGTACCTGTCACTGTGTAAAAGAACAATTAATGCACATTCAAAGCATGTTTCTACTTCTGATTTTAATGATCCCTGAAAGACAATTTAAAGCATAGATGAAGTGCTGGGTTTGTTTATGTTTAGGCAGACAGTGGAAAATGGGAATTCTGAAGAGGAAAAGGACTAAAACGACTAGTTTCTGCTTCATGGCTTATGTTCATATCATGTAAACTCACTCTGAGTTTGATCAGGGACAGTCTAAACAGTGAACTGCTTTATATTGAAGATTTGGCAGCTTAGCTTGACTTTTTTAAAAGAGAATGGTGTTGTGCAGTTTGTTCTGACTTTGTTTCTTTAGAAATAACCGTGATGCCAGTGTAGCTATTGTTGCTCAGGACCAACCTCAACATCCCTCTTTTACAATTTTCTACTATATTTGGTTGCTTCGTCCAGAGAATTGTCTGTAGTAGAAGATGAGTACCATGCCACTGACTAATTCGCTTGTGATTTGGACCAAAGAACTGAGTAGCAGATACAGAGACAGAATAGCAAGGAATTCCTTTTTGCCACATGTTTTTTGCTATTAATGAGATTTTACTTTTGTTTTAACTCTGTGTGTGTGTGTGTTTGCATGCATCCTGTCCTAGATCCTGGGCTGCTAAATTCATGTCTGAGTTATTGTCTGACATTGTAAACATTTTGATTGTTTTGTTTCTAGTAAAATGGACCTTTTGATGATACATCCATGCTTGATTTGAAGGTATACTGTCATGTTTCTTTCCCTTTAAGTATAACTTGTGCTTTGATATATCACTGGTTTGGGATGTGACAGCTACCTTATAGTCCTGGGTATGACTGCCCTGGTAGTTCCAGTCTCAGGACAGCTTTGCAGGTGGTGTCACTCATGTGGACTTGTGAGTGTAAACGTGACTCCACCAACAAACAGGTTTTAAATTTGAAAAGACTATAAAGTTTTCCAAGGAGAGTTAGAAAACAGTGATTGATGGGCGGGACTGTTTACTACTGAAGAAGATGAAGTGCTAAAATCACTAGTCTTTAATTAATTAATTCATTCATTTATATTTATTTATTTATTTATTTATTTATTTATTTATTTATTGGTGTTTTTGAGACAAGGTCTCCCTGTAGCCCCAGCTGTCCTGGAACTCACTTTATAGACCAGGCTGGCCTTGAACTCACAGAGATCCGCCTGCCTCTGCCTCCCAAGTGCTGGGATCAAAGGCGTGCGCCACCATGCCCGGCTACTAGTCTTTATTATGGCATCCCTGAATAAGCACTTAGAAGTCTCCTCTAAAATCACTGGTATATTTGGGCACAAAGAATTTTCTTTACTTTCAGCTCTTCTAAGCAAATATATTTGCTGTTAAGTTAATTTTCATTGTTCCTGTAGTATAATAGAATTTGTTATATAGCCATCCATTTCTTTAGCAATTCTTTATGGAGGTTATTCTAGTTTCCTTTCAATTGCTGTGACAAAACACTCTGACCAATACCAACTTGGGGAGTTAAAGCTCGCATCTCCTGGGTCACAGTTCATTATTTAGGGAGGCCAAAGTAGGAACTCAGGAGAGGAACCTGGAGACAGGAGCTATGGAGGAATGATGCTTATTGGCTTGCTCCCCTGGCCCATGCTCAACCTGCTTTCTTATACAGTACACAACAACCTGCCCAGGGGTGGCACCACACACAATGGGCTGGGCCCTCCCACATCACTCAACAATCAAGAAAATCCTCCATAGACGTGGGCACAGGCCAGTCCAATGGAGCCAGTTCCCCAGCTGAGGCTCTCTCAACCCAGGTGTGTCAACTTGATACTAACGCTATCCTGCAAGGATGGAGAAAAGAAGGGTTGCTGTAAATAAGCAGGTTTGGGACTCTCCAGTCAAGTATAGCCAAGAAGATTAGCTAGAAGTAATTTCATCTAGGTACAAGACATCCAGGCTGGGTAATTTGATATGAATGACATAAGGAATTTTCCCCAGCCAGGGGAAAAATTGGTAGAGCCAATGAGCAGGGACTTGGGGGTTAAATAAGTGTTGGGGTTGAGGATTAGAGTGATGAGCTAGACAGATGGGATGCTGGGCAGAGCATAGTGTGCCTGGTTTGATGTTGGGATTCATGAGCAGTTGCGTTTGATGATAATGATGAGAGTGGCTGGGGTAAGGAAAGACCAGAGAAGTCAAAGAATGAAGAGACTACCAAAGCAGAAGGAACTGTTGTGTGGAAATGAAAGAAGGAAGTAACGCTGGAGTGTGACAGTAAGCCTAGGACTCTTACAGGAAGATTGGGGGGACTCAGGAGTCTGTAGGTGACTGTAATTAGGGCAAAGGGACTGATAGCATGAGCTCCAAGGTTGAGCCTTCTTGGGAGGAGGAAGTGATTAGGGTCTAGAGGAGACAGACCTGTCAGAGGATAATGCTATTCCTGCAGAGAACTAAGGTTCTGTCAGAAGAAACATTTGATATAAGGCAGAGGGAAGGCTCTGATAAGACCTGGAGAGGTAGCTTAACAGATAAGAGCACTGGCTGCTATCAAGAGGACCTGCATTTGGTTCCCAGTACTCACATGGTGGCTCATAGCCTCTGTAACTCCAGTTCCAGAGGATCCATGCCCTCTTCTGGTGACCTCAGTCAGTACACACAGGTACATTTACATACCTGCAGGCAAAACACTCAGACACATAAAAATAAAGAAAAAGAAACAGGCTTTAGATTTCCTTGGATTTTCTAAAGGAAGGCCACTTCCAGAAGGACACAGTGGGAGGTGTTCAGGAGCCAGCTAGCAGAGGCTGGGTGGGGCCTTGTTCACAGTATGATGGTGGAATAAAGGATGTTGGGGGTCCTGGAGTAAGCAAAGAGGGAGACACAGCAGGATGAAGCTTAACGGTTCTGAAACACTGGTCCTGGAGTAAGCAAAGAGGGAGACACAGCAGGATGAAGCTTAACGGTTCTGAAACACTGGTGAGGCAGTAAACGTGGGAGAGAATGCTGGGCCAGGCATTTGGTCAGAGCAAGCAGACCTCTGGGGTTCTGCCTCACTAGGCAGATCCCTGGTGTCCAGTGTCCACAGGCAGACCTCTGGGGCTCAACTTCATCCTCTCCATGGTCATTTGGAGGGAGTAGAACCTGGTTACCCAGAGCATGGGTAGGTTTGTACCCCATCTTCATTCTGTGGTAGAGGTATAGAAGCTGGGGAGGTGCATCATACATGAGAATTATCAGGATGCATGCAAGTCTCATTGACAGAAACAGAGAACTGTACCAAATTAGGCTACATAGTGTCATACTTTTAAAACATTGTTCTTGGGGATGGAGAGATGGCTCAGTGGTTAAGAGCACTGACTGCTCTTACAGAGGACTGGGGTTCGATTCCCAGCACCCACATGGTGGCCAAGAACTGTCTTTAACTCCAGTTCCAGAGGAATCCGATGCCCTCTTCTGACCTCCTTGGCATTGCATGACACGGGTGCACCAACCTACATGCAGACAGTACACTCATACACATAAAAAAATAAAAATAAAAAACATTGTTCTTATGCCTGAAATGTACTATAGTATGTTAGATACATCATAACAATTAAAAATTTTAAACGGGGCTTCTCTTGATTCATAATCAGTAGATATAATTCAGATTGCAATTTGTGTTATTTAAAAAAAGTTCATGTTCTCTTTCCTGTCTATGTCCCGCCTACTACTCTAAAAATGTCACTGGAACCCTGACAGTGTCCCAGTCCTCTTAGCTTCTGAATAACTAACATGCTCTCCCTTTCTCCCTAGCGAAGAAAGTTACAACGTCAATGACTATTCCTTGAGGGATCAGCTGTTGGTGGAATCTTGTGACAATGAAGAACTCAATTCTTCCCCAGGGAAGAACACTTCTACGATGCTTTATTCAAGGCAGAGTTCAGCCACTCACCTCTTCACGCTGACCGTGTTGAGCAACCATGCCAACGAGAAGGTGGAGATGCTGCTGGGGGCCGAGACGCAGTAAGTACAGCAGGACAAGGGATCCAGAGTGTCGGACACCATCTTCTTCACCCTCCTTCCCTGGTCTATGTATCCTCTAGAATCAGTGGCTGCTATTTATTTTTGTTGTTGCATACCTTCTATGTGCCAAGCACAGCACCTGAGTGCTTTAACCAAATGTGATCCTCCCATTATCTCTAGGGATGCATATTCTTGTGATTGCCCCATAAGTCCTGATGGATGCATTTTTGTTTACGTATTTTTTTTTTCCATTGACAAACACATTTAAACACTGACATCCTAAGGAAGAGATAAATTAGGATAAAGTTTTTTTTGTCTTGTTCATTTGGAATATTCTGTAGCTTTCCTTGCTTTCCGTGCTTCTTGGCTTTCTGCATCCCTTGAGAACTTATTCAAGTCCCAAAAGCTGGGATGTGGCTATTTAATATTGTATGTGGATCCCCTGTAGTTATCACACTCTGCAGCCTTGAAAAATGACCCAAATGATAGTTTGAGTCTAATCAAATTTTATGTTTTCTCAAGTGTTAGATTTGAAGTCATTTCTCAATCTCCTGCCTTCAGTCTGACAAAGAGCACCGTGACTCTATCAAAAGAGGTCCTCAGCTTAGGAAAGCCTACTGATGGATCCCCTTCCAAACCAGTCACTGCAGAGACAGAACAGGCATTCCGGTGGCCCAGGGGACTGTGCAGTCTATTCTCACATTGTCCAACAGGTTAGGGATTGATTTTCAAGTCTATACTAGAGATTGGGTTCATTTTGAAATAGCTGACAGGTTTGTTTGAAACAGGAAATGCCCTCTTGGGTGCCATCAAGGGCGAGTGTTAGGTGGGGGTGGGGAGTGGAGCAGCAGGGGAGAAGACGTTCCCTAAGTCTGTGTCCACTCCAGCTCCTGTTGTCTCCCACCAGCACCCACCAGCATGCTCATGACTCAGCAGATGGCACAACAGCCCTAACTGTAGCTAACTCTTAGAGAAAGTGCCCCAAAGAGATGGGTCCAATTATTATGAGTGATTTTAAGTGTTGGGTCATTAAAGAGAAATATAAAGAAAATATGCAAATTACAAGATATCCGAATGAAATGTTAAGACTGTTTGCTGTCTTTTGGTGCTAGAAGGAATTGCCTAAGAACTGAAGAAAAACAAGAAGGGCATGTTGATGTAAAGCTATAGAATATTCTAGATGAGGCCAAGGAGGGAATGAATAAGAAAAGGAACTTCATCTTTTTGGTTTGGTTTGGTTCGGTTTGGTTTGGTTTGGTTTGGTTTGGTTTGGTTTGGTTTTTGAATCAGTCAGTGGACTGTTTTTTGAGACAGTCTCATTATGTAGCCCTGGATGGCCTGGAATTTTCCATGTAAACCGGGCTGGCTTCAGACTCACAGAGATCCACCTCCCTCTGTCTTGTGAGTGCTGGGACTAAAGGTGTGCATTATGGTCTAGGTAGGAAGTTCATCTTAATGTATTTTCCTTAGACAAACAAAAAAAAGGTCTTTTTACTTGGTCCCACAGTTCTTTCTCTGATGCAGTGGGAAGCCTGAAAGCATTGCCCTTCCAAGGGGGGACATCACTGAGGACCGTGCTTCCTATCTGTGGGGCACACTGGGCACCGTGCTTCCTGTCTGTGGGGTGCACTGGGCACTGTGCTTCCTGTCTGTGGGGTGCACTGGGTACCGTGCTTCCCATCTGTGGGGTGCACTGGGCACCGTGCTTCCCATCTGTGGGGTGCACTGGGTACCGTGCTTCCATCTGTGGGGTGCACTGGGCACCGTGCTTCCTGTCTGTGGGGTGCACTGGGCACCATGCTTCCTATCTGTGGGGCGCACTGGGCACCGTGCTTCCTGTCTGTGGGGTGCACTGGGTACCGTGCTTCCATCTGTGGGGTGCACTGGGCACCGTGCTTCCTGTCTGTGGGGCGCACTGGGCACCGTACTTCCTATCTGTGGGGCACACTGGGCACCGTGCTTCCATCTGTGGGGTGCACTGGGCACTGTGCTTCCCATCTGTCGGGTGCACTGGGCACCGTGCTTCCCATTTGTGGGGCATCACTGGGCACCGTGCTTCCCATCTGTGGGGTGCACTGGGCACTGTGCTTCCTGTCTGTGGGGTGCACTGGGCACCGTGCTTCCTGTCTCTGGGATGCACTGGGCACTGTGCTTCCCATCTGTGGGGTGCACTGGGCACCGTGCTTCCTGTCTCTGGGATGCACTGGGCACTGTGCTTCCCATCTGTGGGATGCACTGGGCACCGTGCTTCCTGTCTGTGGGGTGCACTGGGCAC